>JARHVA010000927.1:600000-1200000 GCA_037957365.1 Torreya grandis | reverse complement strand
AACTCCCATGGAGGTCAGATTGACAGAATTAATATAGCTATAAGAGGCAAGAGATGATGCACATAGATTTGGAACAGCATCAAATTCTCATGAAGAAATCTTTTGAAAAAAGGGAAAGGGAAAGAGTGTTCAAAGAAGGTGGCATGGTATTGAAATGGGATGAAGATAAAGCAAAACTAGGAAAACATACAAAGTTTGATACTTTGTGAGTGGTCCTTACATCATCAGGAAGTGCAAGTAAATAAACTCCTTTTAGCTATCCAAAATGGATGGAGAAGAGTTGATTTTGAACCTTGCTATTTGTGTCTTGTATATACCTTGTTTTGGTGTGTTTCCTTTGTTGTGTTTATTTTCCCTAAGTACTTTGGAGCATAATGTTTCCCTTTCAGGTGTTTTCTTTCCTTTTTTTGGTCGTGTGTGTGTCTCTCTAGCTTGTGTTTTTGGCTATGGATTGTTCTTTCAACTCTTGTTTACCTTATGTGACTCCATGCCCAATGGAAGGATTTAGGCAGCTAGTCTTATGACATAGTAGGCATGAATCCCTTGGAAATCACTAGAATGTTGATCATTTTCTGCATGACTAGTTTATTTTCCCTTTGGCTCTTTTATTTTCTCACTTGCTCAATTTATATGTTTGGTCACTTGCTTTGTTACTTGTCTTTTCCTTTAGCCTCTCTTGGTTTAGGCTCTTCTCCCTTGTTCTTTGTTTTTCCCTTTGCCTTATTTGCCTTAGCCTGTCAGGCTTTGTTTTGCCCTAAAGTGCCCTTTGAAACCTTTTTGAAGGGCCTTTATTACCTTGCCTTCCCCCCAAGTGTCCCTTCAAAACTTTTTCAAAGGTCACTTTGTTGTCCAAGTGAACCTTCAAAAAAGTTCCAAAGGGCACATTTCTTCCCAAGAATCCCTTCAGACTTTTTCGAAGGGCACTTTATTTTCCAAGTGACCCTTCAAAAAAGTTTTGAAGGGCACTTTTCTACCCAAGTGTCCCTTCAAACTTTTTTGAAGGGCACTTTGTTGTCCAAGTGACCCTTCAAAAAAGTTTTGAAGGGCACTTTTCTTCCCAAGTGTCCCTTCAGACTTTTTTGAAGGGCACTTTATTGTCTAAGTGACCCTTTGAAAAAGTTTAGAATGGCACTTTTTTGCCCAAGTGTCCCTTCAGACTTTTCCAAAGGGCACTTTGTTGTTCAAGTGACCCTTCCAAAAAGTTTTGAAGGGCACTTTATCTTTGGAAATGCCCTTCAAAAAAGTTTCAAAGGGCCATTTCCTTTGGAAATGCCCTTTGGAATTTTCAAAAGGGACCTTGTGCCTTTCCCAAGTGTCCTTCAAAAAAAATTTGAAGGACACTTTCCCAAGTGTCATTTGGGGAAAGTTCCCAAAGGAACTATCTATTACCTTTAAAGGAAAATTCTTGAAAGAATTCCTTTAGACAAATTGTTCAAAGGAATTACTTCAAGAAAATTGCCCAAAACATTAAGCCTAACATAAATGGATCCCCATGATGTGCCATAGGATGTCAAATTTGATACAGCCAACTAGATATTGGGAGTCAAGGAGGTGACATGTTGCAGGACATCAAATTTGATATAGTGAACTAGCCGTTAGGATTCAAAGACATGACGTTCCATAGGAAGTCAAATTTAGCGTGGTCAACTAGTCATTGGGGTGTAACTTGGTGACATGTTTCAGGACGTCAAATTCATGTCTAAAATCTTCAAATAAGAAGTAAAGTCATTGGGAAAACATGAATGACTCTGTAGTGAAAATTGGGTTTCCCAACAAGCTTTGCTTATGACTTTTATAAGTAGAAGCAATCAAAGAACCCGAAGGAGAAAGCAAGGAGTAAAGCCATTCAAGAAACTTAACAAGGTCTTAAGCAAAGAAAAATTTGGTTTTTAAAAGAGCTTTGCTTATGAATTTTATAAGTAGAATCAATTGAAAAACTTGAAAGAGCAAGGATAGTGCAAATCAGGTTTCCCAACATGCTTGACTTATAGGTTTATAAGTAAAGCCATTTAGAAGGCCCAAATAGGTTTGTAGTACAAAACATGAAAGCTTTTAGGAAGAATATAAGGTTCACAATAGTGATCTGAGCCATTTATTATGGATATTCCTCTCATCATTGATTTTGCAATGATCCTAATCATTTCAAGAGGGCAAATCAAAGATAAGGACAAACTCCAACTGAATGAGAGAATAGCTAGAATTAGTTTCACTAGTATGGTGACTACAAACCATTTTAGAGGTTTATATTTTTGTGCCCAAGATCTCTCTCTTCTCTCCTTCTTTTACTATAAATATTACCCTTGGGCTCTTATTTTATCATCCATAAATAATATGATGAAGCCCTACTAGAATGTTTTGCCATTTTCTTGCCTTTGTGCAAAGAAGCATAAGTCTATTTTCTTTCCAAGTTATAGCCATTTTCTTGGGCATGAAAGAGACACAAAATGATATCAAGTGATGCTTTATCCTTCTATTCTTTTTCCTTCATGATTTTGAGCAAAGAGGCTATCCAAAAGGTCATGTAGAGTGCATTCTAGCTGTATGAGATTTTGCACATGTGTAACCCTTTTCTGGACTATACAGGTTATCTTTTCTAGTTATTTACCTTGTGTGATCTCATTCATTTTGTGTCTACATTTAAATAATTATTTTGGAACATTTTAGAACTTGAGTTATAGAATATATTTTTTTGTATTGTGCATAAATATAGGGCATACATATGGATACTAATTCTTGGTGTATCACCATTTTAGACTAGGATTTTCACTTATGCAAAATTCTAACTCTTTTCATGCATAAAAACTGGTTCAATAGTTTTATTTCATAAAAATATAATACAAGGAGCTATCCCTTTCAATCTAGAGGTTCATTTCCACTTATAGACACACCCACAGGCTTGAAAATGTCCCAACATTGCCCAAATCTGGAGAAGGCCTAAATAACCCTCTTTTAGGGTGAAAGATTTGGAGGCAATAGTTAGTACACCTATATTATTCTAGTCTCATGACAACCATGTTTTTTTATTTTGACAAAAAGTGTTAGGACCTTTGTTTTCCATTTTTAGGGACAAGGGCCATGAAATCAATCTCCTCCTACTAGAAGGTGGTTTTCAACTTTACCAAGCCATATAAAATTTCAAATATGTATGTTAATATCCCTTCAAACCTATGAGGTCTTTAATATGAGTTTCACTACTTGTCAAACATTTCAAAATGGCTCCTTAACCCCCTATTGAGCCACCTATAAGTGAGCATTTTTAGTGTATACATGTTATGAAGATGAGGAAGGTAGTGAACATTGTTTTGACCATTTGATCACTCTTAATAACCATTATAACCTCTTAAAATGTGTTCTTGAAACCTTGAGGGGATAAAAACCATTAAAGCATTTTTTTCCCCATATTTCATCTTTTTTTAGGTCACTTATAGGTGAGTATGTTCATGGTGATTATGAGCATATATTACACATGGCTACAACAATCTTCTTCCCTTTCACCATATGAAGGCTTAGTTACTTATTCATATTTCAATGAGGATTTAAACATCTTAAAACCTCTATTTTAGCCATGAACATTATAAATTACTTATTTTAGTTCACTTAGTTATTTGCATATGGTAATCATGGAGCAAACTGGATGTACATTGATTGGATAAAGAGGATGAAAGGTGAAAGGAGGGGTAAATATAACTTTTAAAACATATAAATGATACCAACACAACCCCTTAAAGCCATAAACAAGCATGAAATTCCATAAAATGGTTGAAACCTATATGTCATCCCATATGAGACCAATCTACAAACCTGAGATGATTTGCTCATCAAATCAACTTGAAACTTGAAATAAAACATTGGTAACATTATATAAGGAATCTAAAATCATTTTTAATTAACCTCAATAATTGGTTCATAAGGAATTTGTTAGGTTGTGGAGCTAAAATATTTACTGATGCAAACATGGAGGAGGTTGCTGAGGTTACGGAGGATTGTTGAGTTGCAGAACGAGTTGCAGGGCAACCGACGTCGATCTGATCAACTGACATCAGTCATATTATAGTGCAAAAGCAACCAACATCGGTTATAAGTTGGTCAACATCGATCAGGAAGGAGCCGACGTTGGCAACCTATGTGTGCATGCAATTTGCATGTGGGTTCTGGATTGGTCTATTTTTGGACAGTCAATTTGCATGTAAAGGCTAATTATAGTCTTGGAGTTACGTGTCTAATTATTGTAATTAAGAAAGTCAATTATTGTATGCATGAGATCTATATAATACACTCATGGGCTGTATTGTAAAAGTGTGTTAGAAAGCCATTTAGCTTGAAGAGAGAGCTAGAGTAGCTCCTCCTAATTCCAAAGGGGTGCTGAGTGTGTATGATCAGGGAGAGTTGCAGGTTGTGCAAGTTCTACTAGGAGATCCACCAGGGTACTGGTTGAAGAATCATGAGGACTTGGTGAGGCAAGGACAAGGGTTCTTTAAGGTGTAGAGACATCTACATGGTAATTAAGGTCTATTTATTTGTAGGTGGCAGTAAAGAAAGAGAGATCTACTTGGAGTACGGTTGTGTACTTGGTGTACTGGCAGCGTTGTTACTGACTGGTGGAGGTGAACAACAACTCTATATTGGAGTTGATTATTGTGACTGTGATGAGAGAGTGAAGTGTTAGAGGAGAATTATAGGTGAACCCTAGATGTGTGGGAGCTCTAGAGGTGTGGGAAGAAGTGTGGCATCTTCTTTATTGTATTTTATTTTGAGTGATTATTAATACAATTGTGTATTGTCTCTCATATCCTGTGTTGTTTCATATTTTTAGTTACTTATCATTCTAGTTAAATTTATTGTTTAGTTGCTAATAAAAGAGGTAATCATATATACTCTTATTGAGGAGTAGGATCCTGACAGACTTCCCAAAAATGGAGTAAAACCTATAGGGTGCATGAAACATCAAGTAAAAATATATAGTCAACTTCATGAGGATGTTTCATAAAGCACATGCCACTACTATTCAAAATATTTTAATTTAAATGAATTTCTTTGAGTATACTACCACTTCTCAAAATCATTTATCCTGAAACCTCTTCAACTATCTGTACTAAGCATGAACCTGAAGACTACTTTTGCTTGCCAAGAAGGGTGAAAAAAGATTAGCCCAATTTTTACACTTCCAAATAATTTCAAGTAATGATATGAGTTTGAGGAACATTAAGGGACATTTTATGATCTTATCCTATGTGTCACACTTTCCCATGGGTTGTACAAGTGCCAAACTCACCTTTTTTCTAATAAAATTGTTCTTTCTTCTAAAGCACCCACTAATTTCAATTATAAATAGTTTATTAAGACATGTGATTACACATTTCATTTTAAATAACCTTTTTAAACCTTCACACTTCCAAAGGAATTTATACAACTCATTAAATGCCATGTTTTACCTCAAAATGACTAAAATGACTATAGACCTAGGCTATTATAACATTAAATGACATTAATTAACTTATAAAACACCTTGTGACATATATATTAGATCCCTAAAATAATTAAACCTTGATTTTTTACCTATAGAGGTCCCAAATTAAACTAAAATTCAAATTTGGTCAACAAATTGGTGACTCATAGGTGTAGCGTGCCTATTATGCTAACTAGACCAGTAGCCATATTATTCCATTGGGATTAAGAGTCATCTAAATTTTGAGACAAACAAGGACACCTTTGACTATTTACCACAATCTTTACCAAGACAAGACAACTAATTGACTACCTCAACCACACAAAGCAAAGGACATACATAAAACAAAGCAAATAAGCTAACAAGACACACACATGTACTCAAACCACTTGGGTAAATCAAAAAACAAACTATTATTCACAACTATAAACTAATCATACCTCCTTTCCAAGATCAAAAGGAAAGTTTCTTTAATCTTCCTCTTCATGAGATGAGTCATAGTTCCAAACATGTTTCTCCTTGAATTGGATGCGTTATAAATCAGACATATTCCTTGGTACTTCACTTGATCTGATCTCAAGTAGATCATCCTCAAATAGGTATCAAATTTAGATATATTCCTCTTTAACTTGTACACATACCTCATACTATTTCCCACTCTTCATCATAGTCAACTTGCATCTTCTTTGAAGGCATGGCTTCAAGAGGATTGGTTTCTTGTTCCTTAGAATATTGAGGCCAATAGGAGCTTGTTCCATCCTTCAAGATCTGATGTGTTTCTCCCAACTAATCGAGAAGATGATATCCCATTTTGATTACTTTGAAAAAATCATCATCAAATGAATATGCCTCTTGAAAGGATAGCTTTGAAAGGTTGGTTTTCCTTTGCATATTCACTTGAGTGTCAAGGTTGCCTTCTCCATCTTTGACCATATCATATCCTCCTTAAAGAGGAGTATATCTTGCTTTAATAATTTAAAAAAATTCATCTAAAGGCTAATTAATAACTTGTCATTTCCCATCCATGACATCTTGTAGAGTGATGGAAGAACCAATGACTATTTCTTGCTCTTTGGCAAAAGGAAGACATTCTTCCTCATCAACCCAATTATAAATCTCCACACAAAGATTCACCTCTTCTTCACAATTTAGGATCCATATATGGATCTCAATTTTCATCTCAACTACCATATCATGACATTTATTCTCAAGGGCTGCAATATCCTCCATTTCTTTCTCCTTCTTGGTGATGTCAAAACTAGGCATCTTGTAATGATGTGACTTAGTCCATGAGGCTGCCAAGGAGTTAGTCTTTATTTAAGAAAGAGTTATGAGTTTTTTTCAAACAAATTATCCTCTTTATGTTCCCATACTATAGGTCCATCAAGTGAAAGGATGATGGGGTGAGGATAAGATGAAATATTTGGTGGAGGTGGCACATAGAACTAGGGGATTCTTTTGGAAGCTCTTGAGGAAGGGGAGGCAAAACTTTAGATAAAAACTTGATTTTCTTCCTTCCAATTTATAATAACCTCATTCACATCTTATTTATCTTGAGTAATCTCTTAAGGAAGGGTAGATGGGGTGTGTTTAGGCATAGGAACTTCTTTTGGGTCTAAACCTTCCATCTCACCTTGACTTAGAAATTTCATCTTTACCTTTAACTTTTCAATTTGCTTGGATAGATTCTCTTGTAAAATTCTCTCTTTAATTTCATAGGAATCATCATGAGGAGGAGGATTACAATAGTTCTAACATGGATAACAAGAGGTCTCTTGAAGAAGGGTGGGAGGGACTTCCATAGGATCAAATTTTTCTTCAACCTCACACTCTTTATCTAGGATTTTCTCCTCCTTTCCCCATGATTTAGCTATCTTACTCTAGATTATTATGTTGGGATTAGGAGTATTTTCTTGAGTTTTATATGTAACTTGAGGAGTGGATGAAGTATTCAAGAAACTTGGAATCTCCTTAGTCTTGGAATCTCTACCTTGTCTCTAACTTAGAATGGCATATATAGAGGTCTCTTCTTGAGGTGGGGATATAATGGGAGAGGGAAATAAGGGATTGAATTCCACTTCCTTTACTTCTAACATGGATTTTTGCATCTTCATATTTTACAACTCAATTTTCCTATCAAGTTTTGCTTCAAACACAAGGCTAGTCTTTTCAACTCTCTCTTCCACTTGATTTGGAAAAGGATGACTTTGGCAATTTTGATTGGGCTCATGAGTAGGGATAAAATATGGATAATAGAAAACTTGTAGAGGTGATATAAAGGTTGATATACTTGGTGAGGTTTCTCCTCATGAACTCTTAGTTTATCTTCTAAGGATACAACTAAGCCACTCACATCTAGAATCTCACTTATGAGCCTTTGCCAATTGACTCTCTTAATAGGTATCCACTCTCTTTTAACCATCTCTAATTAATTTATTGCCTTGTGAATGAAATTTATATTAATATCTTGACCATGTCCCCTTAGTGTATTAGGCTCCAACATGTGCTTCTCAAATCCCAAGAGTATCTTCTTAAAGGTGAAAATGGATTGAGTCAAGAAGTGTCTAAGTTGACTAAGGGGAGAAATAAATTAAGGATGATGACTATAGGAATGGTAAGATTCATGAGAAGGATAATAATTTCCATTTGGGAGTTGATATGTATCATAAAAATACTGGTAAGGATCACACCGAGGCTAATAGAGAGTGTCATAAAATGGATATGTCTCACCAACTTGTGTAAAATAGTATTCAACACCAAAATTAGCCATGAAAATTCATGAAATCAAGAAAAAAAATAAAAAATGTTACCAATAATCTTCAAAGGAAAACCTGGGTTGTTTGACCAGCTGATAGAACTTTAGAGTCACCATTGATGCTTGGATAGATGCCTGTAAAGGCTAATTATTGAGAGATAACACCAAAAATCTCTCAACTTCTTGGACCAAGAGTCCCATTGAGCATGCCAAAAACTATTGTAACTTGGATTTTTACCCTTTGAGGAGATTTATAAGGTCTTCTCATCCAAGTGTCACAATTAAAACACCTCTAGGCTTGTGGGTAGCCTAAGGATGAGGTGAATCTCTAGATAGGGCTAGCTTCCTTGATGTACCAGTTTGGATTACAACTAAAAATAAAATTTGGGGGGGGGGGGAGAGGGAGAGAGATAATTGAAATAAAATTATTTTAAGGGAGGTGATACACCAAATAATATGATGACTTCCAACTAGCTGCTTGTTACACATGAAATCAAGGGATAAACTAAACATACACTTCTCCAATCTGCATCTTCTCACATCAATGTTACACTATGAGGTTATGGATGAATGTTTAGGCTATGATTAATATAAAATATTAATTTAATTTAAATAATTAATATACTAACTCACTCAATCCTTGACATTTCTTAGAACATTTCACATGCCCTGCAAGAATAAACTTTCCAACTGTAAATAGGGTGAAAGAATGAGATAACATGCTAAGGAATTCATAGTCTTCACTAAAAAATATTCATCATCCAATTAAAACACACATATTAAAATTAATTAATAGGTAAAAATTAGTATTATTATTTATTAAATGGTATGAAAATAAGTAGGGATTTGCCATATTCAAGTGGACCATAAGTTACAATGGCCAAAATGGCTACTTCTTATAGAACTTGAGAGAGATAAGAGAAGAGAGAATTACAAGGGTCATAAGGACATTTGTAAATCTGATAAAATTATTTAATTGTTCATGATAATAGTATATGGGATGAACCATTCAAGGTTAGAAGTTATCCAAGTCATCAAACTCTTACAAAGTGGTATAAGATTCTTCATCCTGGCTCAAAAAATTGACTTCATGATTTGGACTTATTTTAACATCCAAAAACTGATTAGGGATAGGTATAATTATTGGAATGAAAGGGAATGATTTTATAAATTCCTCTCCATGCATTGGTTTTAGGCTTGGTCATCTGGAATCATCATGAAAAGAGATATCATCATCTACAGTCCAAAAAACTCTTCCTTCATGCACCCTATGCACTTGGCCTCAAAAATTGGATTCATTTTCCCATGAAAATGTATGGGAGGTATTATATGACACATTTAAAGACATTAAATTTCTTTATAAACATCAAGGACACCTTAAAATCACCTCACTTAATGTTTTCCACCCTTCTCACTATCTTGGTCACTATGTTAGTTTTGACCAGATGAGATGACAACTACTTTTTTCACACTTATAAATTTTTTTAAGGAATTAAATGTACATATACAGTTATTAAAATTCCTAATATTCCATCCAACCTTTATTTCATCCTTAGACTCCTTATATAACCTAAAAAATACATAAAATGGTCAAAAATACCCTATTTTCACCTTATCCATACAATTATATATAGATCAAAAGGGTGGGGAGGAGCCTGATAGATTCCTCTATAATTTCAAATCATCATTATAAGATAAATGGTCCATTAGAGCAGTTTTATAACTCCATTTCTCTAAATTGGTCACTAGCAAGGGTTTAGGAAGGTTTAGGCCTATTTTACCCTCTTAAGGTTCGTTCATAACGATGGGATGTTTAATATAACTATAAATTTCCATATAAATTATTTCAATACCTTTATCAACTTCCCCTAACTCCTTATATCCCCATGCATAACCTCTAAAACTATGTGAGCATCTAATACTAGCTTATCGATCTCTTCATTCCATTTCTTGTAGACCCGAGTTGGTTTTGAGGTCTAAAAATTGGCTAATTTATTCCTCCTCTATAATTTTAAAGCTTTAAAATACCTATAATTACCATATAATCATGTTCCAATAGGTTAAGAATCATATATCATGTTATAAGTGCAAATGGTTCTCTATTTGGCTTTAGGTCTAAGTATGCTCAATAGGCATGCCTACAGCTTAAGCTCAAAATTACTCTCTTGATGGATTACCTAAATTAAAGTAGGTCCTACAAATCTATAATTCACCCATATACATATTCCAATCCATTATAAATTTCACTTAGATCTAGAATTATAAATGACCTCTTGTTTGGGCTTTAGGCATAACTATGCCTCATGATCCTATTTACACTTTTGAGGGTCTAGAGCACCTTATTTCGATTCATCATTTATTTCAAGTTTATTCATGTTTTATTATAATATATTCATATTTATGCACCTTATATAGTATCCACACAACCTCCTGGTCATATTTTATCACCTATTGTCAAGAATGTAGGGTTTTGTTTATAAGGGAAGTGCACTCTGTCTGAGACAAAATAGAGGGAACTTCCCCTATTTTCTCATACTAGTTGAATGGTTTTATATCTTCCCCAATTCATAAATATACCCTACACAAAAAACCAGCTCTTTATTATCTCATTTGACCCCTCACATGTACTATAAACCAAAGATAGACTTCTAGGCAAATGATTGTGTATATGATAGTCAAAAAATGACTATGTATTACCCTTTGGAGAGGGTTTCTTGCTCTGAGCTTGATTTTAGGACATTTAAATTTAAAATACACCCTAGTTATATATTTTACAATGTTCACCAACTCTCATTTCCCATGCTTACACTATGAAAATATCCTCACTTAGTTAGACCATGACTGGTAAGCTAACCTTATTTGTTATGTTCCCCCTACCTATAAGTGTAAGTAAAAAATTTTGAGCTACTTGAATTTATATAATTCCTTAATAAAACTTTCAATTCCACCTCATAGTCCCTTTAGTCACTTGTGACATGCATTTTTTAGGTCCAAGGCCTAGAACAATCACTACTTAGATCACTGTCAGCTACAGTTGGTTGTAGTTGACTATGTATGGTAGAGCAGGGGTTTTTGTATATATACATTTATCTTGGGACCTATAAACATGACCCATTATCCACTTTATTTAATTTTAATTCATTTGGAATCATCTTACATGAATAATGTAGTTGTCTCTATCTCTAAATCTCTCTCATGGAAGGTATAAGAGTTAAGGTCTGTTGTAGGTGACTTTGTATAAGGTCAAGGACACTTGTATATTTTTGTATGATTAATAATCCATATAAAAACCTCTCCTTTTATTCTTAATGTTAAAAAAAAATCACACCATGCTTTAGGTCCACTATGTTTTAGATTCACAAGCAAAGGCTACCTTTTCAAACTTTACCCTTGACTAGTTGTAGTGCTCACCAGGCTTGTGTACATACTGGAGGTGGTATAGTGATGTAGGATAATCTTTAAATGAGCATAAAAAGTTTAGAATATGTCTTCAGAAGGAAAAAATTTGAAATTGAGTCTAAACTTGTTTTCCCTCCAAAAGAGAAATTTAATTTTTTTTACAATATCTTAGTGAATCTACGTGAGTGGAAAGAGGTGTAAATAAAAACACAGCATTGTAAATGACATTTTATAGCCTCATGAGGGTCTTATATTGAAAATAAAATTCATTTGTCATGTAAAGTTAGCTGGTAGTCCACCACCCCATGTAGGTCTAAGAGGTTACTTGTAAATCTAGATCAAGATTCAGTTATGAATCTTGTTTTGAGTATCTTTGTTTTAAATAGGAGATTGTTAGTATGTGAAAGGTAAGTTTTGAATAAGTGGTAAACTCTCATTCCATTTTAAGAAGATATGGAATGAATGTAAAAACAAATAAAGTTGATAAAATATGGACTGTGTTACATGAATTTATGAGTACATTGTTGTTGCATAGTTGTGGTAGAGTGTTTGCTTGTTTAAATACTCAAGGTGGTGAATAATTTGAATATTGATTGTTATTATTGTTGTGATCAATATTAATCTTTGTTTTGAGATGATAATATGTAAATAAAGTTACAAATAATTTCTTTATGGAAAGATAGATAGGTTTGTCAAGTAATATATGCATGTATGCAGGTTACTCAGTTGAGGACGGTGATATTTTCTCATTGATTTATATGTTGCATGTAGATTTGGAATGTTTATGAGGGTTATAGATAATTTTAAAATACCTACAGGATGTCTCTAGGGTGGTAAGTTTCCATTTATTTGGTGTTCATACTCAAACTATTAACATACAGTCAGAAATCCTGAGTTTGTGCATTATGTTTTTACCTTGGAATTGGTTTTAAAATCTAAAGGGGTTAAGAAAGGATTGGAATGGTTTTTGGATGTGGGAAGAGTACCAATACAAGTTTTTATACTAGTGAAAGTTTTAAATAATGAAAAATTTTAGTGAAACCATGTTAACCATGTTTCCTATCATAGCACATAGTCAAAGAATGGCTGAGTTTCCTTAATGGGGATTGATTGGTAGGTTATTTGACCAAGGTTCATGAATGTAAAAGTTGAGTCTTGTTTATACTAAGATAACAAAATAATTTTTTGGTCTTGAAACCTTCCCTAGACTAATATATCAATTTTTGATCATCCTCAACCTATAATAGGGTTTGGAAAGCCCTCAACTAGGGTTTTACACTTTCTGAGAAAAGTAACCCTTGGAATATTTTCAAAACTTGTAGTCTAACATATTTTTATATGCCTTAACTGATTCAAGTACTTTTAGGATCGTAATGTACCTGTGGTATGGGTTTCTAGATAATGGCATTGAAAAAAGGCTGGGTGGTTTAGGGAAAAGTGGTTTTGACCAAAAAAGGAGGTCAACAAATGTTTGATTTAGTGAAAATATCCTAATGGGTATCTAAAAGTGTTAATATTTTTAATAGGAAGTTCATACATGGTTTAGGAGAAGGACATTTGCACAAATAGAGGGCTAATTGAAGGAATGCTTAAAAAATAAGTACAAGTTGCTTGAGAATTGTGTTAGAGGGTTAAGGTGGGAGTTATATGGCCCAAATGAGTCCTTAAATATGTAAGTAGTTTCTGGTGAAGATCTATGAAATGCTCCCAATAAGGAGCTTTAACCATAAATAGGGATAGTATAAGAGTAAAGAAAGAAATGTGCTTGTAGGAAGAAAGAGAACAAGTAGTTTGAATTTAGTTGTTTGATTAGGGATAAATGGAGTGTTATAAGTAAGATTAAATTACTATGTGATGTAAAACTTCATTTTTTTGTTTTCCCATGCAAGGCCATTTTGGCAAAATGCATTGTGAAGATTTTTTTTGAAGGTAAAGGTATGTGCATGAACATAGAATGTTGTAGTGTATTAGAATGTTCTTGAATGATTTGTTGATTATGGAAAGTATATGAGAAGCATGGTTATTTAATCCATTTTAAGGAACATTATAACCATATATTTCATGATTGCCTTATGGAAATGAGTGAATGTGCAAAAGAGATTTCTTGAATGGAAGGAAAGGGCAGAGTTTGGGAATGGAGTTGATATTGCTCTACATCATTTGGTATTAGTTCAGTAAGATACCTTGGATACATGTACAAGAAGGATATATAGTGATTAATATTTGATGTTGTTCAAGTGTTTGTGAATATTGTAGGTAAGCAAGCAAGGAGTCTTGTTAGAGGACATAGTAAGAAGGCAGATTGAGGAGGTATGATATATGTTGTGATTGATTTATTTATTTTAAATTTATGACTAATTGCAATAGTAATTATTATGGTGGCAGCCTTGAAGCAAGCTAAAATATTATCAAGCTCATAAAGAGAGCTTGAGAATGAGAAGACAGTCCAAGTAAAGGACAAGTGTGAGAAAGGCCCAAGTGTGGTCTAAAATAGAAGGTTACAAGTGTGAAACAAAAGGGAATGGTCCAAGTGAGACCAAGGAAAGGAAAAATATGTGCCCAAGTGAGGTACTCAAGGAGAGGATGAGATAAGAGATAGTAAATAAAGAGAAAAATAGGGTTAAGCATGAAAGCCACAGAGGAAAGATGGTGCATGAAGACACCAAAAAGAAGATTGAGATAGATAGAGAGATGATGATCAAGATTGAGTAGATGAAAGATTTAGTGAACCCACATTTTGGATGATTCATGAAAAAGAAGCCAATCAATAAAATATTGGAAAAGAGGAGAAGACAAAGGAAGAAGGAAAAGGAGGAAATCGAGCCTCATGTTTTGAAATCTAATATTGATTTGATATGTGTGAATGCAGGTTTGAGATAAAGATATATTTAAGCCCATTCATAGGCTCAAAGAGCAAGAGGAAGAGGCATATGACCAATTGGTAATCTAAATAAGTCAAGATGAAGAAGAGACTCCATGTAGAGTCATGTTGATGGAAAAAGAACAAAGAGGTTAGCCATGTTAGAGGCAAGAAAACATGAGGAAGGAAGAGATCCTCACTCAAGAGGATGCAAGATGTGATGTCCCTTACTTAGGGGCTCCTTTTTTCCTACAAATGCTCTGATACCACTGTAATATCCCCAATTTCCCCTCAAATCTGAAACTAGATATTTTCCTGACTATCTTTCTGTCTTTTTGCTTGTTAGATATTTTGCATGAGTAAAGATGTTATTTTGCAAGATAAATTCAAATAAACCAATAAACCACAGTAAATATCTTAACTGGAAAATCAGTGCTCTTATTATTCTTCAGAATGATTACAATAATGAATCTCTGGCATGCATATAAAGAATACAAATATTGTCTCAAAACCTGATCTTTTACAAATCTGGAACAGCTCTAATACAAAAGATCTTTATCTGTGCAATATATGAATCAATAACCAAAATCAAAAACTTAATAAAATAAATCCCTGTAATACATGTGATAACTTCTGTGTGAAGTTATCTCTCAAACCTGTAAACCTCTGTGATAACTTCTGTATGAAGCTATCTCTCAAATTGGCAATAGATTGGCTGATCTCTCACAACCTCTGAATCGCACACAATGAAGAGTGGACGTTCTTCAATGCAAATGGAATCCTGGAACCCTTGGCTCAGTCTTCACAGAAGAATTCTTAGCAAAACTCAATATCAATAATCAATCATGAATACAAACTCTCTCCCATGAGAAACCCTTATACCCTCCAAAGGTGTGCTTGCTAAAATTAGATTTCCTCAAATTAGAACTTGGGGTTCTTAAATTAGAATTCCTCAAATTAGAACTTGGGCTTCTTAAATTAGAATTAGGGTCTTAAAATTAGACCAATTCTTAAATTAGAATTGGGGTCTTAAAATTAGACCAAATAATTAATAATTAATAATTAATTAATATCTAATTTAAAATTAGACCAAATAATTAATTAATTAATATCTAATTTAAAATTAGACTAAATAATTAATATTTTATTAAATCAATCAAATATTAATATCTCCCTCAATATATGTCAGATCCTCAAACCATCTGAAGCTAGTGAACTAGGGAGTGATTCTGCACATGATCATGCCATAACATGGATGGTCCGCTGAGTGCCAAATATCCCTAAATAATAGGAGCTCAGGCAAACATGTCTGAAAGAGCCCGAATGAAATCCAACTATAGGAATTTTGCTAATCGAAGCCAAGCCAATCTCCATCATGACCCTCTATTCATCCTATCAGCGTACGAGGGTCGCATAATAGGCTAACCATTAAGTCTGACGATGTCCACTAAAAAAGGGGGCATGACACAAGATAAGCCAAAGGAGCAATAAGATAGTAACATAAGGAGAGGTATGAGGTATATTCAAGATTTTATGAGTCTTTTAATAAATAATATAGATTTGATCCCCATCAAATGTATAGAGAAATGGTTAAGGAGGTTACCAAGGAGAATATAGACATGTGGAATGCAGCAGTATTGTCTAAGATAAAGGTATTAATGAAGTTAAGAAGGAGTCAAGCATATGAAGATAATCCCTAAGATGAAGTTTTAGTTGTTGAGGTTAAGTTATAGGTGGAATATGAAGGAGAATTCATGCAAAGAGAGGAACAAGATGCATTGATAATTGATGCAAAGAGGAAGAGTGAAGTATGCAAAGAACATGAAGGTGATTGGAAGCAAAGGAAACCAATAAGTACATAAAGAATATGGAGAATACCACAAGGGAATGAGAAATAATATGTTTTATTTAATGATTTGTTTCATTTTTTAGGTGTAGCATGGAGGAAGATGGGAAGAGGCAAGATAAAGTACAAGTGTGGCAGTCAAGAGCACACACATCTCTATGAGTGTTTGAAGTTAAAATAAGAACATGGATGGAACAATTTTTGTCCCCTTAAGAGTATGATACATGGGAATATTGGAATGAGAATATAAATTCTATAATATTTCTTCATAAGAAACAAATTTGAAATTGATTCTAAGCTTGTTTTCCCTCCAAAAAGAGAAATTCAAAAAAATTTACAGTCTTAGTGGATCTAAGTGAGTGGAAAGAGGTGTAAATAAAAACTCAATGTTTTAAATGACATTTTATGGTATCATGAGGGTATTAGAGTGAAAATAAAATGAATTTATCATGTAAATTGAGGTGTTAGTCCACCACCCACATAGGTCTAAGAGGTTACTTACAAATCTTGATCAATATTTAGTTATGAATCTTGTTTTGAGTGTCTTTGTTTTAAATAGGAGATTGTTAGTGTGTGAAAGGTAAGTTTTAGAGAGGTGGTAACCTCTCATTCCATTCAAAGAATATAGGTAATTAATTCAAAAATAAATAACATTGATGAAATAAGGACTATGTTACATGAATTCTTTAGTGCATTATTGTTGCATGGTTGTCATAGAGTGTTTGCTTGTTTAACTACTCAAAGGTGGTGGATAATTTGAATATTGATTTTTGTTATTATTTTGATCAATATTAATCTTTTTTTGAGATATATATTAGGTAAGGAAATTTTCAAATAATTTCCTTATGGAAAGAGAAACATTTATGTCAAGTAATATATGCATGTATGCAGGTTACTCAGTTGAGGAAGGTGATCTTTTCTCATTGATATATACATTGAATGTAGAGTTGGAATGTTTATGAGGGTTAGAGATAATGTTAAAATACCTAAATGAGGTCTCTAGGGTGGTAAGTTTCCATTTTTTTTGTGTCCATACTCAAAATATTAACATACAGTCAAAAATCTTAAGTTTGTGCATTATGTTTTTACCTTGGAATTGGTTTTAGACTCTAAATGGGTTAAGAAAGGATTAGAATGGTTTTGGGAAGTTGGAATATTAATAATACAAGTTTTTATATTGGTGAAAGTTTGAAACAATGAAAACTTTGAGTTAAACCATGTTAACCCTATTTCTTATCATAGCACACAGTCAAAGAATGACTGAGTTTCCTTAATGGGGATCAATTGGTAGGTTATTTGACCAAGGTTCATGAATGGAAAAGTTGATTCTTGTTTAGACTAAGCTAAATCAATAATTTTTTGGTCTTCAAACCTTCCCTAGACCAAGATATTGATTTTTGATCACCCTCAACCTGTGACAGGGCTTGGAAAGCCCTCAACTAGGGTTTTACACTTTCTAAGAAAAGAAACCCTTGGAAATTTTCCAAAACTTGTAGTATAACATATTTTTATATTCCATAACTAATTCAAGCACTTTTAGGACCGTACCATACTTGTAGTATGGATTTCTAGATAATGGCATTGAAGAAAGGCTAAAGGAATAAGGGTGGTTTAGGGAAAAGTGGTTTTGAGCAAAGAATGAGGTCAACAAATGTTTGATTCAGATAAAATAGCCTAATTGGTATCTATAAGTGTCAATAGTTTTAACTGGAAGTCCATGCATGATTCAGGAGAAGGAGATTTACAAAAATGGAGGGCTAATTAAAGAATGCTTAAAGAAAGAAGTACAAGTTGCTTAAGAATTATGTCAGAGGGTTAAGGTGGGAGTTGTATGGCCCAAATGGGTCCTTGAATATGTATGTAGTTTCTAGTGAAGATATATCATATGTTGTCAATAAGGATCTTTACCCATAAACAAGGCTAGTAGGAGAAAAAAGAAAGAAAGGTGTTTGTAGGAAGAAAGAGAATAAGTAGTTTGAATTTAGTTGTTCGATCAAGGATAAAGGGAGTGTTATAAGTAATAGGAAAGTCTTATGTGATGTAAAACTTCATTTTTTTGTGTTTTCCCATGTAATTCCATTTTGGAAAAAATCATTTTGAAGATTTTTTTTGAAGGTAAAGGTATGTGCATGAACAAAGCATGTTTTAGTGTATTTGAATGTTCTTGAATGTTTTATTGATTGTGGAAAGTATATGAGAAGCATGGTTCTTTAATCCATTATAAGGAACTTTATAACCATATATTTCATGATTGCCTTATGGGAATGAGTGAATGAGCAAAATATATTTCTTGAATGGAAGGAAATCATAGAGTTTGGGAATGGAATTGATATTACTCTACATCATATAGGAAGGTAAACACACTATATCATTTCTTTATGATGATATTTATGCCATTAATGCTCTCGCCAACCATCTAAGACCATATAAATGTGAAGACATGGCTTAATAGTGCCAACTTGGATGAGAAAGGCTTTTATTGGACTCAAACATGTAGATGATAATGCAAGGTTTTAGTGCATAATTGGGCAAATTTGAGGCCCCAAATAATCAATCTTCATCAACCTCCTACCCTCCAAACTCTGCCAAGTCACTATCCTATGTAGAGGCTACAAGGTGAGTACACCTAGATGCTTCCAATCTCATGAAAAAAATGTTTTTTTATTTTGACAAAAAGTGTTAGGACCTTTTATTTTCCATTTTTAGGGACAAGGGGCTTGAAATCAGTCTCCTCCTACTAGAAGGTGCTTTTCAATTTTGCCAAGCCATCTAACATTTCAAGTAATCATGTTAAGATTCCTTCTAACCTATGAGGTTGTTAAGATGAGTTTCACTACCTATCAAACATTTCAAAATGGCTCCTTAACCCCCTATTGAGCCACCTGTAGGTAAGCATTTTTAGTGTATACATGTTGTGAAGATGAGAAAGGTAGTGAACTTTGTTTTAACCATTTGATCACTTTAAAAACCATTATAACCTCTTAAAATATGTGTTTTAAACCTTGAGGGGATAAAAACCATTCAATCATATTTTTCCCATATTTCATCTTTTTGTAGGTCACCTGTAGGTGAGCATATTCATGGTGACTATGAGCATATATTACACATGACTGCAACAATATTCTTCCCTTGAACCATATGGAGGCTCAGTTGATTATTCATGTTTCAATGAGGATTTATAAATATTAAAACCTATATTATATCCATGAATGTTATAAAGTCCTTATTTCAATTCACTTAGTTGCTTGCACATGGTAGTCATGGAAAAAATTGGATGTATCATGTTTATGACTATAACTCATGAAACATTTCTTGGAGAAAGAGGATGAAATGTGAAATTGGGTCAAGATAACCTTGAAAACATATAAATGACACTAACACAACCCCCTAAATCCATGAATAAGCATAAAAATCCATAAAATGGCAGAAACCTATCTGTCATCCCATATGAGACCAATCTACAAACCTGAGATGATTTGTTCATCAAATTAACTTGAAATTTGAAAAAAATAATGGGTAACATTAGATAAGGAAGCCATCATCATATTGAATCAACCTCATAAATTGTCTCATATGGACTTGCTAAAAATGGATCAAAACCTATAGGGTGCATGACACAGTAGGCAAAAAAGTACAGTCAACTTTATGAGTATTATTCATAAAGCACAAGCCACCATTTTTAAAAACATTGTAATGGAAATGAAGGTATCTAAGTATATGATTTGTAAACTTAAGCAATAATACGCTTACATATTTAGTTTTGCTTTACAATAATAATTTTAAGGAAATAATTCACAATTTGTCTTACAAAATAATAATTTAATGAGAAGAAATCAAAAAATTCAACTACACAATCGATAACAGAGTTTGGCACAATTTGCTATGTCTCCAAGTTCTTTATTGACTGATATATTAATAAAATTCTTGAAAAATACTTACAAACATATCCAAAATGAAATGTCATCAACTAAGAAGTTATTCTTTGGGCAAAAATAACCTTAGTCTCCTTTCAGACTTTTTCCTAATTTTGCCTCTAACTCCCTCTACAAGTTACACAAGCTTATTGGCTTAGACTTTAACAATGGGTACTTAGCTTGTCAATTCATTTCAAATGTAAAGCCCCAAATTTATATAGCCTTTCAAACTCATAGCCTAAGCAGTTGGGCCTTATCCTTTTACCTATGAGGATAAGGGTTCAATTCCATCCTCAACATTTTTGTGGACAATGTATATCTATTATCCCACATTGGTAAGTGGGTAGTTGTTAATATATTCAAATACCACAACGTTTGTGGTTTACAATGCCAAGTGTTTGGCATTAACATGTATTTATATGGGATTTTCATGGCATATGGAGTATGTTGGGTAGAAAGTGGATGTTGGGATGTGGCATGTGGAAGTTTGTACCATGGAACATTGGGTCATGTGGCATGGAATGTGGCTTATTCCATCATGCCAAGTGGTCTTTGGTTTAGTCAATGTCATGTCAATGTGCCAAAATTGAACCAATTTGGGTTATGTTGGGAGGTTGATGACTTGGTAGGATAATGTGAATCTATTATAATTTGACCTGGCCATGGTAATTAATCTTATGTCATGGCATTTGGTTGGGAAGGTTCTTGAACCATGATAATTAGGGTAAAGTGGTTCCCATCTATGCTCGGGCTTTAAATTAAGATCCCATAACCCATATATGTTTAAAAATTAAACCCAAACCATGTCATGCTAAATTGGGAACCCATTCATGTTGGTTGGCTCAAGCTCTAACTTAGGTCTTCACCCCAACTCAGTTTTGACATCCGAACTCGATTCATCATCCCAACTCACCTTGCTATCCAACTCGAGTTGTCAATAATATAGATAATTGAGAATATTTTGGTATCAAGCAATATTTTGGATTAAGGACCCACCATGTGGACCATTCTCCACTCTTCACTTGTCGACCACTCACCACTTGTCGATGCCCAACTAGATGTTTCATCCAAACCAATATTTTTATTTACCTTGTTTGATCTTCAATGCACAATATCTTTCACATATGGACTCCATTTCATGAATTTTAAATTATGCAAATAAGCTCTTGACAAGATCTATTCCATGCCATAGATCAACCCATGATTTGACAACTTCTTTTGTGGAGTGTATATGGATCAATCTAGATCAATCCTCCTCACTAAGAAGGCTTTTTATCCTCAAAAAGCTATTACTAGACCTGGTACTCTATGTGAATATATTTTCATGGCTCTACCTCTAATGATCATTGAAGATACTTTAATAGGTCTTCAAATTTGAAACTATGAAAATATTGCAAGACATCTGGTATTATAACAATCACTATTTTATGATTGTCCCTTTAGGGTCTTACCTAGCAATACAATTTACAAACATTACCCTTCTTGGGTCTTAACAAACACTGTAACTATACATAATAATTACAAACATTGCCCATACTTGGGTCTTGTGCATTTATAAACAATACCTATATTTAGGTCTTACAAACATGCATATATATTTTCACATATTGAAACATACAAATTAAAATATACAACCTATCTTTTAGGCTATTCCTAATGCTTCTCATGATGACATCTTCATGTTGCCCTATAGTGTTCCTATCTATAACATACATGAGTAAAATAACACTAAAGGCACCATTTTCCTATAATGATTATTGTTGATGTGCTCACACGAGATATTATATCCCATCTTTTACAAAGTTATATTGATTTTCCTTCTTGTAAAAAGTTTCCTTTCTCAAAAACAAATATGATTTACCTAGGATAATGCCACTAAATTGAAGTGGAACCACATCTAATTCAACTTCATCTAAGAAGTTGGTGGTAATTACAAACCCTAATTTACATGTTTTCCTTATACGTGCATTATTACCATCATCTATCTTATCCTAAGAATAGGGTTGGAAATGTGGCTTAGTTTCTAATCCTAGGGTTTCTAAAAAATCTTATGATATCAATTTTTTGTGATATTTTTTTATCAAAGATATCATCTATCTTAGAGTGCTTAGCAATTATTCTTTTGAAGAAGTGTTGCTTACCTTTCTAGGGTGACAATCTCTAAACTTAGTTTCTCATTAACTATCATTTCCCTCATTGATGTTGTCTTTGGTTTTGATTGACAAGACTTTGTCTATTGCCTCACTGAAGTTGCATTTACAACCTTTACCTAAGGTTGTGGATAACTTTGTTTATATTCTTTTAGCATTTTCCCCTTACCATTGAAGTAAAAACCCAACTTCATGTCTTCTTTAGGTAATTTTATTTTGTCAATCTTCTTCTTGACATGTCTCTTAAACATCTTTTTAGGGCTTTATGAGACATAATTATAAGTTACATTTGATTACTTCTTCTTTTCATACCTTGATAATTTGTCTAAAGATATCTCATCAGATTTAACTGCTTCATCTTCTAAGAATGCTTCCTTTAACTCTTTAGAGTGTTCTAACTTATTACTTGAGTAACTCTTCAACTTAGCTTCTTAGGAAGATTATCCTTCATTTTCATATCCTAATCCTGCGTAAAGTGGTCTCTTCACAACTTGGATAGGTTGGACAATTCCTTGACCATTAATGACAAGGCCCTTTCCATTAAATCCCATCTTGGCTAGCAGCTTAGAACCTATTCCCCTTGTGTGATTTTCAGATGTATTAACATAATTATTTGATGAATGTATAGATTTAGAACACAAAGTATCCCTAACATTTTGTATATAGTCAAAAGAATTGATTTCATTGCTTTCATTTTCTAAATGCAACATAAGATTTGGTACCTGACTTGGCAACATTTCTCAAATGAATCCTTCATCTGCTACTTAATGCCTAAGAGAACTAGGCTTTGTAGCTTCTATGACAGGTGCCTTACCCTTTACTTTACATCTTTGCTAGTACCAAGTTAGAGCTTTATGAATGTGCAGATTCTAGCATTGATCCATAATGTGACCTTTGGAGTAGTAGCCAAAAAAAAATTGACTCCACTTCTATTCACTTCTTTTGATGACATTCTTGCTGCATTTCTGCTCATAAAGCATCAATGCTTTGTTGGATCTTCTCAATCTATAAATCATGTCTTTTTTCTATATCTTGTTATCATGGTTCTTATGATTGAAAGTATTTCATCAATATAATGACAATAGTATTTATCAACAACTAAACTTGAGCTAGCATTGGATCCACAGTATTCCACAAAATGTGAGTAAATTCATAATTACACCAATATGAACTTAACTCTAATACCAAACTTAACGTATCAGAGCAATGTCTACACAAAAGTTAGCCTAGCACACTAACCACTCTGATACCAACCTAATCTATAAACTTAAGCAATAATACACTTACGTATTTAATTTTGCTTTACAATAATAATTTTATGGAAAAAATTTATAATTTGACTTACAAAATAATAATTTAATGATAAGAAATCAATAAATTAAACTACACAATTGATAATGGAGTTTGGCATAATGGCCTATGTCTTCAAGTCCTTTATTGGTTAATATATTAATAAAATACGTACAAATGTCTCCAAAATGAAATGTCATCAACTAAGAAGTTTTTCTTTAGGAAAAATAACCTTATTATCCTTTTGGACTTTTTCCTAATTTTGCCTCTAACTCCCTCTACAAGTTGCACAAGCTTCCTGATTTAGCCTTTAGCAATGGTTGCTTAGCTTGTCGATGCATTTCAAATGCAAAGTCTCATATTTATATAGCCATTCAAACCCATAGCCCAAGTGTTTGTGCTTTATCTTTTTACCCGTGAGGATAAGGGTTTGATTCCATCCTCAACATTTTTGGTGGACAATGTATATCTATTGTCCCACATTGGTAAGTGGGTAGTTGTTTATACATTCAAAGACCATGAAGTTCATGGTTTACAATGCCAAGTGTTTGGCATAAACATGTATTTTGATGGGATTTTCATGGCATATTGAATATTTTGGGTAGAACATGGATGTTGGGATGTGTCATGTGGAAGTTTATACCATGGAACATTGGGTCATGTGGTATGAAACGTGGCTTACTCCAGCATGCCAAGTAGAATTTAGTTTGGTTAATGCCATGTCGATGTGCCAAATTTGAACCAACTCAGGCTATGTTGGGAGGTTGATGACTTGGTAGGATAATGTGAATCCATTAAATTTTGACCTGACCATGTTAATTGATCTTCTGTCATGGATTTGGTTGGGAAGGTTCTCAAACCATGCTAATTGGGGTAAAGTGGCTCCCATTCATGCTTGGGCTTTGAATAAAGATCCCATAACCCATCTATGTTTAAAACCTAAACCCAAATCATGTTAGGCTAAACTAGGAACCCATTCATGTTGGTTAGTTTGGGCTTTAACTCAAGTCTTCACCCTAACTCGATCTTGACATCCCAACTTGCCTTGTTATCCAACTCAAGTTGTCAATAATATAGATAATGGAGAATATTGTGGTGGTAAGCCACATGGTGGCTTTAGGACCCACCATGTGTACCATTATCCACTCACCACTTGTTGATGCCCAATTAGATGTTTTATGCAAGCCAATTTTTTTATTTGTCTTGTTTGATCTTCAATGCGTAACATCTTGCACATATGGACTCCATTTCATGAACCATAAATTGCACCCAAAAGCTCTTGATGATATCTATGCCATGCAATTGATCAACCCATGATTTAATGAATTATTTTATGGAGTGTATATGGATCCATCTAGATCAGTATAATACCACCTCCCAAAAGCATTTATCCTAAAACCTCTTCAGTTGTCCATACTAAGCATGACCCTACAGACTATTTTTGCTTGACAAGAAGGGTGAAAAAAGAGTAGAATAGTTTTATCCCAATTTTTATACTTACAAAGAATGTTAAGAAATGAGATGAGTGTGAGGAAGATTAAGGGACATTCTATGATCTTATCTCATGTGGCACACTTCCCCATGGGTCATACAAGTGTCAATAACACTTTTTTCCCAAAAAACGTATTATTTCTTCTAAATCACCTACCACTTTTAGTTATCAATAGTTAATTAAGACATGTGAGGACACATTGAACATGACATAACCTTTTGGAACCTTCACACTTCCCAAGAAATCCATATGACTCATTAAATACCCCTTTTTTGACCTCAAAATGACTAAAATGACTAAAATGAATAAGGACCTAGGCTAGTATAACATTAAATGACACTAATTAACTTTTAAAACACCTTTTGAATTATTTATTAGACCCCTGAAACACTTAAAACTCAAGTTTTTTTCTTATAGGGGCCCTAATTTGACCTAAAAATCAAATTTGGTCAACACTAAGGAAATAAAAACTACTAATAAGTTTGACATGTGCAAAAGTATTTATTTAAAAACACAGCTAACCTATTATTTACAATTTTTTAAAATTTTCATAATGAGTTCCTACCTCAAAAGTAAGCTTTGAAATATATCTCATTAACTGAGATAGGTAGTTCTGCTCCATTAAGCTTAGAGAGCTAGAATGATTTGGCTCCTTTACACTATGTGATGATATATGGACCACTCTATATTGCATCAAATTTGGTGTGCCTGCCTAGTTTTTCTTTATCCACATCCCACTTAAAAACCACATCTCCTTCATTGAAGCTCCTTGTAGATGCTTTTTTACAAAAGTCTTATTGGTTTGTGCCTAATTTGCTTTTAAGGGTTTCATTGATTGATGCCTGACTTCTTCAAGCTCCATGAGTTCAACTAGTCTCACCATCATTTCATCATTATTAATTAGGTCCAATTGGTGATTGAGATCTAAAGATGGTACCTCAATTTATAGTGGTACTCAAGCTTCTCTTCCATATACCAACATGAAGGGGGAATCACTATAGACATCAAATAACTACACACCATGGTTCTAAGTGTTGAAACATCACTAGACCACCTTGAGACCCCCTAGGGACCCAACTGGACCTCTTGACCATAAACCAAACCTAACTTAAGTCAGATTGACCTACTGACTAACCCATTTTGACCCAACTTGACTTTTGACCTTGACCATCAACGGTCACCCTAATTATCAATGGTTAGCCTAATCATCAACGGTCAAGTTCCACCACCTAAACCACTAAACTCACACATCACTCTACCTTACTTTTTTATAATTAGCATATCCATATCTGCATGCAAAATAGTACATGGCCAAGTTAAAATTAGAAAAGTTAGTTCAACCCCTTGTTGAACCTACACTTCCACCTCTTCCTTATGCCTATAAGAATATAGGAGTAAGAGGTGAAAAGGATCCACAATTATCAAGAGCTTTTTCTATCAGAGTTTCTTTTTTAAGTCATTTATTCTAGTGATCTAGTGAACTAGTGAGTGTGATAGAGATCCAAGGTGCTACGATCCATTAGCCAATAAAAAAGTACCATTACTCTACTAAAATTGCACCAGACTTCATCAATGATTTTATTAGTCACCCACCTAAACCATCCATCAGATCAACCACCAGCAAGCTAAGTATCTATTTTCAATCATTCAGTTACTTTATTTCTATTTCACAATCAACCTAGCCCAAGCCAATCTCTCAAAATTCAATTCTAAAACCTCCACAAATCAGCCTCTTATTAACCACACCCAACCCACAGTAATTGTTGATGATCATCCTAACATCTGATGGACTTTCCTAACCATTGATAGTTACCTTAACCACTAACTATTACCTTAACCACCAACAATCACCTCAACCACTGATGGTCACTATGTGACAAAATAATATCAAGTTATTTTCACCCACCAAACCTCAACCAAAACTAACTTTATTTTCCTTTGCCTAATCATAAAGAACCAACTTATTTTATAAACCATACCTAAACTATTTAGTATTAGTATTAACCCATTTATTTTAATAATTAGTCAATTTCATCTATTCTTTTATCAAGCACTTCTTGTACTTGATTTCAGTATCTTTTGTTATTTATTTAAGCACTTTATCTTTTAATTTTTGAACTTAATTATTTAAAAAGAATGGATTGACAACCTCCTAAGAAGCTCTTACTTCTTGAATCTATCTCTCTCTAGGCAATCCACCCAACTATCTATCTAACCAACCATTTTCTTTAGTGATTTCTTATCTATAGGTCATTCCTCTCCAGATAAAGAGAAGCTCTCTACAATCATCTGATTCAATACATGCACAACCAAACAAGTTTTTCTACCATACCCTTATCAATTTTATTCTCTCTTTATTTCAATAAAATAAGCAAAAATTCATAACAACATTCTGGCATGCCCTGTGGGACCTTCAAGTTTTCACTTGCATTCATTAGTTTGAATTTATATGTTCTTCCTCTAATTCTATGCTTATACAAAGAAATTAAAAGTTTCATTTTTGGGTTTAAAAGTAAATGCATATATTGGTTGCTTTCAAGTTTAGCTCACTTAGTTAAATTAAAAAAAAGTAATTTAATCATAGTTTCACTCTTGTCACACACACAAAACCAAACCACCTACATCAAATCAAACATCAAACAAATTGACATAAGGCTTGACTGGGATTTCATCACCTAGCGATAACCTTACCTTTCCTAGCTATCCTACTTGAATTTCACCACCAAGGGGAGAACCAACTCAGCTCTTTGATTGAGTGTAAAATCTATAAATTGGTATATAATGGCTAAGCACCTGACACCCTTATCCTTGTGGTGTGTGAAGTGAGGGGGTAGACCCTAATTTCAAGCCATGTATTGATTTCCAATACAAATCATTTTTGAGAGCCTTAAACAACTTGAAACCATCCATATATTTCTTATCTAGTACCTGTTCTACAAACCCAAGTGGAGTCACATAATTTCTTAAAAGCTTAAGGCATAAGCCAAAAGAGAAACTAAAAATAACTTTAGGACTTAACATACTTTTTAGTGTGTGTTTGATTTCCTTCATCATTTCTTGTCTTCTCTCTATTTGAATGGTGAGATTGTTTGTTTTATTATTTATCCCTTATCTTTCATGGTTATAACTCACCAACAATGAAGGAACCCAATAGAATAGAACCCATCACTAAACCAATCAACCTTTTATACCTCCTCATCCATGGAGTACATCTTTAAACTAGAGAATTCTCCTCATCTTTTGGGAAGTCCTACTTTCCTTTGGGTATTTATCCAAGAGATACAAAATTTACCACTTTCTTGGACAACAATCATGTTACCCTCCAGCATTATCTTAACCCCTCATCTTACCATGCCCATGTTTCAGTTCCATTTATAGATCCACCTTATGGCATGCCATCCCACCTTATGGAGGATGTTTCTATTGTTGCAGTCACCACCCAATCATTGACTATCCAAGTATTTTCATCTACTAATAACCCCTTTGATAACACTATGGAAAATCAACCCACTCAACCTACCAATACCCTTACACCTTCCACTCCTACCAACAACTCCTCTACTTTAGGAGTAACTCAACCATTAACCACTTATACTCTACTCACCATTATAGTACCTACCACTAACATTATCAGCCTTTCTTAAGTTACCCCCAATCCACTAATCACTACTCCACTTCAAAAATCTGGTGGTGCCTATACCTTCTACCTTACTAATAATCATCACCAAGGTCACTACCTTTCCTTTGATTACAAACCCAACCATAGCTCCTACCCAACCCACCTTAATCTGTTAATAGGTTCCTATTTTACTAAACCTGCGCTACATCCCTAACCCACAAGGGCATGTACCTATACCCACTACCCAACCACCCGCATCCACCTACCCCTATATGACATATACCCAACCACCAATGTTCACCTATCAATATGTGACATCCACCCAACCACATATGTCCACATATTAATATGTGGCAACTTCTCAACCTCTTACCAATTATCAATATGTTACCCAACCATAATAGTATACACCTTACAACCTTTTAGGTGCGTAACCCCAAACAAATATGAAAAAGATGCTAATGGATAAAATGACTACTCTAGAGTCATCTATTTATAGAGCTCAAAACATTCTATCATATAACCAGATCTACAATGAACCCATTCACCCATTTGTCCTTATCTGACCGTATCCTCCTCAATGGGAGCTTCTAAAATTTACTAAATTTTAGAACAAGGAAGACCCCCAACAACATCTAAGAGAATTTGATCATGCTTGTTTTTTGATTACCTATGATGATTCTCTCCTTCTCCATACCTTCCCTATGTCTCTATCAGGGTCAACACTAGATTGGTACAGTGCCATTATAAAACACTCTCTCTTCTCTTTCACCTTGCTAGCCCAAACTTTCTTGTATCACTTTTAAATAAACATCTCTGAGAAAGTTTATATCATTGACATTTACTCTATTCTATAATTCTATGATGAATCTATTATTTATTTTTTCACCCATTAGAGGAGCTTCATCAACCAACTTTCTTTCTCTTTACCTCAACCTGAACTAATAAAACTTTTTTCTCAGGCATGTGCCAAGCACATCTCTTCTACATTATGGGTTCATAGCTTCATAACCTTTGATGAAGCTTTTACCATGGCACGTAAACTAGAAAATAGATCCATTGATGAAGGAAAGTTAAAGTTGAGAAACAAAATATCTACCTTCAAGTCAAATGAGGCCTCTTCCTTTAAACTAAATAAACAAACCAACATCAGTATCAAGAATAAGGGAACCAAAAATGTAGTTGTTCTCAAAACCACTCCTTCACCCATTGTCAAGTAGCCTAGTTCTTCTAACTCCTCCAACCAAAATATGAAGAATCAAAACTAAAACTATTAGAAGAAATTGACTCTACTTGGGGAGTCATATGCTTCAGTCTTGGATAAAATATTTAAGCCTAATATCATATAGCTTCTCCCATAAAACCCCCTCAATAATTTGACTCCTCTCATCCTATACTTGTTTAGTATAATGAGAACAAACTATGTGCATTCCATTGAGTCATCGAGTATGATGTTAGTGGGTGTAATACCTTTTAAAATGTTGTCTAAACCCTCATTAACAAGGGGAAACTTGTGTTGGATAACCCAAATGCACTTGTAAACTAGGCTCTCAACATCTTCAAACAACCTTTTCCCAATCATGCACCTTCTACCAAAAATAAGAACAATAAAGTGGAGTCTTCTCATGAAGCCCTTACCATCAATATGGTTCTTGATGCACTCATTGCTAAAGAACCTACTACTTAGTCCCCTTGTTCTTTTCCCTCTCCACTTATTGAGGTAGTGGAGTTACTTTTTCTTCCTTTGGAGACCCAAACCAAGGAAGTAAATTTTTCCCTTCCTCCACTTATTGAAGTAGTGGAGTCATCAAACCCTCCTTTAACTGATAGAGGAAGCAACCATCACCACTTTACCTTTTCCCTAAATTATTGAATAATTCACTCCTCATTTGGAGATCATTCCTAAAGAATAAACCACGATGTCTAAGCCTCCCATAGAGGAATCACCCATCCAAACCTTGCATCCTTTGATTGAGTAAAAGGATGAGGTCACCATTCCCCTTCCTTAACCTATGGGTTTATCTTTTGAGTCCACTACCCAGGGAACAAGACCAGTCTATAAACTATTCTCTAGGCTAGTTCAACGATTGGAATTTATCTCCAAACCTAACTTGGATCAGGCCACCTTTTGGCATTAAATAGGTCTCTCTTATATCACTAAATAGGAGCCTCTAATCACATCTTTGATAGACCAATCTGCCACTTCTATTATCTAACCCACTATCATATCAACCAAACCAATAAAAACCTCTACCAACTCAACCATCCAAAACAACCAAAACCCAATCATCATCTATCATTTCAACCAAACTGACCAAGAATATTGGCATCTTCCCTACATAGAGCTTTAATCACCCATCTTTGAAATTGGAGCTAACCTCACCAAACCCATCAACCAAATACCAAACCAAGTCAACCAAGGAGTTAAAACCACTAAAAGGCCAAAGTTATACCTCCCCTCTCAACCTTGCCCTCTATTTTGGGGCCTCATCCTCTACTTTAATTAGGAATCTAACTATATCAACCAAAACCCAACCACTACTTTTGGTTATGCACTCTCTCTTGATTCATCCAAACCCATTTTCATCAAACCATCCATAACTAAACTACTTACCTTATTAAATTCTACCTCCAACTTATCAACCTCTTTACCAAAACCATAACCATCAACTAAGAACACTACCTCACCCATAAATTATACCATCAAGTATGTTTCTAAAATGGCTTCTAGCTTAACCACCAAAACCAAAACCTCTAGACCTTTACCACCTTTAGTTGAGTCTTACTCAATTATTTTCCAAAGTTTATTACAAGCTTATTGCTTGACCTTACCTCTTATCAGACCACTTGACCCACTTGGTCCTAAACTAGTCTAGTATAATGACTTCCTAGTGTGTTCATATCATAGAACATTGGGCATGACACAGAGAATTGCAAGGCTCTCCAAACCATAATCCATTAGCTCTCTTATGAGGATGATATATTATTAGATGAACCTCCCATAAACTTGCTACTAATTCAAAAAATAACCAATACCTAATACCCACCTACTCCCCCACTCTCACCTCAGAGTGAGGGGGAACCAAACCAATCTCCTACCCTAACTCTTCCCTTAATCCATACTATCCATGTGGTCACATAATTGTAATCTTAGTAAAAGGATAAGGGGAAGGTAAAAGTGTCCATCCCATGGACATATCTATTTTCTAACTCTCAACCAAACCCAATCCAATCATCTTCACCTTCAACCAAACCCAATGTATCCATTTTGGGCACCTCTCAATCCAACCCCTTTGAATTGATTAGAAGAGTGGTTCTCAAACAACTTCACCAAAACTTGACAAAGGATAGCCTATAAGAATTGATTTCTACCTCACTTCATCATAACCAAGTAATGATATAGGCATTGCAATTAATAGAGGTCAAATCAAAAGACTCTCAACCTCTAACAACCTTTGTTGGTGCTCTCCAACTTTCTAGCCTTATCACCTTTAAGGATTTGGAAATAACTTCTATCCACCCTGATGATCTAGATCTCTTCATCATAACATACATAAGCCAAACATATATAAAAAGTTTATGATTTATGGGGGAGCAAGTATTAACATCATCTCCTCCCATACCTATGATCAACTTAAACTACCAAACAACATCATGTTTGAAACCTCAACCATCCTCTGATCCTTCAACAACACCATGGCCACAACTCTGGGAACTATTTTCATTCATATTTGTTTAGGACTTCACACACTCCCTAAACTCTGATATGTAGTGGAAAGAGAATTATAGTATAATATTTTGCTAGGACAACCTTGGATTCACTCCATGGGTTGTGTACCCTCTACCATTCATTGCTACATCAAATTTAAGCATGAAAGTTAGGTTGTCACTATACAATCTGATCCAAGTCCCTTTTCATCATGCAACATGACTTATCAACCCAATGACATCCTCTTACCTCCATCTAATAAACCCTCACCAATGAAAGACAAGCCTTCAACCACAAAATATGAAACCATATCTTCTTCAATAAATGAGACATCTACCAACTCATCAATCCCCTTGGACCAAATCCCCATAATAAACCCCTTGAAATCAACATTATAATGTCTCTCACTTAGGGAATATCACCTCTTGACCCTTGATTTTTTCCCTACTCCTTATGAGTATGGGAAACTTAACAACCAACTCATATATGACCCATATATCAGATCTATTATTCCCCTTAGACCTTCAACTTATCAAACCCATTTTATCTATGGGGGACTTTACAAACCTCTCAACACCTCTGCCACCTCCTTTTCACCTTAGACATTCACCTCTGATTTCTCTTAATTAGATAAAATAGAGTTTGCCAAGACATACCTCCATAGGTGTGCTTGGAAGGGATTTGGCCTATGACAATATGAGCATGGCCTGCATGATTTGATTCTAATTGATACCCAAAATCATGAGAAACATGGTCTCTATTTCACTCCACCCATAAAGCAAAACAAACCACCTACCATCACCATTATTGAGGAAGATATCCATTCCTCACCAGTTGCTCCTCCATCAAAATGCAAATATGTTGACATCATTCCCCCTAAATTTTTTTTCATTAACATTATTAACCTTAGACCCCTAACTTATCAAAATGATGGGGTAACCATGACCATTCTTTTGACTCATCCTGATCTGGTAGAAGATGAATCTCCTACCATTAACACCATTCAATATCAGGATGATGATTCTATTCTCACCTAACTTAGTGTAGAAGATCATTATATCCACAAATATATCCCTCTTGAGATTTAAACTATGTTGAATGAATCCATAATGGATGTTAACTTAGGGACTCAGGATAGCCTGCACATTGTCAAGATTAGACAATCTCTATATTCCATAAAAAATTAAGACTTCTCTACCTTCTTTTATTACCAAAGCATAGCATTTACTTGGTCATATGGTGATATGCCCAGAATCAACCCTACCATTTCCACCATAACATCATCACCAATCAAGATGTTAAACTTGTTTGAAAAAAGCTTCATTGGATTCACCCTCACATAGCTCTTCTTGTCAAAAAAGAGCATCAATGCCTCCTTTCTATCAATTTCATCTAACCCATCAACTATCCCCAGTGGGTCTCAAATTTTTTTCATGTCACCAAAGCTATAGGGGGAATCCACATTTGCATGGACTTTCAAGACCTTAACCTAGCTTGTCCAAAAGATGACTTTCTTTTGATAAGCATTAATCAAATTGTTGATCTCATAGTCGGCCTTGAGATGCTATCTCTTATGGATGGGTTCTTAGGCTACAATCAAATCTTGATTGCCCCTGAAAATGAACATAAAACTGCATTTATCACCCCTTGGGGGACTTTCTACCACAAAGTCATGCCCTTTGGTCTAAAAAATGTTGGTACAACCTACCAATGCATAATGACCTACATCTTCCATGACCTTATTAGAGGACTATATGGATGACCTTCTTAGGAAATCTAAGCTTTGAAAAGGTCATTTATCTATTTTTAAAATTATCTTTGAGTGACTCATCCATTACCATGTCGACCTTAACCCCAAGAACTATATATTTGGAGTCTTATCAGGCAAACTTCTTGGTTTCATTATCTCTCTTCATGGAATTGAAGTCGATCCTACCAAAGTCAAATCAATCCTTAACATGTCTCCTCCTATTAACCTTAAGCAACTATGTATCCTATAGGGGAAGCTTCTATCTATCTATCAATTCATCTCTCAACTATTTGATTGATGCCAAACTTTTCATCACCTCCTTGAGAAGGACATATCTTTTAAGTGGAATAAAGACTATCAATAAGCCTTTGAATCACTTAAGGACTATATTCTATCTCAACCTATTCTTATTCTTCCAAAAGAGGACCAAATATTTTACTTATATATCTCTGCCACTAACCAATTTCTAGGGGTAATGCTTATACATCATGATGATAAGCATACAGAGCAAGTTGTTTATTATATAAGTTGAATGATTATAGAGTACGAGACTCGATACACCCATACTAATAAAATTTTCCTCACCCTGGTCTTTGTAGCCACCAAAATTCATCATTACCTTCTTAACCACAAAACCTTTATCATCACCAACATCGACCCACTCAAGTACATGTACTACAAGTTATACCATAATCAACATATGGCCAAGTGTCTCATGATTTTAGCTGAGTGTGACCTTGAGTTCCTCCAACATAAGTCAATTAAAGGGCAAGTTACTACTATCCAATTGGTTGAAGCACCCTTACCTAGAAACTAACCTCCTCCTCTTGAGTTCCCTGATGAATCCATCATGACCCTTTCTTAAGCAGACTTCACCTACCAAGTAAATATGTTCTTTGATAGATCAAAGTGTCAACATAGTGGGGAGTTGGTATCATCCTTGTCCCCCTTCATAGTGAACCTCTTCCTTTATCCTTTAAACCTAATTTTGAATGTACCAATAACATGGCTAAGTATGAAGACCTAGTAATAGGTTTCTAGACTGCCTTAGCCTTGGAAGTCAAAATAATCAACATCTTTGGTGACTCATAACTTATGGTCAATCAAATAAATGACATATACCAATGTAATAATGATATTCTCCAATAGTACAAATAATTAGTCAATGTACTATTGATGTCATTTGAACACTACCTTATCCAAAGCACCCCATGATCTACAAACAAGTTTGTCGACACAATGACTTCTCTTACTTCCTATATCCTATATGTACCCTCTAAATCTAAGCTATCAGTCATTATCTATCAACTTACCAAGCCTTCTTATGTCAAATCAGACTCTCCTACCATCTTTAATGTGGAGGAATCCCAACCTGACCTTTGGTATCAGTAAACCTTTGACTACCTTAACCTTGCCTTCATTCCATCTAGTATTTTTAGGAATGCTCAAAGAAAATTTATTTAGATCACCTCTCATTATACCATACTTAGAGTAATCCTTTATAAACATGGCTTTAATGGTCTTCTCTTCTATTGCTTATGTAGTTACGAAGCCTCTCATGCTATCATGGAAATGCATGATGGGATTTGTGGAAGACATTTTAGTGATCTAGCTATTGCTAAATGTATCCTTCACCTTGGCTACTACTAGCCTAACCTCAACCAAGACTATTGTGATTATGTGAAAAAGTGTGTTAAATGTCAAAAGCCCACTAATCTACATCATGTTCATAACCATAGTCTCTAGGTATCTAAGGATTTTTAGCCCTTCTCATAATGGGGTATATATCTTATTAGAGAAATAAACCCCCATTCTTCACAGCAACATCAATCTATCATCACTACAATAGGATATTTCACCAAGTGGGTAGAGGCTACCCCTATCATTTCAAGCAAGGCCAAAAAAATCATTGACTTCATTAACCATAACATCATCTACCATTTTGGTGTTCCTCACAAAATCATCATTGATAATGGTAAGTCATTTAAGAACAAGTAGGTCCAAGGTATTTTTGATGCATTTGGCATCAATCTTAGTTTCTCATCACCCTATAATCCACAAGATAATGGACAAGTCAAAGCCTCTAAAAAAACTCTTAACAACATGCTCACTAAAATGGTCAATGCCTCTGGTCTGGATTGGCATTTTCATATACATTTTGCCTTATGGGCATATCAAACTAGAATTCAAACCCCTACAGGTGCTACACCTTTTTCTCTTATGTTTGGAGTAGAGGCCATCTTACCTCTCGAGGTCCCAATTGCTTCTCTTCACATATCCCTAGAAGATATCATTTCTAAATGTTATTAAAATCAAGAAAATTTATCTTAGTTTGAGATACTTGACAAGCATTATTTATTTAATCTCACCCATCTTCATGTCTATCAAGAGTGAATCAAATGCACTTATGATAAACACCTTAGAGTGTGAGAATTCAACATCAGAGATCTCATCTTAAAGTAAAATCAGCATGTCACCAATATGGAGAAAATTAAGCTGGGAAAGTTTTTTTTTAATTGGCTTGGACTTTATATCATAACTCACAAGTATGGATTAGGAGCTTACCAATTGTCCTCTCTCAAAAGAAACCCAAAACCTGAACCCCTCAATACTTCATATTTACATCCTTTCTTTTGTTAAAGAGGATAAAACTCACCTTTTGTTTAACTTAAGCTCATCCCTTGTTTTCAAACCACATTTATCCCTATTTTAGGGGAAACCAATTAAAACTAAATCATGTAATTAACTGTCACAATCATAGCCTAATCTTGAATAATGGGTACCACGACTCTACCCATGGTATTTTCCACCTCTCTTATAGAATGGATTCCCATAGTCATTGTCACCTAAACCTCTTTTAAAAAAATCAACCTTCTTATGCTTTTAGTTTTGCCTTCATAAATTTGAACCTTTTAAGCCCATATAAGCAAGTCTATGTCAAGCAAAATAAAAAATAAAACAAGAAAAAGTGAAATCATAACCAAAAACAATCATGGGTTATTCCTAGCATTCACAAACTAATCCCTCTAAGGATAAATACCAAAAATATATAAAAAATTGATCAAAATAAATTAGATTACTCCCTTGAAGGATAGTTATCAAAATCATTAAACAAAACACACAAACTTAGACCACTCCCTTGAATGATGGTTGAGTAAAGCATTTGTCAAAGCATAGTAATTTTTTGGAAGCTTCCCACATTGATCAGTTTCCCCAACCCTCCCAATAAAAAACAAAATAGAAAAATACTTATTATGAAGCATCAAAAAAAGCAAAAGAATTTTGAAAGCTACAATCGACTCTCATAAGCAAAATAATTTTGAAAGACATAATCGGCTCTCATGAATAGACTTCCCACATCGATCAGTCTATACCTTATTTTACATAGACTTGTTTATAATGACTCTTTGGTAGCCTTTAGAAGGGGCATGCTAGTCTCACAAGAAGGTTCCATCTTCATCCATCTCCCCTTTATACACTATAAACAAGGGATTTTGAGCTCACTTAGCATAATGTGATCAAGACACCTTTTTAACCAACTAACAAATTCTAATGCGAAGCATTCAAAGGGCTTATGTTCATTAAAGCAATCCAACTTCAGTTTTGTTTTAGTCTTTACTAAAGATGAAGCACCATGCCCTCTTCTTATCCTCTCATAACTAGTTGATATATTCACTTAGATGTTTATCTCTTGATTATCTTCTCTTTCTCACATCTAGTTTTATTATTTAACTTACTTTATGTGCTTCACCTTAATTTAAACATAATAACCATAATTACCACATCATAACATCATCATCATATCTTAAACAAAAATATACATCATTAACATAATCATATCCATCAACATCATAACATCCATGAACAATGAATAATAAACCATTTTTCACCACATGTCTAAATCTAAATGAGGAAGCATATGGTCATTAAATTTTAGCATCATCATCATGTCAATGGTCATCTCAAACATGAAATTAGATCACATCCATAAACAACATCATCAAGAACAATAATCATAACTATCATAAACATCATCCTAGTCATCAATAACATCATCATCCTACCATTTATCACATTAATAAATGTATAATATCATCATTATAAACAATAACAACAAACCATAAACAATAATCCATGAGATCAACATTATAGCATTATCCATCCATCACACAAAACATTATCATATCAAGCATACCAACTATAACCATCATATCAATATCATCATGAACATAAACATGAATAAAAATCCATCTCATCACATGCCTAACTAGGTGAGTCCACATCAGCATCAATATCATCATGAGCATAACCATAACCCACATCACATCATAAACACCATAACCATGAACAATAAGTAATATGCAAAGATCATGATTTTATAATCATAAATAAACATCATCATGTATATAAAGACATACATGTCTCTCTCAAAAATATACATCTCACTACGTCATCTCATAGGCCGGTATCAAAAATCATAAACATAACTAATGTATCATAATCATAACTATGCCCCTAGGGCACCACTACCTCGTAGTGTTTGTCCTCTTGAGGTACCTGCCTTACCACCTATAGATGCAGCCCACTTAGTGTCACTATGTCTGTACCTCCTACAATCCTAGCTCTATATTCACCCCATTAAGGCTCATTAGGGCAACACCTAAAAATAATGGCCTCATAATAAATGGAGCTTCTCTACTCTAGCTATGTACCATGCCATACGGATACTACTCGATGGTCCTAAAGGTATTACAGCTCCTCCTCTTTCTTATTTCATGGAATCCCTCTCTTACATCACCAAGACTAACATAGCTCTAGTCTAATCTCTCTCACCTATGATAGTGGCCAATTGACCCTATGTTGCTACCAACTAACCTTGTAACACAACCATAAAAGCTTGTGACATAGCTAGTCTCACTCATGCCCGATCTATATCTATAGTCACTAATTGTACATCTAGGGAAATACCTTGTACCTGATCTCATTAACCACTTCTACCAACCAGGTCAACATTCATCATCTATTGACCACCATCATCACCCCCAAAATTAGTCACTACATAGAGTACTTGGTACCATGTAATCTAGGCATGTGTCTTTCCTTGTAAGAAGCTCCAATCAATCAAATAATATTTTAATTGGTTGTGACTTAGGTAGTAGGAATTCTACACCTCCCATCTATATCTCAGGAATGGATTTGAAATATCATGAACTAAGCTAAACTGTCATTGCACCCTATCAAAGGGAATGTGCTCTATCTCACCATCCCTCCTATTATAGATCCATTGATAGCTCTATAATTATAGTGTCTAATCCTATAGTGATCCCACTCTATAAAATTGACATAGGGTCTTTAGATCATGTCCCTAACAACCAAGGCATCTAATACACCTATGAAATAATCAATATCATGAACCCCTCTACCCAGTCTTGAAAGGGCAAAATCAAACCTCCACCACATGAATCCAAATCGAAATTCCATCTATGCATACCCATCCCATGATAGACCCATCTACCTTAGCACCTAGATGTGTTCATAGGCCCAATAATGGAGAAAAAATCCAATGTTGATACCATACCTCTTATGAGCTTTGAATCCCCATAGCTCCCTATAAATCTAAACTAGCAGCACAGGCACCCACCTGAACACTATGTGGCCCAACAACATCTCAACTAGCACCCCCAGCAATAAATAATGGAATCTCTTATTACTTAAATCTGATATTGCATAGTATAAAACCATTATCATCATTATTAGTAACCACCTATCACCTCTATCCCTCGAATATAGTAGAGTATAGCTGAAGCCTTTTACATGCCACCTTGCAAAGTTGAGGTCATCTCTATATATAATCTCCATAAAATCATCTAACTCCTCTTTCTCTAAATATGGTAAATTTTCTCACCCCATATGGGTAGTTACATAATCCTATGGTTATCCTCTAATAATATGGTCATCTCACCTATAGGTAGTAAAAAGGTGTTTGTGGCAGGATCTCATCTCTTGATGAATGTTATGATTATTGCCACATCCCATAACACATGTTGGCAATGCATCATCACATCAAGCCCCACCTCCTCCATATGAGCCCAATCATCAACAATCATACCTCAGTGAATCTCATCAAAGATCAAATGCACCCGATCTCACATCAAGATCCACTCTTGTGCCTACAAGGTTTGATAGCAAACAAACTTAGTTATCTATATTATTTTTACCTATGACCTTAACCCCCTACAACCTATACCTATAGCTTATCTCCAAATTTAAACCCTTAACCTATCTTATTTTCATCCTAATCAATCAAACTCCCATCTATAACATCTAAAATTACCCACCTAACATTCACCTTAAACTCTTATCAAATATTACCTATACCTTAAATCTAAAACCCACTACCCCTCAAACTTACCTTAATAACTCACTTTAACATAAAAAATTATCAAAATAAATAACCATTAAACTCAACACTATTCAAAAATCACCTCACCATTTGGTTGACCATCCACAGTCACAGTAACTGCCAATGGTTAGGAGACCAACCATTGACGATCATCGACCGTCAATGATCAAATATGACCACTAATGGTCACTGTGTGTGATAATTAGTGGAATGCCCAAACCCTACCCTCCTAAACACCCATAAAAACACCATAAATTACTTGACTATTTTCACCTATACCTACCCCCACCCTACTCCACCTACCCTTCCCTTCTAATTTCACCTTCATCCATAAATTTGACCACAAACTATCCAACCCTAAACCTAGGTCAAACTGAAACCAAACCCCATTTGTAACAAACAATCAATTAATAAACAACCAAATTCAAATACAAATACATTTAATAAAATCAACCTACTCTACCAATTCAACATGGTACCTACCTTATTCCTTGACCATCATCGAGGAAAAATCTTGGGACCCACAACCTAGCCTTACACCTTCCCTTTTCCACCCTACATCCACTCATTCTACCTCACTTGACTAATCACACTCAATCACCATCAAAAAAATTTAAAAATTCCAAAGAACTCCTCAAAATTTAAAATGAGCAAAATAAACCCACAAAGTCACTTTTTGTCTCCACCCTTTTAGGGTTGATGCCTAACCATCGACAGTCAGGATATTGGGATTTTTGCTTTTACCTCTAAAAGATTTTTTTTCAAACCAACCCCATGTGCCCACCTATGGAGATCACCTTCTCTACCAACCATACCACCAACCACATCAACCTACACTAGCCATTTTGGCCTGACTAATGCATGTTTTGTTATGACCTTGCCTTGGTCCTTTTGATTGCAACAACTACTCACCATGTTAAACAATTTTGAAATTATCCTACCTTGCATACACATGACCAATTTATTTCTTCTTTGGAGTACTTCCTACCTTGGATACCCATGACTACACTGGACCTTGTCTATGATACTTGAGTTTAAAAGTCTAACCCAAACATCACATACAGTCACATGGTCAACTTGTTACTTGTCCTTTTAACACTAACCTTAATTTTTAACAACTATGGTAACCTATTCAATGTGTGATCTTAACTATCACACTTTTGTCACACTTTGTGTGCATATTTTCACTTTAATGCCCAACCAATCAACCACCTTCATCATCACCTTAACCACTCATCAAACTCGCACCTAATTCTGTTTTACTTCATCACTTCCTCATTTGAGGGGGAACAACTCCTCCCACGCTCAGGGAAACCTAACCTTCAACCCGTAATCCACTTTTATTTTACAACTTGTTGATACAAACTACATGATAAAAAATGGCAAATGTAGACACCAAAAAACTACACACCATAGTTCTAAGTGTCAAAAAATCCTTAGATCACTTTGGGACCCCCTAAGGACCCAACCCTGACCTCTCAACCATAAACCAAACCTAACCCAAGTCATATTGACCTGATGACTAACCCACTTTTACCTAACTTGGCCTTTGACCCTCAACCATTGATGTTCACCCTAACTATCTATGGTTATCTTAACTGTTGATGGTTAGGTTTCCACTGTCTGAACCATTTAACTCCCACACCACTCTGCCTTGCTTTTTTATAATTAGCTTGTTCATATTTGCATGTCAAATAGTGTATGAATGAGTTAAATTTATAAAATTTAGTTTAGCCCCTTGTTTGAACCTACACTTCCACCTCTTCCTTTTGCCTATAAGAAGAGAGGAGTAAGAGGTGAAAAGGATCCATAACTATTAAAAGCTTTTTCTATCAGAATTTATTTTACAGGTCATTTCTTCTAGTGATCCAATGAACCAATGAGTGTGATAGAGATCTAAGTTACTACCATCCATCGACCAATAGACAAGTACTATTGATCTATTAAAATTATACCAGACTTCATCGATGAGTTTATCATCTATCCATCTCAACCATACATTAGATTAATCACCAGCAAGTTAAGTATCTATTTTCAATCATTCAATTACTTTGTTTCTAATTTGTAATCAACCTAACCCAATCCAATCTCTCAAAATTCAATTTTGGAACCTCATCAAATCAGCCTTTTATTAACTAGACCCAACCCATAATAACCACTAATGACATCCTAACTACCGATGATCCATCCTAACTACTGATAGTTACCTTAAATGTCGATGTTTACCCTAACCATCGATGATCACCTCAACCACCGATGGTCACTGTGTGACAAAATAATAGCAAGCTATTTTCACCCACCAAACCTCAATCAAAACCAACTTTATTTTTCTCTACCTGATCTTAGAACCCTAACCTATTTTTTGAACCATACCCAAACTATTTAACATTAGTATTGACCCACTTATTGATATTATTAGTCAATTTTGTCTATTCTTTTATTAATTACTTGTACTTAATTTCAATATCTTCTATTATTTATGCAAGTACTTTATCTTTCAATTTTTAAACTTAATTATTTAAAAAGCATGAATTAGCAGCCTCTTAGGAAGCTCTTGCTTCTTAGATCTAATTCTAGTTAAGAAATCCACCCAACTACCTATCTAACCAACCATTTGCTTTAGTGTTTTTTTATCTACAAGTCATTCCTCCCCAAACAAAGAGGAGCTCTCTAAAATCATCTGATTTAATGTGCGCACAACTAAACAAGTGTTTATACCATACCCTTATCAAGTTTCTTCTCTCTTTATTTCAAGAACATAAGTGAAAATTCACAAAAATAATTACCAATGGCTCTTTTTAGAGTAATCCTATCAGTGCAAAGCATTGATTTTAGTTTTGTGTGTCATGTCCTCTGGTTGTCCTCCATTGTTCATTTGATAATTCTAATCAAATTCTTATTGGTTGACTTAGCTAGGCCATTACCTTGGGGGTAATAATTTGAATAAGTGCTCAAGTACACATTATGTTTGATATCCCATTCACTCACTTGAGTTACCATAAATGCCTTAGCATTATTTGATATGATGGTGTGAGGAACACCAAACCTTGAAACTATGTTATCCATAAACTCTAGAATAGATTCCTTAGTGACATATTTTAGAGAAACCACTTATGTCCATCATGTGAAATGATTCATTGTGGTGAGAACACAATTATGACCCATGCTTGATGGTGGATTGATCATGTTGATGAAATCCAATCCCCATTGAGCAAATGGTTGATTTGCTTGAATTGGTCTAAGATGAAAGGCTACTAGCCTTTGCTTACCAATAAAATAAGCACACTTTTCACAATTTCTTACCCATTGATGGGCATCCTTCAATAATTTAGGCCACTATTAGCCTCGTATCATTATCTTATGGTTGTATTCCTTACATAAAAATGCCCTCCTAATGATCCATTATGAAACTATTCAATCACTTTGGTAATTTGACCATGCTCAATGCATCTTAACAAGACTCCACTCATGTCCTTCAAAAATAAAATTCCATCAATAAGAACATATGGAATTGATTTGAGTCAAAATTATCTTTTATTTGACTACTATAATTCATAGGGGTACTTGCCTATTGCAAGAAATTGGTTATATCTTGAATCTAGCTATTAAAAAGAGGCAAAATATTTGGATGAGGTATAGTTTGAGCATACACTGTGTTAGATACTACTTTAGTGGTCTTGATGTCAGTAGCCAACTATTCACACAATCCTTTTCCTCTTAAAAGCTTCATGATCATGATATCCATGCCATATTCTATGACCTTGGTGATCCATCCTGCTCTTTTTTTGCTTATCTTTCTAATCAATAGAAACTCTTTAACATTCTGGTGACTTACCATAAAATGTATCTTATTATTAGAGAGCATATGCTTAAATTTATTGAGGGCCTTAATAACTACATATACCTTTTTTCCCACAAAAATATAATTCTCTTCATAATATTTCAAGGATTGGCTAAAGAAAGATATTGGCTACTTCAATTAAATGTGATTATGATAGGTCAAAATTCTTAAGATGATTCTTTCCCTTCCAAAGGCGTAGAGAATGAAATCCTTCTCATAGTTTGCATTGACTAGGGTATGACCTTAGGAGATAGCTTGTTTGATATCTTTGAAGCTATATTTTCCCTCCTATGCCCAGTTGAAAAGTACACCTTTATTTAACATCACAGTAAGGGGTTTGTCCATAGTGGCAAAATCTGGGAAAAACCTTCTCACAAAGTTGATTTTCCCAAGGAAGCTTTATAGGCCATTTTTGTGGCCCGATAGTGTTAATGGAGATATATTACTAATTCTTTCTAGGTCTATTATAATACCTTATTTTGACACTATATGTCCAAGTAGTTTCTCTTTGTGTAATACAAACATGTACTTTTTTAGATTAAGGGAAACCCTAAATTCTCTACATCTTTTAAAAATCTTTCTCAAGTGGTCTAGATGTGTACCAACATGTTTTGAGTAGACTATAATATCATCTAGATATACTAGAATCATTTCATTTATGAGACCCTCAAATGACATATCCATGACTCTCTTAAAAGTTGCACCTATATTTGTCAGACTGAATGACATCTTCATGTATGTGTATGTGCCCCATTTAATGGTGAAAGCCATTTTGAGTTGGTCTGATTCTTGTACCAAAATTTGGTTGTAGCCTAAATAACCATCTAAAAGAGATAATCTTTTAGATCATAATACTATTTGTAGGATTTGTTTCATAAGGGAAAGAAGATAGTGATCTTTAAGGGATGCTTTATTCAGGTCCCTAAAATCCAAACATAGTCTAATTTCATCATTTTTATTTCTAACAGGGACCATATTTGATACCTAAGATGAGTGCTTAATACAAAATATTATATTAGTCTCAATCAACCTAGATAGCTCACTTGTCATTAGGGGTTCAATCTTGGGATTAATGGGTCTCTATTTCTACCTAACAGGTTTTATATTTGGATCCAACTCTTTAGTGTGTTGAGATAAAATTGGATCAAATCTTCTTAAATCATGATAACTCCAAGAGAATTTATCATCAAACTCTTGACATAGTTGAACAAAATCTTGATTTTCAAAAATATAACATACCTTCCCTATCTTGAGAGATTTGCCTTCTAAAATGATGACTAGTTCACAATCTTCTTCATTGACTATAATATTATTATTCTTGCCCTTCAACTGGTCATCTGATGTTCTCTAGTGTGATGAGACCCATAGGTAGCTTGTTTATTTTCATCTAAATTATCTTATCACCATATTGGTCTTGTAGCCACAGCTAATTCCTATATGAAAACTTGACCTCTTCTTTCAAAAAAATTATGATCTATTTGTCACTGTAGAAGACTTGTTAATCAGTTAAATTATTAGGGATAGAGGGCCTTCTAATCAACCTTACATGTTGGCTATTTTTATTATTTATTTCTATTGGTAAGTTATATTAGAATCCTATCAAATCCATGTAGTCAGCATCTTTATTCTATCCTCTTGGTACTACTTTTATGTTCAAGGTGGTGAAGTATTTTAGTAGGTCCCAAATTCTATGTTTGTAATAACTTGGTGAAAAATAAGCTCACTATCACCAAATATCTATAAAATTTTGATTCCTCTTTGTTTGTCCAACTAAAGACCACAAATCCAGACTTCATATTTAGCCACATTATTGGTAAAGCTAAATTGAAGTCTAAATGAGTAAAAGTAGCTTTATTTTTATGAGGAGATCAATACAACTCCCATACCTACATCAATTTTTCTTCTTAATCCATCAAAAAATAACTACCACATCCCTACAAGATTTTCTATAGGTTTGACTAAGTTTGAAATAATTGCATTACTCTCATGAATATAATATATTCCTAAACTTATTTACTGTACATAGTCATAGGGATCGAATTGAAGGGTTGATCCCCATTCATCCAAATGAGTGTTCAAAATTTATTCTATAGGAATTACATCCTCATTATCTATTTACTCTTCTTGATCTTGTAATGTATATTTCATTTCTATGGGAGGAATAGGATTATATAACTCTATATGATCTTTCATGATTGGCTCAACTCTTATTGTTACTCTAGTTACATTCCTTGTTCTGAGTAGCATATGAGACAAATCTACAGATAGATATCCTTCCATCTTTTCATTAAAATGTTTTAAAAGACAAATGGAAAAGTAAGGAGGGATATCTATGACTGAAACATCTTGAGTGATTGATAGGCTTGAAAAATCATGAATAGTAAGATTCAGTCCCTTTACAGTTCCTACTATCTAAATAGAAATCCCATCTAATTGCACCACTACCTTATTTACAGTTGTATATTTTATTCCCAAAGCATCAATGATTTTCTTAGGTATTACCAAACTAATAGCCCCTAAATCTACCATGCAATTGTGAACCAAATGCTTCCATATAATTAGTGAAAGATAAAAGGGGAGAGGCTTACCATTCTTACCAGATTTAGTGTCACCTTGTGTTTGACACAAATTAGTTGTAGCTATAGGTCCCTTGGTTGGAACCTTCTTTGATATATATAAATTATTTAAAGGCTCTTGTAGTAAATCCCTTTATGTTGGTATAGATAGTGCTTCCCACATAGTGACATTTAGATTAGTATTCTTCATTTTCTCAACTATACTAAAAGGAATATTACCAACCTTTATCGGTACTTTTGCAAGGGCTACATCATCTTTTATAATATTTGGAGTGGATATATTTTATTTGAATTGATTTAAAGGTACAAAGGGTGGCCTTTGTACTATGTTTCTCTTTATTGGTTCTATTGTAGCTTAGAAGTCGAAGTATGCTCTACTCGAGGGGGATGATCAACTTCTATTTCTCTTTTCTTGGAATGTGTATTAGCTACTACAAGACCTCCACCATTGAAAAATGTTTCATATTAGCTTATTCCATCAACATCATCCTCTTACCAGTTTAGAAGAGTTACTTCACCTTGAGCAAGTTCTTATGTGTTTGATTATTAGGAAGTAGATTCTTCTTATTATCTTTGTGTACTTAATGTGCCTTGCACCATCAAGGCTAGACTAATCACACCATTAGGGAAAGTGTTATAATTATGTGGTTGATTGCAAGGATAGTACCACTCGTACTCTTGAGCTAAATTATTTTAAACATGGATAATGTCTTTGGAAGCTCCTAGTGATAGTAAAGCATGGATGTTTTGAGGTCTTGGCTTTGATTTTTTTCCTTATTGATATTTTCCTTGATATGGATTTCTATCTCCTTGGTATGGTTGCCTATTCCCTTGGTATGTGAGGTTAGCTAGATGAAAAGGCTTATAGCTTTGGGTTTGTTGTCTATTCATTACTACTAACTCATTTCTAGAACTTTTCAGTAACAACTTTAATTCATATAAATCATCAGTGAGTACAGGAGTCAAAGTAGGTGTTTTTCTAGTGGTGGGAATTGGAGCAAGTGTAAGAGGGGGAATAGGAGCTATTTTTGGGAAAAGACGCATTAGTGGCCTAGGTACAATTTTTCCAGCTTGGATTAAACAATTTTTTGCCCTTATTGTAATATCATAAGCTGCAAGAAGTGTGGTGCCATCTATTGACTGAATCATTATAGTTATATCACTATTGAGGGCTTTCAAGCAATATAAGAAAGCATTCTTTATAATAGGTTTAACCAAGGCTAGGATTCTATTCCAAGTCTTCTAGAAATAGTCATTGAAGTCAGATATTTTCTCATGAGGAGCTCATTGAATAGTAATCAATTATTCAACCAAGAAAAGGTGGTCACTCTTATCTTCAAAATGGGTACATAGTGCCATGCCTAACTCATCCCAAACTCAGATTGAAGTGGGAGCAAGGCTTGCATACCATTGTAAAGCTTTATCTTTGAAATTGAAGACTAAAAGTCTGATGGTAACATTATATTAGACCATGTTATGGATTGAATAGAGATTAGTAATATCTTGTATGTGCTCAGAAGTAGTGGTAGAGGTTTCACCAGTAAAATATAGTAGGATTTTTAAGGCTAAGGTAGGTATATCATCATGTTGGTTAAAAATGAGTGGACTACCTCCATTGAAAGCTATGAAATTCTAATTTTTAGACATGGTGACGGGTATGAAACTGATAAAAGTTACCAAAAGAGATGGGAATAGAACTGTAGGATATGCCTTAGGCTTAGGGGTGACTACTTTTGATCTCTTCTTAGATGGAGATGATAATTCTAGAAAATAATCCCTCTCATCTTTTGTATATGATCTTATTTGTTTACTTGGCATATGTGAACCTTGAAACTTTAAATCTGTAAGCTAGTGGAGTCACCAAGTGCTTTTGATTTATGCATGAATCTTTTACAATTCTCACTAATAATAAAACCAATCTCGTTATATTTTTTGAGGCCATTGAGCATGCCAAAAATTGTTATCACATAAGATTGCACTTGTCTTAATTTTGTAGCTTATTGTGCAATTGCCTAATGATACAATAGAAAAACCTCCAAAAAGTATGAGACTTTGGTAAATTGAGGTTAGTCTCTAGAGAAGGTCAGCTTCCTTTCACTAAATCTGATGCAAACTAATAAAATATTAGTTTTGTGTAAATCTCACTCTTTAGTGCTTTTGAATCCTAAACTATGACTTTGACTGAGAAAAGGGTTGAAGAATTAAATTTGCAAAAAACTAAAAATATGGTGATTGCACCAAATATTTTATAGGCGATATTAATGCTTGCTTAACAAACATAATAGAGTAGGAATTATATTGAATTTATTTTAGCACAAAACTTATGTAGATGAGAAATTAGAGGTAGTATTTTAGCTTTTTTACAATAAGGAAAAGGATATTTATTCCAAATAATATTTTCAAGAGGGTAAAATACAATAGATAAATTTTTTTAGATTGAAACAAAAGACAAAACTTCCATAGATAATCAAATAACTCACACACATAGATATTTCTCAACACAAGAGAGGTAAATATTCAACTTTATTTCGCTCCAAAGGTTATAGCTTGTAGTAAATACATTCAAAATCTAGAAAATATGACTAACAACAAAAAGATAGACTGGGCTACGGGGTCTGCCCATTTTTATACAAAATATCTCCAAGATGAGATATACTTCTTCTATTTATAGCATCAAAGGTGAGTTATAAAACCCCTCATGTAGAAGAGGTGAGTTCTTCTATTTTTAACATCTTGGATTTGTGAAATGGTTGTAACATAGCATGTGTGAGTTGGGTGTTATATTTGGCATAACATGGCATAGTATGGTGTCTCTAAAACTATAGATGTTAAGGAAACACTAAAAGTGGTATATTAAGATAGATTATTCATCTAGAAGTGGCTAAAAATAGCCTCCTCATGAAAAAAAGGTGAGTTTTATTGGCTTGGCATAGGAGTCTTGCATGTTCAGCCTTGGTCATCTAGAAGTTATCTTTAAATATATCTACCTCAGTGACTTAACATCTATCTCCTTCAGTATAAAGTTTTATAAACTTTGTTTATAACTTTCAAAATATGACTATTGTCTAAATCTTTGAAAAGTCCACCTCGGGCCCACACAATTAAATCCTTTACATGATGGAGTATGAGTGTGCCATTTGGCATCTCTACAAGATTCTCTATGTACCTCATAATCATAACTCAAATTCCTTTATGACATGTGGTGGCTTCTCACTAGTATTAGACCTTTGAAAAGTCCCCATTGATCTCACATCATTGATCCTCATTTGTACGATTGAACACAAGCATGTCACTTGGCAGCTCCATGGGCTTCCTGAGATCTTGACTTGTTGACTCTATGGAAGGGCCCATAGGAAATTTGATATTTATGTAATTGGATCTCAATATATTATGAATTTTCACTCTCATGGAGATTTTGAAAAGCCTTTATTATTATGCTTGATTTTGCACCATTAGATCTTTGGTACATGAGTTAATGTACACCATAGATCTTGGTGCTTGACTTTTGACTCCCTGTGAGCTTAATACTTGTCACTTTTGGTTCACTCCTACATACATAAACAAAAAAATGACTTAGCATATATATAATAAATTACTTTGAATTCAGGGATGCCACTTGGTAGCTCCATGGGGCTTTTGGTCTATTGATCTTTTGACTTTATGGAAGGGCCTATAGACCATTGATTTATATGTAATGGGCTCCTACGATGGTGAAACTTGTCACCGCCATGTTTCCATTAGTATTAGGGTAGTCAATCTTATGTTGGGGACTGATATTTATAAAAGACCCATAAAAAAATCTTGAAGACCTTATTTTTCTTGATTAAAGTGTTTGTGGCTCAAAGGTCGTAGCATGTTTATACAGTCAAGGAAATTGTTTCAAGTTTTTTATGTAGCGTACATTGATTGTCAAGGAAATTATTTTAGATAAAATATCTAAATAAATTATCTTGGGTTATGTTTCAGCAGAAAAAATGCCCATGGGAGTTGTTTGGGGGCAAAAGGCCCAAAAAAATTAATGTGGGGAAAAATACCTGAAAGAATTAGTCCAAATCAAAATGCCTAAAGGGTATATTTTAAAAGTCTGAAGGGTCTACTTTGTAGGTTAAAATGCCTGTGACAAAAAATTTGAAGGATTTACTTCATAGGGAAAAAGGGTCATTCCAAAAAAATTTAAGGGCATGTTTTCATTAAGGGAATTATTTTGAGCTTTTTACATCAAATAAAAAGTTTGAAGGCTAATTCATTCAAAAAATCTGAAGGGTCAATTTTATAGGTCAAAAAATGTTGTGGGTAAAATGGATCAAGAAAATTATTGTGGGGAAAATGGATCAGGCATTATCGTGAGGAAATTGTTGCAGACAAAAAGTTTGATAAAATAAACCTAACAAAGATGAATTACTTCAAGAAAATTATTTTAGATAAAATGTCTTACACAATAATCTTGAAGACTAATTTTTGTGGAACAAAAGTTCCAAAGACAAAAAGCCCAAAAAAGATAAGTCCAAAAAAGATAATCTTAAAAGAATCAAACTAAAAACATGAAAAACCCACATCAACTTGGATAAAATACCCCAAAAGAGTAAACGTAAATATCAAACTTGTTGGATAAAATGTTTGATATAAAATACCCAAATAAACTCTATGAATTGTTTAAGTCCTAAACATCTACATTTTTCAAATAAACTCCCAAAGTGCATTAGTATAGTTAGCCTAAGAAATATATATAAAAGACTATTTTGCCAAAGTATGAAAAGCCAATAATTAGTCTTTTCCCAAAATTTGCATAATCATATAGAAGAAGGGCTCAAAGTTAAGACCATAATCTAGAAAAAGTGGGTAGGGGAATACTCTTGAGCACTCAATAACCCATAACTTTGGTTATCAATCCTTAATCAATCATGAAGTGTGCCACAGGAGAATACTTAAATTAGAAACATGAAGGAAACTCCTAAGTTAATTCACACAACATACTTGCCTTCTAATTTCTTGGATATGTGTGTTTCAAATGTATAGTTTGTTTAACCCTTATTGTGATGAGTTCTTCAAAGGCTTGATGAAGTTGTAGTTTTTGTTCCAATGTCTTTTAAAAATTAAAAAATAAGGGAAGCTTAGACATTGCTCTATTGTTAGCCAGGCATCCATAGCCCTGAAAAAGATACATTGGGCTCCTTTTCTTCTCTTTCCATTATTTTATCTTAATCATGATGCATGGTACGTTAACCTTATTTCATCATGTGAGCCTTTTGATCTTCTTTACATTTTATTTTTCTCTTTTAAACTCATTGGTTCTTTTCTTCTTTTATTTTTCTTTTGTTATTGAATGGAAAAGAGAAGATATGGAACCCCAGTGAGATGGTATAATTATAAAACAAAACATTACTAGAACATCCCTGCCAGCGACATCTATATCCAGAATTATCATTTATAACAAGTATTTAATGTTATAAGTGTATTTGATCTAATAAAACAAGAAAAAATTCTAAATTTGTATGAAGTACTCTGAGAGAAAATTCCACATGCCTGGTATAAGTATTCAATTGTGACAATATCTACAATGGTTCATGATTACGTACCTTTATCCTGAAGACCCAAAACATAGAAATTATCCCAATTTTGTGAACAAAGGGGGTCTCCCTTAGGATATCAGATGTAATTATATTTTTAGGACAAAAATATCAACACTGACATTTATTCATATGCATTATATATAAGTTCATATATGTTCTACATCAAAAAACTATATAAAATGTTTTCAAATACAGTCAAATCACTGTAGAACCATTATCAAATAAAGTTTTAAATAGTATTAAAAACCATATAAAGTATCTAAAAAATCTATCAAAACATTAGAATTAAACATCGCTAAACATCTTATTCCTCATTAGAATCTAAAAGCATTCCTATCAATGAATAACCTTTTTCAGTCAAATACTTTGTGTAGCTCATGGTGGTAGCTAGAATCTTAATTAAATTTATAACATCCTCATTATTTTTGTCATCCACTTCCAACTTAACCTTATTTACCATTCTAGTGATGGTTAGTGATGTTGAAAGACTAATTTCTTATATTTATGATTAAGAGGCACTGTCCTTTCTTATTCTAGCAAGTGATGAGGAAAATCCACAATGTTCAATCTTGAACAAATTTCAACAGGGTTCACAAGTTCAGGTGATGGGATATTACAATTTAATGGAACTAAGGCATGAGAGTACAACTTATCAACTTACTGTATATCATTTTCAAGTAACTAATAATGATAATGAGGTGAATGATAAGAAACTAAGTTGTGTTTAGATTGTAGGGTTATTTGCATTCATTGTGTTAAACCACTTGGATTCTCACATTTGTGAGGATGAGTTCTCTAATATGGTCTACTCAAACATTGATTTACTCTAATATTTTTAGGATTAAATGGAAAGGCATCCCAAAAATCATGATCTAAAGCATCAAAGTCAATAGACATCTTAGTTCCTCTATTAAAGGGTCTAGGAAAAGTTCTACCAGGTCTTCTACCCTTAGAAATTTGGCATCTACAAGCAAAACTATGAGAAGATAAATCTTCTCTATTCCAAGTTTGATTAGTCCTCCACACATTTCCATGGGAATTATTAGATTTAGGAGGTGTACACCTTGACATTTTTGAAAAAAAAATGAAACAAATCAAACCTTGATTACCTTCTTATAAAATTGTTTTCAACCATATATAAAACCATATCACAAATTTCAATAAATTACTTGAAATTTGAAGCATTATTTCATCAACACAGTCTAAAAAATGACCAAGAGTTTCCTAATGAAATCAAAATAAACAAAACCTATCTAAAAACGTTTTAAACAAACAACATTATCCTGATAAGTGACCAAATATTTCTTCAAAATAAATTAAGAGTGCTCAAAAACCAATATAAATCTTGTTCAAACCACTAATTTTCCTTTTGAAACTGATATCGAAAAAAAATTCAACTGCTTAAATGTAGAAATTTATATCACTTTTCAAATGAATATGAATAACAAACTGACCAAAAGCTCAACATTACTAATTCAAGAATAAATTTCCTCTTCAACTTGATAACTAGACTGAATCAACAATTATTTCAACCCATAAATGTGTAATATTATTGTATATAATATTTCCTAATTCTTAGGAGTATTTGCACATTTTTTCTCTTCTAATGTGTATCTCAAGAGTCCCATAGGTATTTGAATGGACTTCTTGGTAGGTGAAATGATTAGTCATATTTTGGATTATAAATTGTAATTTTGGCTTCTATTTTAATTTGAATCATGAAATAGAATTCCATTATCACTCCTCCTTATTATTTCTAGCATGGCATTGGCATTAGAGCTTGGATTAATTTTATCATTTGGTTTTATACCTCTTCCTCAAATTTAGTCATATGGCATACTATTTCATTTCAATTATATAGGGTAATTTATGAGGACATTTTTTTAATTATCTAATTTGTCTAAGGTGATAAATTCATCTATTGGTATTCTATCAAAGTGAGAAGGCTTGCCCATTTTGTGGTAACTCAAAGGCATTTTTGACTAATTTTTGCACCATAATCAAACCAGAATGGCATAGTTTCTCTAACTGTGACCTATAGGATTATGTTTGGATGAGTATTAGCTAGCTACATAAAGACTTGCAGACTGGTGTAGGTACTCTAAACAAGTCATTTTTGCTATAATTTATTACACCCTCAAACCTAGAGCTGTAGAATATGTAAAGGAGCTACATGGAATAAGTAAAGGAGCTACATGAAAGATGTAAAGGAGTTGCACCATTGTCATAAAAACCTATCATTGGTGTCATTAGTATAAAATAGTTTTCCTATGTAGTGTAGAACACTGGCAAGGGATCTTCATTTGGGTGAGGCATTTCAAATTCTCTTTATGGAAGCATATCAATTGAATAAAGTCATTCTATTTTTCTCATTTCCAATATCAAAAATTCAACATAAGTTAATAATTAGAGGAGAGGTAAAACAAATTATAATATTTTTCATTAAAAAACATAATTCCATTTTCATTTAAATGTAATTTTTAAAATATTTTAAATTTGAAAAACATTTGATTTTGAGTAATTTTCAAAATGCCTTGAAAACGTTACTCTAAGCAGATTTAGACAAAAATAACCAAATCATGCAATTCAAGGAGAAATAAGTAGAGACACTCTATTTACCCATTCATGTATGTCAAAAAATGTAAATTCATAAATCAATAAAAAAAATGTGTATTGATGTATGAGGTTTTCTTTTTAAGTTAGTGTAAATGATAAAGCAAATATTTATTAGTACCTTTGTGTATATAAAAAAGGGGACCATTTTGGAGTGATAAGGAACCAATTGGGATTAAACTAAAACTCAAAACCTCTAAAATGCAAACAAAAAAACTCAAATCCATGTATTCCATAAAATTTATTGTTGGCACTACCTTCACTGGCAAAGAAAGTTGGCTAGAATGGTCTCAACAAGTGGAAAACACACTCATCTTCAATGATCTATGGTTCAATATTTGTGATGGGGTAAAACAACTAGTTGAACCAATAGGGAATGCAAAGGATACTCAAACATGGAAGCTAAAAAACTAGAAGCCATTGGCCTTGATGAGGGCATCAGTGGATCAAGATGTATTTCATCATATACAAGGTGAAATATATCATGGGAATCATTTAACAAACTAAAAGACCTATATGACTCCCATTTAGAGTTAGAATTCATTTAGTTACAATTGAATCTATTTGACCTGGAGTTGAAATATGGTGATGTGATGAGATTGGCTTTAGAGATAAGAGCTATCAAACATGATGTTGAATTAATAAGTTTCAAAATTGACATTTACATGACTGCATTCATAAAATCCCTTATTCTAAACTATTCAACCTATTTGGAGTTTCTAAAAGCAAGCAATTAGTTAAAGACTCTCATATTTGACTAGTTGGTTGATGTCAAATCAAATTCCTCTAAAACATTAAATAAATCCACAACTTCCAAAAATGAAAGAAATAACAAGTAAAAGAATAAGTACAAGGGAAAAGGTGGAAAAAATAAAAATCATGGTGGTCAAAATTAAAAATAGAATGATAAAGAAAACCTCTACTATGAATGGTGTGACAAAAAAGGTAGTCATGAAACTCGTGAATGCAAGACTCCATGGGAGAAAATTGAATCATACCATAAGAAAAAAGAGGAAACTTCAAATAAATAGTCAAAAGAGTCAAACTCAGCTTAATTCACTAGTGACTGTGTGTTTTCCAATATAGATGATGAAATAAATAGTGTCTCGATTAGTTTTTCATGGTTTGATGCTTGGGTTATTTATACTGATGCCACTCAACACATGACTTTCTAAAAAGTCTTTTTTGAGGAGTATAATAAAGAAATTTGTGGCTCAATATACCTCATAGATAGATCAAGTATGCAACCATAGGGAAGAGGTATAATTCAACTCAAGTGTTCAGGGCTTCCAAACTACAAACTTGAGAATTTTCTCTACCTTCCTCAATTGAAATAAAACTTCTTGTCCCTAAAGATCATAAGGCAATAAGGCCATTCTATTATATTGGATAATGGTGATATTGTTGTGTATACTAATTACCTAGTGATTACTAGATTCATGAATCTGATTAAACATTAATTATCAACCCAAGGTGTGTAAGTTTTTCAAGAGTATCAACACTATATATGCATCATTGATTTATAAATCATCTTGCGTTTCTAGTTGTAGTATAATGAATTTATGTAGAATTTACTAGATAGATATATTAAGAAACTATTGTGATAGAATTATAGAATTACATCACACTTATGAATCACACATTAATTGACACTTATATAATCAATTTAATTAAAATTAACTCACACAACACACTTAAAGCTAAAGAGGGTCAAGATCTTCACTACGACTCCTTCCTAGGGGGGCTTCCCTCATTCAGAACTGAGTTTCAATCCTTCTTCAAGAGAATTCACAAAATTCTCAAAAAATCAACCTTCTCATTACTCAATTCTTTAGTAATTAAATATTTCTATGGGAAGTTACAATATTCAGAGTGTAATGTTTTAATTTAATACTTCTACTAAAACTATTTAAAAACTAACTCCTAATCTGATCTAGGTTCTACCTTTAAATACAAAAGGTAGTTTATTGAATCTTAATCAAAGACACCAAACTAGGAAAAATATAAATGCCTTAAAAACTACCCTAGTCAACCTTCAAGTGGTTGGTAACCATAGTTAATTATTTTAAGATTGACTGGGTTAAAGACAAGGTAGATTATTTTGTTGTTTTATCTCTTTTGTCTCTTCTCATTATCCTTATCTTTTCTCATCTTTAGTAGCACATCCAATATCTTATTGTATGTATGGAATCCATATAACAACTATGATTTTTTCTAATCATCCATTTGGTTCCCCTAGATAGCTAGATATGTCTAAAAGATCTCCTTAATAATGAATCTAATTGGTCTAGTTATTGTGACACTCTACAATAGATATAGGCAACCTATAAGTGAAACCTTTAGTTGTTGCAGGCACTCTGTAGTGGCTGAAAGTAACCTATAGGTGAAGCCTACAGTTATTTTAGGCATTCTATATTGGTTATAGGCAACCTATAAGTGAATCCTACAGTTATTGTAGGTATTCTATAGTGGTTGCAGGTAACCTATAGGTGAAGCCTACAGTTATTTTAGAGCCTATAGTTACTACAAGCACTCTATAGTGGACATCGATAACCTATAGGTGAGGCCTAAAATTACTATGGGCATCCTGTAATAGCTAAGGATTATCAAGATCTTACAACCTTTCATGACCCTTTATGAAGCCTATAGTTATTTTAGGTATTCTATAGTGGTTGCAGGTAACCTATATGTGAAGCCTATAGTTATTTTAGAGCCTATAGTTACTACAAGTACTCTACAGTGGCCATTAATAACCTATAGGTGAGGCCTACAATTACTATGGGCATCTTGTAATAGCTAAGGATTATCAAGATCTTGCAACCTTTCATGACCCTTTAAATGGTTATTAGATAAAGTCACATCAATATAATTCAATCAAGGAAAATCATCCATAATTCATAACATAACACACACACACACACACACACACACACACACATCAATGAACATATAAAATCACAACCTCATTCATTCACTTGCATAGGTCATGGAAAGTTATGGAAATTACATAAGAAAATAAATAGACTAAGCATGGATGAGGCTATAGAAGTAAGCAATTGGTAGCCTCATCACTCCCCCCTACTTAACCCTTTTCTCAACCTTGAGCAAGCCTTGGTTGCACTCTAAAACCATAGAATTTCCTAAAGTCTAGGGGTTTAGAGCAGCCTAATCCTTCAAATATGTAGAAACCCTTTGCATTCTCAATATCTTCCCATCTTTTCTTTTATTTCTCTCTATCAGCTAGAACATTTCCCTCCCAATTAGGAATTAGGAACTAGAATATAGGGGGTTGAAACATCAATCCCAACCATTGTATTCTCCACTTCCTGATAAGTTCTATATACAAGTATACTCTATGGATGGCCTCCCTAAGGTTTTGAGGGGAGTATGGTTCCTTTATTTTCAAGGAATCCAAGATTTCTACCCATCTATGTTAGCAGGCAGCAAAAAATTTCTTGGCATTTCCTTCTATAAGACTCAAATAGTGGTTCTAGACTTCTACCTATTTATTGACAACCCATTTCTGTGGAGTGTCTATGTTCATAAAGGAGATCCATTCATCTATTATAACATTTGAATCTCTTGATTCACTCCTAATCATCAAGGTGGATTATTTCTCCTTTTCTTGATATTCTTCCATTTGTTTGATTCTTCCAATTTCATTCAAAAAATATGAAGAAAATGCATTTAACAAGACATCCCCCAAATATATGTTGGGATTCCATTCTGTATCACTAGGAATAACATATTGGTGAAGTATAATTCATGTAGTTAGGCTTGAATATTAGGATCAACATGTCTATACTCATTAAAGAAAGATCTTGGGTCATAGACCATATAATATTTATCATTATAAATCCTATCATACTTGAATTTCAACCATTTTTCTTTAAAGTATACAACATACACCCTAGAAGGTGGTCTACACTCCATCAGCATTTTAGTGATTTCATGCATTTTTTTAACCTTTTCTTTTAAATAATTAACCCTAGCTTCAGTTATTTCTAGTTTTTCTTCCAACTCCACTTGTTTTTCTCTAGATTCAACATATACTTGAAATATTTAGACTAACTACTTGTAGTGAGCTTCATTATCACCATATTATTCCTAAAGAAAATGTAGGAGGTCATCAATCTCAATAAGTATGACATCTGAAAGATCCACATCAATGACTTCTTCTACAGTAGGTGTTGATGTAGTGGATAATAGAGGAGGAAATCTATGATAGAAGGGTACTAAAGCTAGAGCATACTCTATTACAGGGGGTTCTATGGCCAAGGTGAATGAGGATGTTGTAGGTTCCTCCATGAATATAGTTGTAGGTTCCTCCACTATCTTCTATTTGTCCCTAGAGGATTCTACAAACTCTACTACTCCTAGAAGCATTTTAATACCTCATTTTCCTTCTACAACTGTTATCACATTTTTGAGTCTGTATATTTCCTCCATAGCTTATTCTAATGTTTGGAACTCTTGATCATGAGAAAAAATTTCTTGTTCTCTTCATTTTTCCATAACCTCTTCTTTAACCAATTCTTCTTCTCCTACATGTTTCTCTACCTCTCTCAATTCCTCCCTTGTGTATCCAATGTTTCTGAGGAGATCAATGTCCTCCTCAGTGAATCTAGATGGGAGAAGTGACAATTATTCTTATATCTTAGTATATCCTTCATTAGTAGACCATTCCTCTATTTCAAATCCATTAGGGGTTTTCTTAAGCCTAAACTCTTTCCTTGGTTCTTTATCATCACTGATAGCTATGGTTAAGGAGGTTGTAGTGGTATTTTATTTCTTCATCCTTTGAGATCTCCTAAGAGGAGGTCTCCTTATTTTTGACACCATGGGTTTCTTCCCCTTGGTTTTCATTTTCCTTATATGAGAGGTGATTAATGGATTTTATTTTTCTCATGCATCAGTTGATAGGGGAACTTCTTCTTATCTAATAGGAGATAGTGTGGAGGAATAAATATGAGGTGAGGAAATAATGGGAGAAGGGACATGCTATTATGGGCTTTCCTCCTTTGTGTCAAAAAGGAATAAGACAAGTCTTCTCCTTTTCTTCTTTCTTGTAGCAGTCTCAGATGGACCTTCAGTATCTATGAGCTGACCAATAGTACTAGTACCCTCAACATCTTCCTAAATAGTTTGTTGGGACTACCCCTTAGGGTATTCCCTCTCATTAGTGCCCTCTTCTTGTTGGGGTGCAATATTTTCTAGGGCCAAAAATTGCTCCCAAGTGAGGTCAAGTCTGACAAAAGCTACTCCTTGTCTAATTATGAGCCATATCAGGTAGTGGTGAGATAGGGTTATTTCAATGTCCTTATGATATTCTTTGGTCATTCTTTTCAAAATATTTCATAAGAAATTTGGAACATTAATGACTCTATTATGCCTTAAATGATTTAAAAATTTGAACTAGAGAGTGTAAATGAGGTAATACCTTCCCTCACATGTCATGTACCTAATAATATATGATGTTATCTCTCTCCATTTTATAGGTAGGATAAGTCTTTCCATACCTCCCTTATTTAGTACTAATCTTTCATTTTCTTGGCAAAATTATTACCTAGCTTCTTGGCCATTGGGTCTATCTTGCTAATTTTCTCCCATACTTAGTAGCCCAGTTGCTTGACTCACCAAGGTCTCAGTAACTAGAAATGTAATACCACATAAAGTGGCTTGGTTTACATCAAAAGAACCTATAAATTACCTATTAAGAGGCTCTAAAAAATATTTCAACCATTCAAAATAAGTGGTCCAACCAGCTCTATGGAAGACATCCCAACTGGATTGGTCTCCCTATAAGTGGCTATGGTCTGTGGGCTTTCTCCACATGAATAACCCTCCAATTTCAAATTCTCTATTAGTCCCTTCAACCAATAGTTATATGCACACTCTTTAAACATATGGAAATCTACCTACATCAAATCAAGTGTTTGTTCTATAATGGAAAATGTGGGATTTGTAGTTTACAAGGTTTGGTTCATGAATGATGAATGTGAGGTTGTAGGTTATAGGGTTTCACTCAATAATGGTGTATGTGAGGTTATAGGTTTCAAATTATGGCATCTCAAGGGTTCTTATGGTGTGTGAGGTTATAAATCATAGCATTCTCCCTCGACTTGAACTATCACGTGTCCTCAAGTGACATGGAATGAGTAAGAAGTATGAGATAAGAAAAGTGATCATGAGGAATAAAAGTGCAGGTTTAGAGGTGATGTGATAGACTTTTAAATGAATGACTAAAGTAATAATTGAATATTATTGATATATAATATATGTGTAATATTATAATAATGAAGATAGTTTAATGATGAAAGATATGGCATACCTTAGAATAACAATGTTCCTAATGTGACATCTAGGGAGTCACACGTGCATTAGCATGAAAATATTTACATGTGAATGATTAATAAATGTAATGATTGGGTTGGCAGTTGGAACTAGAGTGAAGTGGATCCTTTGTGAAGTGATTGGGAGATCACCGATGGTTAGGCATTGATGATGCTCATATCTCATGTGCATGTGATGTAAGATAGTCAGGTAGCTAAGGGCATTACTATCTAGTAACCTTTATATGTATGAATCATTTGATAAGTGTCTAGATGCTACTTATGCTTGAGAGGTTTTGTTCTTAGTGGGCTTGGTTGTAGTAATTAGTAGGGTCTTCAAACATAGAACCTATGTGATAAATAAATTTGATATCTCACTGGTCAACACAGTGAAATGATCTTTATAAAATGACCAAAAATAAAAAAATGAATCATGAGTGTCCCTAGAGGCATAAATTTTGGTCTACAATACTTCCACATAGAAAGAGAAGTTGTATGCTTTGTTATGGCTTTGTATCTTGGTATTCAGGGGTAGTTTTAGGCAATAGATATGACATTTTCTATCCCAATTCTCCTTCATTTTTCCATGAGGTTGTTTGATGACTTTCATGCAATGCCCAAAAGCTAATAGCCAAGCCATAGGTGAGAGCTATAGGAGGATATATCTCTCATGCTTTGTAGAAAGTTGAGAATAGGTATAAGAGGGTACTTACAGTAGCTACAAAAGTTCCCTTAGCAAGTTGCAAAGTGATGGCCAAGTGTGTAGAAGGTGCCTGTAGTACCTTAAAAAATTCTCGTAGTAATTGGAAAAAACCTATGTTGATGTGAACAATTAGGATCTGAGGGATTGCCCTCTTTTTGATTCCTTTCTCAATTTCCCTTTTTCATTTAGTTTTGTTTTTACCCCTAAATAGCCAACAAACTAGTTTTCTATTTAGGCCCTTTTTATATATCTAAGTGGCTAGTAAGCTGGTTTTCTATCCAAAAACTGTCAAAAACACCCATAAATGAGTTTTCATTGTTGGGTTTTTTTTATAACTATTTCTTGCAATATAATGTTTATTTAGGGTCCTATCCAAGTCACCTAGAAAGGTGACTTGTCAAGGACCAAGTGAAGGCCTCATTCATCATACTAGAGGAGGGAAAGGATGTCCTCCTCTCCTTATTCATCTGAGTATGGATTGGTGTTCTCGTTATCTAGTGAGGTAACATGCCTATCAAGGACATCATTATATCTATATTATAACTACTGGCATATATGAATGGTAAATTCTTCTCGAGTAAGTTGTTTTTTATAAAAATTGAGTCTATGGCCATTGACTAATAGATAAAATCTCATTGGATCAATGGTTTAAAGTTGTACTATTCCATTATCAAAAACATGCTCAATCTCAAAAGGACCAAGCCATATAGTCTAGAGTTTACCCTTGTGGTCCTTGTATTTAGAGTTAAAAAGAAGAGCCCAATCTCTTACATAGAATTGCCTAGTCTTAATGTACCTATCATGCCATCCAATCCACTAATATTGTATAATCTCTATGTTCTATAATGCTTGTTATCGAGATTCATCTAAGGAATTCAACTATAGGAGCCTTTCCTTCTGTGCTTCAAATATATCCATCCCAAGTTCCAGTGTTGTCCATAAGGTCTTGTGCTCAAATTCTATTAAAAAGATAGGTTTCTTTTCATAGACCAACTCATATGAAGTGAAGCCTATAGTGGTCTTCCATGTGATTCGGTAAGCCCACACAGCTTCAGGAAGCCTAGCCTCCCAATCTTTATGAGACATATTAACAGTCTTGGTTAGAATATTTTTTAACTCCCTATTGGTGACTTCCACCTATCCATTGGATTGTGGATGATATGGATTTGATTTTTTATGCCTAATCTTGTATCACTGGACTAAGATAGTAATTAAATTAGTAGTGAATTGGGGTCCCTGATTAGTGACTATTTCTCACAGCACACCATATATGGTGAATATTTCTTCATAGAAGAAAGCTACTACCTTCTCATCTATTGTGTGTGTAAGAGCCTTTACTTCCATCCATTTAGTGACATAGTTAGTATAGACAAGGATGTACTCTTTGTTATTGGATTTTGGATTAAAAGGTCTTACAAAGTCTAGGCCCCACTTTTTAAATAGTTCAAGCACCATCTGGGGCAAGAAAGGAATTTCATATAAATGTGTGGGTCTCCTCATATGCTGACATCTATCATAATGAGTAGTATACCTGATTGCATCTTTATGGAGTGAAGGCCAATAGTATCATGTATTCAAAAAATTTACTATTGTACACTTGGCTGCAAAGTGTCCTCCATAGGGTTCATCATGGTAGGATTTGAGGGTATCTAGAACTTCATCTTCTCTGAGATATCTTCTGATGATAGAGTCAGTCCCAATATAGAAAAGGAATCTATACAACCATTAATATCTGGCACTTTTGTGAATCAATGCTCACCTTTATTTGGGGATAAAGTGTTGTGGAAGTAACCTTGTTGCAAGATAGTTAGCAATATCAGCATATCTGGGTGTGGTAAGGGTGAGAGAGAATAGGTGCTCATCTAGAAATGAGTCATCCACTATGGTATCCTCTTTAGGTAATTTTATGCATGATAATAAGTTATCCACTACATTGTCCCCGCTGTAAATATCTATAATGGTGATATCAAATTCTTGTAAAAAGAGCATCCATCTTATCACTCTGGTTGGAATAACTAGTTTGTTCATAAGGTACCAAATGGATACGTGGTCTATATGAACAAAGACCTAATATCCTATGATGTAGTGATAGAACTTGTTGATAGCATAAACTACTACCAAGAACTTTTTTTAGTAACTGTGTAATTTAATTTTGTTGCCTATAAGTTTTTACTTACAAAATATATGTTATAATTGAGTGCTTCTTATTTTTGGCCAAGCACAACTCTGAGAGTAGTATTTGAATCATCTATGTGAATGTGGAAGTGAAACTTCCAATTAGGACCATGTAGAATAGGGGTGGTGGTTAATAATTCCTTCAATTTTTTGAAGGTTTTATCACTAGCAAGTGTCTAGAGAAATTTAGCATCTTTAGTCAGAAGGGTGAACAATGGTACTGCTACTATACTAAAATTATTGATGAGTCTCCTATAATAGCCAGCATGTCCTTAAAAACTCCTAACATCTTACTATTTTTTAGGAATAGGTGGGTTTTTTATGATGCTAATTTTTACAAGGTCAACATTAATTCCTTTAGCAGATACGTGGTGGCCTAAGACAATTCCTTTTATCATAAGTATGTAGTAGTTCTTGTGGCTGAGGGATAGATGGTTCTCCTAGTAGTGTTATATCACTTTTTATATATTTTTGAGGCATTCATCAAATGTCTCTCTATGAAAAATGAAGTCATCCATATAGATTTCTACACATTTATTGGCCATATCTTGAAAAATACTTAAGACAACCCTCTAGAATGTTACAGGAGTGGTACATAGCTCAAAGGGTAATACAACATAAGCATAAGTACCCTATAGATAAGTAAAGGTGGTCTTTTCCTAGTCCTCAAGAGCAATTCGAATTGGTTGTAACCACTGAAGCCATCCAAAAAGGCAAAATATTTCTTCTTTATTAGTGTGTCTAACACTTTGTCAATGAAGGGTAGAGGAAAGTGATCCTTCCTGGTTGATGTGTTGAGTTCCCTATAATCGATGCATACATTCCATTCTCTATTTTTATTTGGTATAATTACCAAAGGTGACACCCATTCACTATCTAAGATGGGATATATAAATCCATTACTAAAAAGTTTTTGTAATTTTGTTTTGACTATTTCTCAAAGAGTTAGATTCATCCTACATTGTGGTTGTCTGATTAGTTATCACTCTTCTTTGATGTAGATATGATGTGTGCATGTTTTTAGGCTTATTCCTTTCATATCCTCACAATCCCATGCAAAATCACATTGGTTTGCATGTAACATATTGACTAGGTGTTTTTCCTCATTTGGCTCTAAGTTGTAATTAATAAGCAATGTTTTTCCTAGAGAGATTTCAATTTGTTATGAGAGTGATTTCATCATTTCTATATTGCTAATGGATTTGGTTTGGCTTCATCTATGAGGTAACAGCTAGTGGAATATTTCCTAGATAGATACATTAGAATTATTTGATTCCCAAAGGCTAGAAAATGGGCACTCAACACACTGTAAGTGGTTGAGATCTATAAAAGAAGTTTGATAATTATCCTGAAGAACATTGGAGAGAATTGTATCTTCTTCATGATCAACCAATGTGCATGCATGGTCTGTGGTAAATACAAAAATCAAGGGAGGCTGATCTACCCCATCTTTTTCAGCTCATATTGTATGCTCTAGTGTAAAAATAGGCTATATTGTGAAATAAAGGACCAACTGCTAAGTGTGGTTTCCATTGGATATCATCATGTTACCTGATCTACAACTGATGAAGGTGTTAGTTGTGGCAAGCCAAGGTCATCCTAAGATAAGAGGATATCCAACTAAATTATACTTAGACTATAGCATAATTAAATCTATAAGATACTCCCAAGAATCTACAATGATGACAAGATCCTCAATGATTCCTTCTGGTTTGACTATAGACCTATCAACTATTTACAGCATTATAGATGTGAGATGAATATTATTCAACTATAGTTTATGCATAGTTTTGGTTTTCATTAAATTTATTATAGCCCCCAGGTCTATCAATGTGTTGGACAGCTACTGGTCATGGATCTGGACTGTTACTACCAGGCATCCTGGATCTAATATTTTTGGGTAGGGTGTGCCCTAGCATGATGTCTACTAATTAGCCAATCACATGAATAGTATTGGGGTATTTTTTATTCCTTCCATGTTTTCATAGACATAGGTCTCTAACAACTTTAGAATATATGGGTACATCCTTGATGGCCTAGAATAGAAGAATTTTGACATAAAGATTCCTGAGTTGTCTCATGAAATTAAACTTAGGTTCAATTATATGGCATTGAAGGCTACGACATTTTGGAAATGGTGGGGTTATTTCATCAATAGATTTATTTTTTGGTTTAGAGAATTCTTGAGGTGATGGAGGTGCGTTAGCATGTTCTTCTAAGGTTTTATCATATGACTCCCTTATTATGGGTGGTATTGGGGGTGGTAGAACTTTCCCTAAATGGAGGTGAACTTCATTGATGTTCATCATGAATGTTGGGTACTGAATAGGCTCAGTACTGAATGTGGATTATACCAGCTTATTTATAGGATTTTGCATAGGTTGGGTAGGTAATTAGTTAGGCTTGGGTGAAACTTGTGTATTGAACATGAAATCAAGAGGTTATTATTATTGTTGTGGATACAATCCTCCTGGAGAGTTTCCACATGGTTGATTAGCTCTCCAGGGTTGTTGCCATTAGTTTGTGAAGGGTGGGCCTTAGGGTGGTTGCCAAGCTTACATCGAAGATAGGGATACATTTTTTGGAGGCTATCAAGAGGTAGTAGGGTAACTTGTTTGAGGTGGTTGCCAGCTATAATTAGGAGGTGGAATGTTCATCCAAGGACTAGTCTAATTAGGATTAGTATTTGTAAATTGTGAATTAAAGGAGGTAGAATTTGCAAAAAGTGTATTTTGTCTCATTCCTTGATAAAATGGTCATTGAACCCATGGAATTATTTGTGAAACATAAAAAACTTGGTCACCATCTCCTCTTATAGCATGTAACTCTATTATTTATGGTTATTCAACTATGATGTGAGCTACTTTGGCCCAAACTTCATGACATCTACAATCAGCCTTTTTCTTTTTCAATCTGGATGGTAAATGGTCAAGGCTTGATCCAAAGTTTCTTTCTTTTATATTGAGTGTAGGATATCTAGTTGGGTGGCCAAATGACTAATGATAACCTATTTCATACCTTTTAAAAGGTTACTACCCTCAATTTTTGATAGGCCATTTTGAACTACCAATGGGAGCTTATTGCCCTTGATTTTGTTTATAGTAGATATAGAATAATTCTTGATTATATCTTTGATATCTAAGAATGGTAGGTGATAAATATTCCCTCCACTCATTAGGTCTAGGGATTCTAGACAATCTTCTCTAACTCCTTTCAAGAAGATGAGTTTTAAAGGTTCTTCTACAAGTGCACATTGCTTGAATTTTTGTACACTAAACATGAATCGTTCAACATAGTCTTCCAAGGATTTATCCCCTTCTTGAGTCATCCTAAAGATGTAATTTATTCTATAACTTCTTCCTCTTCTATATTCTTGATACTTGGCCAAAAATTTCTTTTTCATGTCCTCCCAAGTGTGGACCAAATTACTACCTAGTCCCATAAACTAATGAAGTGTTGAGTCTTTGAGAGTAGCTATAAAAAGTTTCAATTTTTGTGCATCATTCCTGTAATCATAGATTTTACAAAGGATATCAAACTTGAACAAGAATGTGTCTGGGTCTTTTGATAATGTACCTCTAAAATTAGGCAAGGCTAAGGGTGGAATATTTTTTATTTGTGTTACATCTATTGCATCTGGAATAATAAATTCAAAAGTAACCATATCTGAAGTCCCGTTGTCATCCACAAAGTCTCCTTATCTGCTCATGATGGTTCTTATTGTGATATGGATATCAAAGGTATTCAGGATCTCATATTCAATTCTATGTTAATCCCTTGTTCAGCATAATAATAAATGTTTATCTACTGATCCTCAGTCTTTTTACTGGATGAAGGGTCTAAATATTCTCTAGAGCTTCCTTTGATTTGATCAAGAAAGCTTTGTTAAAATGGTGTAAATATGTTACTCTCTAGAGTGTCTCATTCATGTAGTTTCTCTCTTTTGTTTCTTCTTACCAACTCAGCTAATGCTTTCTCTACTTTTGCTTCCTTTCTCAGAGCCAATAATGCTTCTTCTGCAAACTACCTCCTTCAATTTGTAGTGTTCTCTTCTTCAAGAGCCTTCTAGATTATGGTATATTCTTCAACAATATTTTTAGTTGATGTAGGTATTTGTGGTTCTTTCCTAGCAAAAATGTGTGGCTTTTTTGGTAGGAATCTCCCTTGAGAATCTCTTTCTCTCTACATAAACATTATACCACTCATTCATTTGTCCTATCCCTTCTTTCACAGGGTTAGTTTTTTTTCATTTTTTGTGTGTTCTAAGGGGTTATTTCAGACTTTAAAAAATGAGGAAATAAAGGAGTGTAGAAATTAAAGCAATCAAGAATTGAAATTTTACTTTTAGAAAGTAGTAAAAATTATCTACTGAAAGCAAGAAAATTATTTTAGAAAGCAAGAAATAAAAGTAGGAAAATTATTCTAGAAAGTAGGAAATGAAAGCAAAAAAATTATTCTAGAAAGTAGAAAATGAAAGCTAAAAAATCAAAAGCACACTTTGTAGAAAATGAATCACTTTTGCAAGAAATAAATTATAGAAACATAAACTAAGTAATTTATGCACCGTTTACTTACAAAAACTTAGAAATCTAGCATAAGACACCATAGTGCCCTCACTCGACTTGCCCAATTGGAACTATATATCCAAGAACTTAGACATCTAGTATCAGACACTGTAGTAGCCTCACTCGACTTGCTCAACTGGTAGAATAGTGCATTAACCAAGAAAATTTTAATGATTGATTTTATAAATAATAATCGATATCCTTCTCGACAACAACACTAAAATGTTATACAAATTAATTATCTAGTAATTACAAAATTCACGAGTCTGATTAAACATTAATTATTAGCCCAAGGTGTGTAAGATTTTTAAGAGTGTCAGCACTATATATGCATCATTGATTCAAAAATCATCTTACTTTTCTAGTTATAGTATAATGAATTTATGTAGAATTTATCAACTAAATATATTATGAAACTGTTGTGACAGAATTACAAAATTAATTCACACTTATGAATCACACATGCATTCACACTTATATAATCAATCTAATTAAAATCAACTCACACAAGACACTTAAAGCTAAAGAGGGTTAGGATCTTCATTTTAACTCCTTCTAAGAGGGCCCTTCCTCATTCAGAACTAAGTTCCAATCCTTCTCTAAGATAATTCACAAACTTCTCACAAAATCAACCTTATCATTACTCAATTATGTAGCAATTAAAGATTGCTACAATAAGTTAGAATATTCAAAGTGCAATGTTGCAATTTAATACTTCTACTAAAACTATTCAAAAATTAACTAACTCCTATTTTGATCTAGGTTTTACCTTTAAATATAGAAGGCAGTTTATTGACTCTTAACCAAAAACACCAAACTAGGAAAAAATACAAATGCATTAGAAACTACCCCAATTAACCTTCAATTGGTTGGTAGCCATAGTTACTTATTTTAGGATTGACTTGGTTAAAGATAAAGTAGACTATTTTGTTGTTTTATCTCTTTTGTCTCTTCTCATTATCCTTATCTTTTCTCATCTTTGGCAGCACATCCAATATCTCCTTGTATGTAGGGAGTTTTTATAACAAATATGATTCTTCCCAATCATCCATTTGGTTCCCCAAGATAGTTGGATGTGTCTACAAGATCTCCTCAATAATGACTCTAATTTGCATGGTTACTATGGCACTCTGTATAGCTATAGACAACCTATAGGTGAAACCTTCAGTTGTTGTGAGCACTCTACAATGGATATAATTAACCTATAAGTGAAGCCTATAGTTGTTGTGGGTATTTTCTAGTGGCTATAGGCAACCTATAGGTGAAGCCTACAGTTGTTGTGGGCACTTTGTAGTGGTTATGGGCAACATGTAGGTGAGGCCTATAATTGCTACAGGCATCCTATAGTAGCTAAGGCTTAGCAAGATCCTACAGCCTTTCATGACCCTTCAAATTTTTGTTAGATAAAGTCACATAAATATAATTCAATCAAGTAAAATCATCAATAATTCATAACATAACACACACACACATATCAATGAACATATAAAATCATAACTTCATTCATTCACTTGCATAGGCCATGGAAAGTTATAGAATTTACATAAGAAAAGACATAGACTAAGCATGGATGAGGCTATAGAAGTAAGTAATTGGGGTCCTCATCAGATGTCAAAATTAAGAGGAAAAGGGATAATGTAGTTATATTTTCTAGATATGAGGAAGGGAAACTTATCAAACTCAAGGGTGATCCATCAAATTTAATAAATTGTGCTCATCTTGTGGAAGATAGAATGTCTCCAAACATGTTATGGAATGCTTAATTTAGGCACACTCACTATAAATGCATTCCTGTATTACAAAAAAATGGTTTTATTGGCATACCTATATTGCCCACAAAATCAGATGAGAAGTATGAAGCCTTTATCTTGGCTAAACATGCAAGAGAACCATTTTTTAAGTCATAGTAGAAAGCAGATAGAAAGTTGTAGCTTGTTCATTAAAACTTATGTTCTCTTTCAATCCTCTCCATTGGTGGTCATAAGTACTTCATGTTGTTCATTGATCACTATAGCATGATGACATGGATATACTTTGTAAAAAATAAATTAGAAGCCTTTGATACTTCCAAAAAAATTCAAATAATGATTGAAAATGAAGCATAAACTTGCATTGAGACACTAAAGATAAATAATGGTGGTGAATTCACATAAAATAAATTTGAATCCTACCTTGAGAAAAATTGGATCAAACACCATCTCACATTTCTTCACACTTCACAACAAAATGGAGTAGTTGAATGAATGAATAGAACTATGATGAATATGGTTCATGCAATGTTGTACTTCAAAGGGGTAAATCTACAATTTTGGGTTGAAGTATCTAAAACAATAGTATACCTTCACAAAAGATCACCATTAATAGCTCTTGAATTAAATACTTCATATGAGATGTGGTGTGGTCATCTCCCATTAGTGTGACATCTTCATATTTTTGGATACACTTGTTACACATTGATTTTAAAGGAAAAGAGAAATAAATTGAACCACATGAGTCAAAAATGCATCTACTTGGGATATTCTAATTCCTTCAAGGCATATAGACTATATGATGAGAAATAGAAAAAGTTTCTTGTCACAAGAGAAGTTTTCTTTTGTGAGACTATAAAGGACAAAGAACATATTGATTGGTAGTTGAGTCGATTGGATAAATATGTGAAGTTTGATGTCTATAAAGAGAGTAATTTTAATGTTCCATATAATGAGTGGGGGACATAGAGTTGAGGATCTATTGATTTTCTATTATCTCCTATACATTATATTGAAACTCTTCCTAAAGGAGAGAGTGAAACTTCATAGATATTGAATAAGGGACAATATAATAGAGAGTAGACAATGAAGGAAATTTATAGGATGAACTTGAAGAACCTACAACATAGAACAAGATGCCTAAGTGGGCCACTCAAAAACTAAAAGATGTGAGGCCTGATGAAGTTGATAAAATAGGCACTCAAAGTGCACATGTAACCTCCTCTCAACTAGATAAGTTTATTGATGAAATTTAGGACATGATTGGAAAAATCACATTGGATGATTCTCAAGAGGAACTCAATGTTACATTTGATTCAGAACCACCAACTTTCAAACAAGCTGAGAATCTTGACTCTTGGAGAAAATAAATGAAATATGAGTATAATTCACTAGTGAAAAATGGGACTTAGAATCTGGTTGATCCACCATATGGTCACAAACTAATTGGATGCAAGTGGGTCTACTTCAACAAATACAAGGAAGATGGCTCACTTGACAAGAATAAATTAAGGCTTGTCATAAAGGGGTATGCTTAAAAGGAAGCAATTGACTACAATGAAACCTTTGCACCTACATCAAAATGGACTACCATCAGACCATGTTGGCTATGAAAACTCCCAGTGGATGGAAAGTTTACCAAATGGATGTCAAAACTACATTTTTTAATGAGTACCTCAAGGAAATTATGTACATGACACAACCTAATGGTTTTATATTAAAGGGACAAGAGCACAAGGTGTGCAAACTCGAAAAACCACTATATGGTTTGAAATAAGCCCCTTGAGCATGGTACAAAAAACTAGTTGAGCACCTCGTGAACATGAACTTAAAACATTTTGACTTTGAAGATGAAAATATTTTCATCAAAATAGTTAACAAAATAGTTTTATTTTTGGTGGTGTATGTTGATAATTTACTCATCACATGGAACAATGAATGGTACACTAGAAAATTCAAATCAGAATCGATGAAAAGTTTTGAAATGACTGATTTGAGTTATCTTCATACTATTTGGGTATTGAAGTAATTTAAAAATTAAAGTATTTCTTCATCACTTAGTAGAAGTACATTGGTGACTTTTTGAGTAATTTCAAAATGGAAGATTGTAAGCCTCTTAGCATGCCCATGGAATATAATCTCAAATTAACATCTAAAGATTCAACATATTTAGTTGATGCCACTAAATATAGATAATTCATTGGAATTCTGATTTATGTGACTACCACTTGACCAAATATATTATTTTTAGTTGGTGTCCTCTCAAGATTCATGCAACAACCCAAGGAGAGTCATTGGGTAGAAGAAAAAAGGGTCATTAGATATCTCAAAGGCACACAACATTTTGGGCTCAAATACTCCAGGGAAGGAGACTTCAAATGGTTGGGTATTCAAATTGTGACTATGTTAATGATCATGAAGATGAAAAGTCCACCTTGGTTTTCTAATGAATTTGGGAATTGCATTTGTCAATTGTAAATCCATGAAGTAATCATTGTTGGTTATTTATTTAGCAAAATTAGAATATATGGCCACTTTAGAGGCAATTAGAGAGATCTTATGGCTCATAAGGTTTCTTTAAAAAATTTAGGAACAACAGGTTTCATCAACACCCCTCATGGTTGACAACACTTATGCAATACATATGGAAAATAATCCAATATTTCATGATCAAACAAAGCATATTAATACCAAATTTCATTTGATTTAGTAGTATGTGAAAGATGGCAGTGTCAAGTTGTAAAATTGCTCGATAGTAAAGCAATCAAAAGATATCCTAATAAAAGTACTTGGACGATAAAAATTTAAAAGTTTTAAAGGAATGCTTGGTCTAAAAACAACCCATATAGATTAAGGGGGGGATGTAATATTATTGTATATAATATTTCCTAATTCCTAAGAGTAGTTGCACATATGCTTTTATCTTCTAGTGTGTAGCTCAAGAGTCTCGTAGGTAGTTGAATGGACTTCTTAGTAGGTGAAGTGACTAGTCATCTTTTGGCTTATAAATTGTAATGTTGGATTCCATTTCAGTTTGAATCATGAAATATAATTTCTTTTTCATTCCTCCAACATTGTTTCCATCTTGGCAAACTCTTTATTAACATTATATGGAAACCACAATGTTCCAAGAAAGTAATATTTCTTATGTCAAAACCTTTATACACAAATTTAAATCAATAATCTAAAACCTTGTATGATATCAAGATTGATTTCAAAATAAAAACCAACTTATTCACATAATAATCCTTACCACATCGATTTGCCATCAAAATTTTCCAGCCAACAAACAAAATATACCATGTCTTAAAACTAAAAATCCCAATATTAACATGTGATACCAAAGAGTCATATTTATCTACCATGTATATTTCCAATTAGATCAGATAGGAACCATATAACATCATCATTGTTTTCAACTTATTAAAATGAAAACAATTTATATCTTGAAAAACCTAACTTACTTATGCAACATGATTTAATCATATCAACCACCATCTAATATTTCCAATCAAACCAAAGAGAATGTGTTATATCTATGAATCAATACATAACATATGGCATGTGTTTCTATTTGGCATCTACTCTCTATCGATTTTTTCAAAACTTAACCAGATAATAACTAAATCTCAATACTAACCAAATAAAATCAACCAATGGCTCTTAAATTAAATCACTGTCACATTTTAAATCAATACATATAGATAACATTTTTATATCAAAAACCATTAGAGCTATTATATTGACTTGTCAAAACCCTAGTATCAATAAAACTTGCGTGCACTTCCAAAATACTATCTCATTTTCACCAACAATAAACTATAACCAAAAATTTGCCAAGCACAGATGACTATAACTAAAACATCAAATATCTACTAACTCAAGTATACCACTGCATGTATTGCATATATATGTATCTTATTTAAAAGATAAATAAAAATTTATGTTACCAAAATTTGTACTCTTTCAAATTCATAGTGGATAAGAAACACATCTCTATAAAAAATAAATGCAACTCTATAACATAACTCAGAATTGTATTAGTTACGTCTCATACAAATTATCAACCACTAACCATTGTCATACTAACTTGTTGAAAACCCTAATATCAACAAAATAAATAGTTCAACATGCATGCACTTAAAATATTTATCTCATATTTTACATTATCAACTAAACCATTTTTTTCTACGTAACAGACACTTTGATAACTGAAACTTAACTCATAATCAAAATAATCGATGCATGCATTAAAATATTTCAACAAATAACAATACACAATCAAGTATGTATGCCTTTCAAGATAAAAATTAAAACCAAATAACATGCTTTAAATATAAACACTAAAACTCCTTTGTATGATTAAAAAAATTATCAAAATAACCTACACCATTTGAAACATACACTGGAAATGACAAGCAACCAAAAAAAATTACCTAATTCTTCAAGTTATCACTGCAAGTTACCAAAACTTCTCGTAACTTCCATAATTTTGCTTCCACTCCAAGCTTGTCAAGAATGATAATCAACCAAATGAAAAGGCATTTTTGTTTTTTTGAGATGCAATAACTACCTATGCTATGTGCCCCAACCACATTGGATGTTGAATTTGTCAATATCTTACCACTAACCAAATTATCTCTTTAACATTTTGACAAATTTAATCATGACCAAAACTTATACCAAATTGATTGCTAAATTCCTTTTGATGATGCATTTACTTCAAGATTTAATGCCATAAATTTCATAGGATTGAAACAAATCCCAACTTATCCACTATATCACTAAAATATTAAATTCACACAAGTTGCAATCTAGAATGATGCCAAACCAATGCTTCAAACCCGTAGTCAACACTAATTACCTAAGTCACTTAGGTTCCATTCCACCACCCTAGGTTTTATTAATATCACTTCTTGAATCAAATAACATTAGACCTTTGTCTTAGGTTTTAAACCATAGGTATTGACCCTTTTACTATGCAATGATTTTGACATAAAATGTTTATAAGTCTCAGTTTTAATACTTTAGCATCAACCCTTAGGTCTTAGGAATAGTTCAAGTTCAAAACATTTCAAAGTTATATGTTTGATCAAATGCATATAATAACCTCAAATATGATGAACATAATGCCAACATAAACCATCCATATATAACTTTCATGATCTAAATTATCATTTTAGAAATGAATCTATGCATCCAACCATAAGTACTTACAAATTTGATCATTATTATTATATTCATATGATTCATATGATCAACAAATAGTTTCCCTACCGATTCATGTACTTAATATTTTCATTGAATCTATTAAATGCCTTTGAAACCACTTATAATGTAGAGTAATAATTTCACTCAATGCAAAAGTCATAATAAAAATTCACCATAATAATGTATATTCATATGATGCAATGAACTAGGACCCTAATTAGTAATTTTATATGTTACGATAAAGTCATTAATATGATAGAATCAATTTTAAACACTTGACTTTGAAAATAAAAGAGGGGGTGTCAAAAATAAGCTCAACAAACCCCATGGTGCAGAAATCCCTATAAAAATTGAAAAAATATTTTATGCCATAGACATGAGGAGGACATACTTGTGCATAACCAAAGTTCACAGGAAGAATTATCTATGGAATTTCATACAACTATAAAAAAATTATGAAAATCAGAAGAAGAAAGAAGAGTTTTTTATTAAAATCTTGTAACAAAATTGTAGTAGTGTAGAGTTTGTAGGATCCAGTGACAACAAAGAGGATTTAGATCTGAAAGGATTATTTAAACTAGAGAGAGAGATAAATGATCCTAAAACCAATATTTTAGATGAAATAGGGGGTCCATAGTTGTGAAACATAAATATTCAAGAGCAGGAAGGGGAAAAGAAATTGTGAGATTTCATTATGAATGACCTAGTAAAATATATTAGGAACTAATCAAGAAGGAAATAAAAAACATTGATACATATTTTGTTACTAAACTTCTGACCATAAAGTTATCTAAATGTGCTATTAACCAATCATCACTTTAACACCGCTGGGAAAATTGATACATAAGGATACAAAGTTTGACTAGACTACATAATGTTAGTCAACTTTCAAAGAATAAAATAAAATATTAGTCATAACTCCAATCTTGGTATTATTTGATTGGAATAAGTCATTTCATGTCCATATGGATACATCTAGTATCACAATAGGCATAGTATTATGTCAATTGGGAGATGGGGCCCTATATTATCATATCCAATTTGTAATTTGTAAGCTCTCAGTGGAATAAAATGATTGCACCACCACAAAATGAGAATATTTGGCTATGGTATTCACATTATAAAAGTTAAGGCATTATCTATTGGCTATGCCTTTTGAGTTATTCACCAATCACCAAACTTTAGGATATTTGGAGAACAAGACAATATTAGGAGGATGGATATCCAAGTGGTTGATTTTATTCTAAGAATTTTAGTTGAATATCAATGCAAAACCATGTAGAGAAAATGTGGAGCCAAATCATTGTCACATATAGAATGGTGAGGATCTAGAAGATTTTTAATATGAGTTACTAGATGCTACTTTGTTCAAAGTAGTTTTGATTCCAAAAAATCTATATGACATAGAAAAATTTCTAGATCATGTTATTTTAGCTACACATTATGGGGAAAGGAATAAAAATAGCTTGTTACATGAACTTTGTCATTCATCATTATCAATGTGTTCCTATATAAAATGGGTAAGGATGATGTTATGTGAGAAGTAGCTTTAGCTCATGAGAGGCCATAACTATTAGATGAAACCCATCAAGGAGTTGTAGGAGGAAAATTTGTAGTTGAAGGTGTCAATCATGACCAGTATTATTTACAATCTTTTTGAGAATGTTAATAACGGTTTTGTTTGATGCTTCATCCTGGCCATTATCCTGAGGGTAATATGTCGTGGAGAAGTGTTGTGTGATGTTATATTTAGTACATAGATTTTTGACATCCTTATTCTTAAATGGTCCTCCATTATCAGATATAATGTCAGAAGGGATACCATAGCAGCAAATGAGATGGTTGAAAATAAACTTGGAAATTTGCTTTCCAGTCACTTAAGTGAGTATAGCTTTAACCCACTTAGTGAAATATTATATGGTGGTAAGGATATGGTTATGGCCATCAAATGAAGTGGGATTGATCTTCCCAATGAGGTCAAGGCCCCATTTAGCAAATGGTCATGGTGTCATCATTGGTTTTAGAGTCTTAGCTGGGGCATGAATCAAATTGGCATGTCGTTGACATTTTTTGCACTTATTTACATATGTAGCTCCATCTACATCCATTATGGCCCAATAATAACCAATATGCAAGATATTTTTGGATAGGACTGTCTCATTGGTGTGGGTTACACATACTCCATGAACTTCCTGTAATGTTAGTGTAGATTATGCCAAAGTTAAATAATGAAGTAGAGTTACATTAAAACTATGATGGTAAAGGGTTGATCCAAGTAAGATATAATAAGTGGTTTGGTGGATTAAAGTTTTGGTTTGTGTTTGAGATAGGATAGGTGGTAAAACTTGGTCGTGGAGGTAGTTTTAAAGGTCCAAATACCATATAGAACTAGGACTAACAATATCACAAATCATCATGATAGTTTAAGGTTCATGGTCTGGTGTTAACAAAGTCTTGACAAGGAATTGATACTCTTTAGCTATGTCCATTTATCAAATCAGAGATCCAATGGTGGCCATAGCATCCACAGTTCTATTAATTGCCCTTGGTATATTCTCAAACTGAATGTCAGAAATCTTCTGCTTAAGAGTATCGACCATGGCCTTATATAGAACCAACTTGTCATCTTTGATCTGAAAGTGGTCTATAAACTAATTGATGATTAACTAAGAATCACCATAAACCTTGAGATGATATGTGTTCCATTGTACTGCTTAGCAAAGCCCTACAACAAGTGCTTCATATTTGGCCATGTTGTTGGTATAAGGAAAATATATCTTGAATGATTTAGGGATTAGATCCCCCTGTGGTGTTATAAAAAAAAGGCTTACCCTTGATCTATGTGTTGTGAATGAACCATAAAAATATAGATTCTAGTGCTAATCCTCAAGAGGTGTGTTGATGATGGTCATTATGGATTCATCATGAAATTGGAATGTTAGTATCTATGTATCAAAGGGGTGCTTCAGTAAGCTGATCTATAATAATCTACCCCTTAATGGCCTTTTGATTGATGTACTGTATGTCAAAATCACTTAAAAGCATGATCCACTTGGCCATGTGGCCTTGTAAAGTTGTTTTAGATAGTAGATACTTAAGCGGATCTACTTTTGAAATAACCATGGTTTTATTGTTTAATATGTAATGACATAGTTTTTGAGCTATGAATACCATGGCTAAATAGGATATTTATACAGGCATATAATTATGTTTATACGTGACCAGTGTATGGCTTAAATAGTTCACAACATGCTCTTTTCCATTATTATTATGCTGAGCCAAATGTACCCCCAAGGCATTGTTAGTAGTTGATAAATACAACAAGAATGGCTTTCCTGACATAGGAGGCAATAAAATAGGTGGATTTACTAGATAGCCCTTTAGCTACTAAAAATTCATAAGGTAGTGATCATCCTAGTGAAATTTGACTCCCTTTTTTATAAGATGCATAAAAGGATGGAATTTTTTGGCTAATTATGATATAAAGCATTTGATGGATTGGATCTTGCCTTGTAAACTATAGAGCTACTTCAAGTTAGTTGGTAGTTTAATCTCTATTATGGCTTAAACTTTGGCTAGATCAACTTCAATACCTTGATGAGACATAATGAAGCCAAGAAATTTTTCTAAATTAATACCAAAGACACACATTTTAGGATTAATTTTGACTTTGTATTCACACAGTCTTTCAAATATTATATGTAGCACTACTAGATAATCAACCCTGGTCTTTGATTTTCTAAGAATGTCATTGATATAATCTTCAACAATGTCATGCATCATATCATGAAATATGATGATCATGGATATTTTATAGGTGGCCCCTTCATTTGTAAGACCAAATAACATAACTTGATAACAAAATGTTCCCCATAGAATGGTGAATGTTGTTTTGTGTTGGTCTCCTAATACTATCCTAATTTGATTGTACCCTAAAAAGCCATCCATTAATGAAAGTATTGTATAACCCACTATGGAGTCAATGATCATGTCAATGTTTGGTAATGAAAAGTCATCCTTAGGGCAATCTTTGTTTATATCATGAAAATTAGTACAAATTTTGATTCCTTCTAGATTTTTACTAACTGGCATAACATTGGAGATCCACTCTGAATAGTCAATCAATCGAATACATCATGCTTCTAAGAGTTTTTATAACTCTTTCTTTACTAATATAGAAATGCAAGGATGCATCATATACAACTTTTATTTTATTGATTTGGAATCAGGATTGACCATAAGGTGCTACAAAACCAAGGTGGGATCTAAACTTGGCATATCAAAATAGGCCCATGTAAATATGTCAACAAATTCCCTCAAAAGGGTTTTAAGGACTTCATGCTATTTATTAGTAATGGATGCACCTAAGTTGATCCACTTTCGGTCATCTAGGGACTTGATCTTAACCTCTATTATATCTTCCACTAGAAGGGTTGAACCATCTTCAAGGATGGTGGGCAATGATCTAAAGTGGGTGGCAACATTAGAGTCCTCTGCTAGGACTGGCTCTTTAAGTTCCCCTAGGCATGATGAATCAGAGTCCCCCAATGAGAGGTTTGGCCATGTAACAAAAACTATTGTAAAATCCTAAATGATTCAATAAAAAGATTGTTGTTCTTTGAAATTGAACTCAGACTCATAAACAAGTTCATCATTGGTGGTCTCCTGAGGTATGGTTAAAGAATGCTGAATACCTCATTTAATGACACCTAAAATAGGTTTTCACCACTAGACTGGAATTTTTCTCTATGTTTTCCCTAGTCAAAAAGTGCCCCAAAGAGGTTTTCACTTTGGTACCTCAATGTTTTAATTATTTTATTTTGGCTAAGGGTGTTCACTCGCTCTCCAAAATAAGCTTCAGGATCTAACTTGATTGATAACCCTAATTTATGGTCCCCTAACAAAACATTATCTCTAAGGTTGAGAAAATCATAAAATGCCTCATCATTTTTGAACTCATCAATCGACACACTAGACTCTTGTTGGTCCTATTCTATTAGCTAGGGGTAATATAATGGTAGTGGGTTATGATGAATGACTAGTCTAAGGGTAAAAATGGATTGAGTATCAAATAGTTTGGTCTTAACTAGGTCATCAAAAAGGCTATGATCTAACTCTACTTTACTATTGACATCATCATCACTAGTCAGTGGTGATGGAATACGAGTAAGGTACATGGGGTCACCCCAAGGTGGTTTAAATCCAAGTTCATAGGGCCCTTTGTATTTGGTCATGAAAATTGGCTCAAGCATTCCTTGTTGATTTGGTTAGAGGCCTATTCTTTCATAGTCATGATTCTCCATGATCCTATTGGGGATAAGATACTTGGAATTCTCATAACAAGTGACCAACTTCTCATTATATAACCATAATTCATCTCCTTTAAGAGGGTCCTATTCTAGGCTAGATGTTGGTATAAACATGATAGGTCCTTTACCTTTGCCTTTTGGTTGCCATTTTGGACAAAGTGGCTTGGCTTTAGGCCTCCCAAAGGACTTTGGGTTCTATGAAAGGTTTGAAATATGAAAGGTATCATGGGTTAAATATTCTCCTAGGCCATTAAATGAGATGGTATAATGATTGGATATCTCAGGAGGTGATATGTGAGAAAGGGAATTAAGGGTATTAGGATCAATGCAGTTATCTTCTAGAAAATCAAAGAGTATTATTTTTCCCTTATCCTACTTGGCCATTGGATTCATGTTGAAATGATAGTTATGACTCTTGAACTTAGCCTCTAGGTGTTTGTAGTGCTTGTATGGATTCAAATCTCTTGGTATACAAACTTCCATCCCTTAATGGGAGAAATTGATACATTGGTACAATGTCAATGGGACTATATGAATTTTATTTAACCAAGGTCTACCCAAAAGCATATTATATGACAGATTGAGATCTAGCACATGGTAAAGTGTATCATGGGTTAAGGGACCAAGGATAAATAGTAAATAGATGGTTCCTTATGGTTCTCATTATTCATTGTCATAGGCTTTAATGGTTATGGTCTCTACTTGAAGATCTATCATTATGTACTTGAGAAGCTTTATGAACTTTAGAGACACTATGTTTAGACCTGATCCATTGTTTATAAGGACACATTTCACTTTGTGTTGCTTTATACAAACTTCAAAGTACAAGGGATTGTTTTATAGTGGGCCAAGGGATGACATATCACTTTGGTTAAAAGTGACGTGTTGGGTTGGAGCTAGGTGTCCAACTAAATCTTATAATTTGTTCGAGATATGTCACTCTAAACCATGGATTGTCTAAGGAACTCATTCTAAATATCTTTGTGGATTGTTGACATGCATAATAAATCTAAAATGGAGATTTACATGAGCATCTCTTTCAATTGTTTTAATGTCAAACTTCTTCTCTTGGTCAGTGTTAAATGTCTTATTCCAAGGTTGAATGGTTGGCTTGGTGATGGGTGAAGTAGAAGATGGTTGTGGGCCTAGGATGGTAATAGTTGACCTTCAATTTGTGATTACTCAATAAAGATTAAACACAAGACCATGATTTCTAAAAAATAATGGTGATGGTAAGGGACTAGATGGGATAAGTCTCAATTATTGGTGCACTTGTGCATGGTTATGAGAAAATTATGAGTTATCAGTATAGGGTCCAAAATTAGTAATCCCTACTTTTTAGAATGCCTGTATGCAGTCCTAAGTCAAGGAAGGATTATCAAAGTGAGTCGATGGATTGAAATTATTTAACAAAGGTCCTAATTGATTAGAATTTATTCTCAGATTAATGGAGATGGTGTTAACGTGACCTCCTACAATATGACCTACAACCCTATTATAGTCAAGTGCAATAGCATGGTAGGTTTGTTGGTTGTTACCATTTTGCCCTTGGTTTTGTCTATTATTCAAACATTTTTGTAACTACTATTGGTGATTCTATTGATTATTTTGGTTCAACTTTGGTTATTGAAACTATTATTATTGATGTTACACTGGTTGTTCTTATTTTTTTGTTACTACGATGGTTGGTGTTATGTTGGGGAAAGGGGTTTTGATATATTCCAAGGGTCTGATTAAAAGTAGAAGCACCACCATCAAATTTTATCTCCCCATTCTCTAACATATTATAAATCAAATGTTTAATTTTCACACAATGTCATAAATTATTCCCATTAACTTGATGATATTCACATAATTCATTTTGGTGGTACCAATCAGGATAAGGGATGCCTTGAGGATAATGTTTTGATATAGGCCAAATAATCAAATTAGTGATGGTGAGCTTTTGAAACATAGATTCATTATGCTCTCCATGGTCACTAAAAATGCAATGAGTAAGAAATGTTCACCTTGGAGGAAGAGCTTGGAATTGTAATGGTTGTTGCATTTGTTACATGGGCCTAAGTTGTTGTGCTTGTTATGTTTATTGTGAGGGTTGTAGATTAGGAGAAATTTACATATATGGCATGAGTTTAGTAGATGGTGTTTTCATTATTTGGACATTTCATGACCCTTTTACTCCATTTCCAACAACAATTTTGTTACAATTAAATTGCCTTTATCTATCATTGTTATTGGCCTATGTCAGTTCTAACATTTGTGCTTAGACGTGATGTTAGTTTTGGCCATTTATTGCTTTGGTACCCTAATTTTTATTTGAGGTAAGATTGATGATCCCTTTATTAATAAAGTCTCACTTGATCAACAAAACTTTTTCAATGCTATCCTTAAAGGTATACGCACACTACAGCTCTAGATCATAGGATATCTCACTATGCAATTTTTTAGTAAACACAACGGCTAATTATTTATCTGGTAAACTATGGGTGAATCAGATTGTAATGGATTTCCATCATTGTAGATAACTTTAAAAACTCTCACTTGCCTTTTTCTTGGCTTACATCAAGTTGACCAAAGAAATCTCATGTTCGATATTGTATGAAAAGTGCTGCATAAACTTGTCTAAAAGATCATCAAAATTGGAAATTGAATTCTTGGACAACTTCAAAGACCACTCCAAATCTTGTCCTACTAGACTCTTTATGAATAATAGTAAAAGGTATATGCCACTATATGCCACTAGCTAGCATGCAACAAAGAACTTGATCAAACGAGCTTTGGGGTCACTTTTTCCCTTGTATTTATCAAATTTTGGTGGTTCATATCCTAGAGGAAATGGTATCTACAATTAATCCAATATTAAATGGATAATAACACATATCATCTAATTTGAATTTTTTATTTTATTTCCTAATTTGGATGGTATTAATTGTATACTTCATCTATTACAATTCTTGGCCTAGGAAACTAGAGGGAATATTGGTTTGAGGTGGAATATTGGCCTGGGTAGATGGTTGAGTAGTCACAAGTGGAGCACTTTTATCAAGGTATAATGGAGGTATTTTCTAGGCTACATTGGTTTGGTTTGGGAATGGACTAGGAATATGCATGCATAGATTGGGGTTTACTTGTTAGAATTACACGTACTACAATGCGATATTCTAGTTTGGGTTAGGTAAATAAGTTTAAGTTTGGGGATGTTGAGGTTGGGAAGGAGAGATATGGGTATACTATGACTATTGGGTTTGAATAGGGACTTTTTTTTGACTAATTAAACCCTGTTATTGAGGAGGTACTTGTGAACCAAGACCCTATCATTGAACTAGTAGCACATTTTGCACAAAAGGCAAAGGTTGCCTAATTGGTACTTAAAAAACATGGGAACCTCTAGGTTGCATGAATCCTTGTTGGTAATTTGATGCTTATGGAATATTTGGCATTTTTCATTGACCAATATTCATACACTATTGATTATATATCATTTGGATTTGAATTATTTTATTGGTCTATGAAGAAAGACGTATGTTCACTACTACTTGGTGAGGTATAACATTGGTTTCCCCATGTTGAGTTGGTAATATATGTTGCCTCTACTATAATGTTATGTTGGATTGTGCTTATTGTTTTGGAATATTACTTGTTGCATGTTGATTAATATTCATCATGTTTTGTTGTGGAGGCACACCATTGGTCATTGGCTAACTACCTAATCATATTGGTTGAATGCTTGAAGAAGCAACTGATTGAGTATTAGTGCTAGTAGTTATTTGAATTTAGGACATAAAAACTCCTACTCCTTGATTCAAAGAACCACTCATGGTGTTTAATAAAGGTACACTTATTTGTGTATTAGTTGTCTGTGTACTTACACCACTTTGGTTTGGATTGTATGTTACATGTGCATTATCCACTACATTTTAATTGATATTTTGTTTAGAATTAGAAGACACTTCTTTGATGTTTGGAACATGAAACAAGTTATCAATTGAAGTTTTTTGCATAAAGGGATATACACCCTAATTATCCTGACCAGTCAACTCTATTAGCACTCCTGTTGAAGGAACTAAATATTTGAGAGGTTTATTATGCATGTTCATCTGGTTAAAATTGTGTGTTAGGCTTAAGTACATTTGGTATGCTATCTACATTTTTATAAAGTGATCCTCCATGAGGCCCTTGCCTTTGACAAGCATACTAAGGTCCTAATATGGCATTTGGACTAGAGCTAAAGGATTACTAGAAGAAGCTTATTGACTATAAATTATGTTGTGAGGCATTCTTACTAGACCTAAAAAATTATCATGGGGTAAGTCTACTAGAAACTTAGCCCCTACCTCAATAGATTTAACCAAAAATTTTCCCTTTTTTCCAATAAGTGACACTAAAAAAGATAAGGATCATATGTGGATGGTGTAGTAACATAGTACAATTGTTGAGGAATTAGATCTTCAACTATTGGAATTGAATATAGATATTAGTCTATTTGTTCTTGATCCTTCTCTAAGTATGGAGGCATATTTACCAAATAATGATCTAATGGGTCTTGGATTCATGCCCCTGCTTGAGTGTTATAAGATGGATAAGAATTCATCTCATAAGTAATGTTGTCCACATAGTGGTCTTGAACCATCTCTTCTTTTGTGACCACATTACTAAGTCCTAGATTGTACATGAGGCCACTATGAGTGTAGGAATACATATTAGGATCCATATTAACTATTTCACACCAAAAGGGAATAGAGTTCTATAAACTCTAAAAATGAGATGTCTAAAAAGAAGTTCAAAACTTGGCCTAACTTGGTCAAAAGGATGGATATGTATATCCAAAAAAGGTTGATGTAATGACTTGTGATAAAAATAAGCTAACATCAAGCATCTAACATTATACATATCACACAAAAATGTCAAGTAAAAGGACCATAAATATAAATGCCAAATTATAGGTCAAAGTGTTTCAAATTAGTCTAATCTAGGGGAAAAAAAGTTGTTAGGTCTTTTGGCCAAACATGACATCGAAATATAGTCTTAAACAAAGCATGTGCTAGGACTTTTGGCCAAATGATGTCAAAATCTATAGTTTTAAAAGATGAGATTTTTAATCTAATAGATTTGAAACACTTCTAAAAACAATTAAATATTTGACTCTTGGACATAAACTTGATCAAGAAGTATGAGCTATGAAACAAAAAGCATTTGGATATAGTTTATTTTCTCCCAAATAATGGCACAAGCTAGGCTCTTTTGACTGATAAGCTTGACAAAGGTGAACAGCATAACCACACTACAAAAAGGATCTCAAAGAAACTTTGAAGGGGCTAAAACTTCAAAAACCTTGAAATAACTTGGACTCTATGGAAGGGTTTAAACTTTGAAATAACTTGGACTCTATGTAAGGGTTTGAACTTTAAAACAACTTGGACTCTATGAAAAAATGCCTATGAAACAAGTTCAAAATAATTTGAGTAGTGTAACCACGAAAAAAATCTCAAAAGGTGTGATAAATGCTTATTTCAAGACTCTAAGGTAAAAATGGTTTTAACATAATTTTTGCAGCATAACACTACTCTCCTTAACCCAAATGCTACCTACACACCAAGTTTTGATAAAATATTTTAAGGCAAAAATGTGTTATCAAATGGACTTAGGACAAAAGGTGAAATAGGATGGGTAGTAAAAAATGTAGCCTATGACTCAAAGCATGAGCAATATCCAAGATGACTTGAGTCCTAGAAAATGATGATAATGATGTTGAGTCTAAAAATGGCCCTCAATTTAAATTAGAAATTAAACTCAAGTTAAAACAAGTCAAGTGTAAAGTGGTGAACCCATTTTAACACATCAATCTTTAAAACTTAGAAGAGTCCAATTTTGAATTTAAACTATCAATGAGGGACTTAAATAAAATGTGGAAAAATGTCTAAACTCAAATGGGCAGCATAACTATGCCAAATTGGAAGATATGACACAAAGTGTATGATGATGATTTTGAACAAAGAAAAAGATGTTTTTTACTTGGGCAGCATAACACCTCCTTGTTTAAAGAAATTTAGGGATAATGTGTTTGGTTATGTCATTTTTGTTAAAACTAAGTTTTGACTTCACACAAAAACCAATTAATCTAAGACAAAGAAAAATTAACTAACTAATCATCTTAAATCCTAAACTAACAAGGTATCGTAAAGTGGGGTTAACTAAACTAATTAGTTTTTGATCATTTCTAAATGGATCCCATGCACAAGACTTTCACGTTAACATATAAGAGAATCAACATGTCAACTAGGTTTGTGTCATATGGCTTTTTGTAAAAAGGTCTTACCCTTTTTACAACCACTACATTCATCGCTTTCTTAGTGTAGTGAGATGTCAAACATGATCATACATTTTGGGCTTAGCCCTAGTGATAGGAGAAGGCTTAACCACTCAAACCTATAATCCCATTGGGATGATCCCAACTTATATACCCCCTCCCCATAGAGAGGGGTTGAAGACAATGCTAGGATATGAATTCCTGGGTCAAGGCTTCCCTAAAGAACTCATGGGAGGTAATGAAGTCCCCCTCATAAACCAAAATGCAATGAAATAAATGATAAATAAAAGAGATTTAAAGTTTGTTTCTAGATCACCCAAGCCATATGGGTCTTGGGGAGAGCCTTGACTTCTCTTTTATGCCTTTGGAATAAAGCACTTTGCAATGAGTTTATTGTTCTTGATCCCAAAAGTTTCCTAAATGGGATGGATGGGATAGCATACATGCACTACTCCTTATTTTCTCAAACAAATTTGATCTAGGTAAACAATGATAATAATTTGAAGTGTGTTCAATTTTAAATCACTAAACTAAATGTGTGGTGATGTTCTTTAGCCCCTTGGCTTTAAGTGCAAAAATAGAAAATATTGCACCAAAAAGACTATATGAAGCAATAAGCACCTAAGTTCATTTTAAGCCCAAAGTTTGAAGTGTTCAAGACTTAGCATGCTAAATTGTTTTAGGCACCAAATATTAAATGTGTGAAGACTATCATGTTCATTATAGACCAAATTTAAAGTGTGCATGATTTTAACCAAGTTCTTTTTAAACCCCAAATCAAAGTGTATGATTAGTTAAAACACCCAAATTAATCTTCCAAACTGGCCTTTCAACCTACAAAAACAATATTAGAACTGCTTACTTTCAAGCACTTAGGAAATTGAGAAAATAACTTTTCAAAAATGAGCTCTCAAGTTGTTCACACAATGCAATCCCATGTGTCTATAAAATTGTGATTCAAACAGGGAATATCACTATTCAAGTTAGATTAATAGAAAACACAATATCGCTACCCAGGATAATAGTCCTTCTATTTGGGTTAACAATCCAATAATTTAGGTCCATAATCCTTCTATTTACATTTACAATATTGCAAGTCAGGTCCACAATATTGCAAATTGGGTAGGCAAAATTGCCATTCAGGTTCATAAACCTGCAACTGAGAGAGTTTTAGTATTATCACTTAACCTTAATGATCTAGGTTAACCGCTAGTAGTTTAGCTACAATAACATGACTCAGATTGACAATATTTCTATTAGCAAATATAATTATTGCAATATCATGACTTGGAAGTTGTGGGATTAAAATATCACTACTATCAAGTAGCAGGATTGAAATATCACAATTAGAGAATAGCAAGATTGCAATATCACTACTAGACCTGTAGACAAATACAAACATTAAACCAAAAATAATTAAAACATAACATCACCACTTGGAATGATAAATCCATGACTATCTCAGTGGTGGGATTGGGGTCTAGATGACAAACTTGTGACTTCACAGTGATAAAATTATTACTTCTATAAAAATGTATTTTTGTTCAAAATTTCACTTTCTTTGCTCCCACACTCAAATATCCTACATGAATGTGGTTAGTAGGTTACTTATAGGTGATATTTGACCAAAAAAATTATGCTAGGTCTCACTGAGCGTGCCATTATGTAGACCAGGAATTTGAATCAAAAGAGGATGGTTAGTATCGTGTTAGTTCTAAAATGAAAAAAAATTGAAAGAAACACACTAACTAGAATAACATCTCTAGTCCTAGTCACTAGGGGAGCTTAGTGATGAAAAACATTTGAAAACACAACTATAAATAGACAAAAATGAGAAATATGAACACAAAACACCAATTTCTTACCAAATCCTTGATTGTTCCAAAAGGCTCCTTCTTTAGCTTGCTCAGCATGTGCTTCGAGAGATCTTCATCAATGGAGTGTGGCTACCTTCATCTCTTCTTAGCACCTTTGACTTGTGATGGCTTTTTATCAATATTTGTGCATAATAACACTACATCAAAATGTGGTTTGAAGTTATTTGGGTATGGTAACTTTGGCTTGAAAGAACTTAAAATTTAATAGGCAAGGCCTCATATTTATAGATTTCATAATATAATCAAAATGAACCTGAACCATCCATCTCAAGATGAAGATGTGTGACTGAGAATCCATTCAATTTTTGAGGCCAAATTCAATAAATTACCTCATAAATATTTAGGATAGAGAGGCATTAATGAGGTATGGGAGGCATTGATGAGGCATGGGAGGGCTTAATGAGATATTTTATGTATTTATAGCCTAGGAACGTCTTTCCAAGAAATGATGTCATTTGATGATGTAGTTATTCAATATCAATTTCCAAAAATAAATATTAAAAAATATCCATGGAATTCTTAATTAGGCTCATATTCAAATTAATTAGTTTTAAACATGATTTATCACTTTTGGTGCAAATCTTGGCCCTTGGTGCACAAACTAATCAAATTGGTCAAAATGTCATATTATTGGCTTGATATTTGACTGTATTGGAATTGGAAGGTGATTTTAGATACATTGCATCCATTATCCCATTTAGGATTTTGTTAACATAAAATAATAAAGGCACGTGTCTTATGCAATAAATTTAGTAAAAAAGAGCAATCTAGAGCACCTAGGTGCGAAAATGTCATTTTGACTCAAAAGGATTTGATCAAAGTTAGTTATCTAATAATTTGCATTGCCTTATTTAATGATACTCTATCCAAAATTTTCACTTGTATATGAAGGTTCAAAGCTTCTAATGTGTTTTAGTGTTTTAAGGCCAAATTGTGCATTTTACCAAAAATTGGTCAAAATCTTGGTTGAAGGTCAATGGTGGCCACTTTTAGGTGTCTAAAAATAATCCCATAAAATTCCTCATTGAATAATTCATGATATCACACCATAAAATCATGGCATATCACCCTTAAGCAAACAGATAGGTTAAACCATCAAATAAGGTACTAGAACATATGCTCACTAAGATTTGTAAGGTTTAGCGAGATGACTAGGGAGATCACATCCATGTGATCCTATGGTCCTATAGAACTAACTAAAATATGCGACATTATTTAATACTTTTTAGTTTGCCTATGACATGGACGTAATGATGTTAATATAAAACATAGTTTTCAGTTTACAAATCACACTAATAATGCGACTATTTGATCAGGAGTCACTTTGAGCATGATTATTGGATTTAACCAGAATGGAAGAAAATAGACAAAGGGAAAGTTGGACACAAGATATTTATAATAAAATAAAAAAATCTTTGCATGTTCACAACTTATGTTCAAAATAATTTCAACCAAAACAATAATTTTTATTATATAATAATAGATTCAGAATGCACCCAAGGAAACTACACTTTAGATGGAAGGGTCCATACATTATCCATAAATTATCACAATAAGGAACTATCATACTTATAGACATTCAAGGAATTATTTTTATGGGGCAAGTAAATGGTTTTAGGCTTAAGTTGTACCACTAATAATCTCTAGCTGAAACATGTATAAAATGAGTGTGTGTTGAGTAGCACAATGTAGTTAAGAATTCTAGTCATTTTATAATTTATTGTATTTTCCAAGATTTAGTGTATATGTGTGTGTGTGTGTGTGTGTGTGTGTGTGTGTGTGTGTGTGTGTGTGTGTGTGTGTGTGTGTGTGTGTGTGTGTGTGTGTGTGTGTGTGTGTATTCATGGCATGTACTTGAGTCAAAGTTGCAAAACAAAAAAAGGAAATAACATAGATTAAATGAGCACAAATTGGTCATTGGATTGATCAAAGCATTAAGTCTAGGAACAAGGTAGTGAAGAAATTTATGATTGAGTGGTATTAAAATGGTAACTACCAAGGTAGTTAATGACAAAACACTTCAAAAATTACAACATTCCCAAAAATATAAATGTGACAGACCAACTTAATGTACAATAAAATAAATTCTCTATAATGGAAAAGGTGATGTGTTACATTCATGAATGTCATTAGGGGAAACATTGAATATATGAATCAAAAAGGAAAGTTCACATCACAATGACCATATAAATTCAAATTAATTGCATAAAAACACAAAAAATTAGATCAACAAAGTTAATGAATATGTCAGAGATGATTGGGGAATGACAAGCTATACAAGGTAGGGCAAAGAGGGAAAACATACTTACAATCCCAAGAGAATAAGATCCTTCTACAATCTAAATTTTAGCCATAAAAATTGAGTAGATATTTTACATGTTTATATTTCAACACAAAGATCAATAATAATGCATCAAATTCTAGTGCCAATGTCTAAATCATAGAAGGAAGAGATGGGTGTTGAGGTTGCTCTCATATAAATAAAGTGGCATGATCCAAACCCGTTCAAGTTCATCAATGCAACAAATTGATGAAATAAACACCAAGTGGTTCCTATAATGACAAGCAACCAATTCATAGCTGAGATCCCTTGCTCTACTTCATAGGCTATGTGGATCATATGGAGAGTGATTGGTTTAGCTCCCCACATTTAGATAACTTTATGAAGTGATGATGACTATTTTGAGAAGCTATAATGAAGGGGATATTCATCTATCAAAATATTTTAGAATATATATCAACACCAACACCATGGCACATGTTACAAACTTACCGACAATTATAAAATAATTGGCACCTTACAAAATTAAGAGTCCTCCTATCCACTTTAATATATATAAGGCATATTCATAACCTTCCAGAGGGATTCCCATTGACCAGGTGAATTACACCCTAGTGTGAGTGCTGACAAAATGTATCACAAAAAGGTACTAGTAGATCACAAAGAGTACATGAAAATACACCAAAGGATTCATTAACATAGCACATCACATGATCAAGTTGATACAAAACTTCAACTAGCTGGAGTTTCTCATAACAGAGTTGACTACAAACATAGATAAGGTGGTTTTGAGAATGTCAAAACATTTTTAGTATCATTTTTTAGTATTTTTATTTTGTTTTACCCAGTGAAAATCACACAATGGCCAAATTGGACCATATTTTGACTACTGGCCCATAAATGCCTTTGTGAACCTAGTTTGAATAAGGAATAGACAACATTATGTGCAACCTAGGTGATTTAATTAATGGTTATTAAAAAATTTAGGGTTTAATTACCTCACACCCTTGAGTGCCTAAAAATTTCCTCCAATACTTGGGACTACTTGCCATAGTCACTAAAATGCATAATGGGATTCAAATACAAATCCACAAGCTCACTAATCCTCCAGTCATGCATCTCTCATTCTTCATTGATATCAATGATGTGAAGGTGCAAGTAAAAAGTTAGGAAACCATGGTTTCAAGGTTAGTGCAACCACTACAATCCATATCTCCAAATAAAAATAACCATTATGATAAGTGGAATAATATGACCAACTATAAGTACAATTAAAACCATATGTGTCTTCTTTGTAATCAATTATAAGAAATCACAAAGTTTTTTGCTTACATATCTTGTCCACCATTAAAGAGGAATCATAGCTTAGCCCCTTAGGTCATAGATAAGAGGATACCAAAGATCACAATAGAGTATAGCTTAGAAACATTGGGATGCTAGATGAAGTCTATAAGTCATTACTAGAGGACATAAATAATGATTTCTATGAAGAAGTGGAAGAAAAAATATATTCTTTTGGAAATCAACTCACACCTATCAGTTACATAACAATGTTCTAGTCATTTTTTTAGTGTATATACCCATGCTTCTAGAATCCATAATTATAGATACAGTTGTAGAGGAAGTAGAAACAAAGTGCAAAATAGAAGATATATTTCAAGAAGGAGCATCTAGCTCATGCCCATTAATGACTATAACTTTACCTGTAGATTATAAATTTGAATTATATATCACCTCATTGTTATACACTCAGTAAATACCTATCATGGTGGTACCCTTCAATTCCTATAACTTATCCCTATCAAAAGGCTCATGTCCACTATCTCTTTCTGCTTGATTGCTTATCTTATATTCTAATCATATGTTATTTTGATGACTAGGCCTTCTAAAATGCTCAAAATTCTCTAAACGTGCTTATTATCCTTCTCTACAAGTTTTAGACATGTACTTATTTTCTATCTCTTTGGACATTTGTACATTGACTCAAGTATCCCTTTTATAACTAAGTGTCTAGTGCCCAAAATTCATCCAATTTGTGAATGTAACATGTCCTTATCGTTAGCCTAAGTGATTTAGTGTGAGATATTTTATAAATGGATTTGTATATATACAAGATCAATCCTCATGCATTCTTTACCTAACATACATAGCTATCAAAGGAACATTTAATTTAGTATTCAAGTGAGAAATCTTCCATATTCTTTCCAATTTCAATATCAATCATAAGAGTAGTCTATCTATAGGTCTAAAGTATTAAAGGAGTAGTCCAGGAGTCTTATTTTCCAAGCTAGAAGATAAGTCATTATATCTACTTGATTTTCATATATTTCACCCTTGTGCACACATAAGCCAATAAATTAAAGGATAACTACACTAGTTTGAGGCCCACTTTGGATTCATGGATATGTAGGTAGCACCCATTGACAAAGGGTTGTTTGGGGTTAGCTTGATAATGTGAGACCACTAACCCATTTTTTCCAAAATAACTATAAAGATGAAGAGCTAGGGTTTTGATCATTTGACAAGAGTGTCATCTTGTGTGCATAATTTAAATACACTATACTAAAGGAGACATAAAAACTAGAAGGTTCTAGGTGTTGCATCTAGATCCAATGGATATTCTATACTAGACACCTACGTCTAGGTAAGATAAATGTATCGACATAATAGTCCAAATATGATGCAAGTGTCTGAGGCCACAGTGTGAAAAATTATAGAATTTGATGACTATTCTAAGATCTTGATCTAATTCACTTCTAGCATGTTTTAACTCAGATCTACATGAACACAGTAAACCAACTAAGTACCATTGTTTCTAGTTCATTTCCACATCAATCAATAACTGTATTTTCTATTTTTTAGCATATCTCAACATTTAGTTTATAATATTATTTATCTAAGTTTAAAAATTAATTAGATTACTATATATTTGTTTATCACCCTTGTGATTATTCATATATATATTCTTAACCCTATCTATCCTTTTACATCTCAATTTAGGGTTAAACATTTGGTGAAATTGACATCTATGTCTTCTTGTACAAACCCTAGTTTGACTTAGGGTTTTCCTAATTTTATTTATTTCTAATTTTTGAATTGAAAATATTTTTAAAGTTTATCATTTTATTTTCCTAAAATCATGTTCAATATGGATACATTTCCTTGTTACTTCATTATATAGTATATATTGGTAGTTGTTATTTGTTATGTTTCATGCATGGTTTAATTAGTTAAGGTTATAAGGGGTATAAAATTTGATCATTTAAAAACAACCAAATTATATAATGATCATAATCAAGATAAAACTCAAACTTCTCTTTACCAATCTTGTTGCAATAATATGTCTCTTCTTCCTAACCCTCAGGAGGGTGATAACTATCATCCTTCTAACCAGGTCCATAATATCACTCCTTCAATAGGTAGGGTAGATGGCATATGTATGTACATTCAATCCATGATACCTAGGGTTTTTACTTGTAAAACCCTCAAATATAAAATCATCCTTATGAGCAAGTTAATAGAAGACTTGTAAAATATTTTTAGTTCCAAGATAACATTTTTGGAAAATTAGATTACATACCTACAAATCCAACACATGAAAGTGTTAATCATGTGTTTCCATCCTCGTCTACCAATGTTATGCCAAATAAGGTTTGTTATCTAAATGAAAAGATACAATAAAACACATATAAAATAAGTGATTCAAATATTATACCAAAGGTTACTAAGAGACCAAGCAATATCCTAGGAGACATTATTCAAGACAAAGTGATCAAACTACCTCCTCCACATCCTATAAGGAGATACAAATACTATTATGCATATCATATAATGTATGGGCATCATACATATTGTTGTTTTGCATTACTAAACAAAATACAAAGCCTTAAAGATAGTGGGGTTCTTATCATTGATACATCACTCAATCCATCCACTCACATTGTGAGTACCTCTCCTAAAGCACAAGTACCAAAACAACAAATGTGGTTACCAATGAATAATTCAGAGTAAAAACAATTACAAATACATTATCAAAGTTTCAAAAAATTCCAAATGATATATAATTACCAAGTGATTCAATGATATTCAAACCACCATAAAATAAACCATGTGAGCTCCCTTTGTTGGTCAATACCAAGCAATATGAGGGCATAATTCTAATTGATTATGATAGTGGTAATACTATCCCTAATATCAATACGATAGATGAACAGTTGAGTAAGCTTCATTTAGATCCACTCGATAACTTACCACATAATCTATTCATATTATAGGTCATGGTACATAAAACTAATTCAATTTATAAAAAGTATTAAACCAAATATAGCTAAAGGCAAGGACAACCATATAGCTTCGAATATTCATAAGGTATTAACATCTAAGGTGCACATAGATATAAATAATGGCATACCATAAAAGTCACAACCATAGTATGGCATAGTTCATTACTCATATATAGATACTCAAAATAGTATAGCATAGGTTCGAGAACTTAAGAGTTTACATTTATCCTATAATAATGATTACATCGATGATTATGTTCCTAATAATACATAAGATTGGTATGATATGGATGATACTAATTATGTAACATATAAATATGGCACACATGATATAGGGCCTCCATAAAGTCATATCCTTGATGAGATCCTTGGGTTCTAATGGCAATTTTCCTTGTCCATAGCACCTTTATAAAATTACAAAAACATCAAAAATCCAAAAATATTCAATATTTCCATATCCTATTTAATCTAGGAGAATCCCCACAACCAATCTAATCAGATAGTCTCAAATTATACTATAAATGTTTTCACATCAAAGAGCTCATTGAGAGCTTTCTAATGTAACTCAAATGAGGTCAGTCCGAGACCATATGCAAAAGTTATGGCCTACTAAAGGTGGAGCCAAACATGTAAAAAATATGGACATGGTACAATGTTGATGTCATTTTACTAACTAGACCTATACAAGTGGACCCATCACATCTTGACATGTGAACCAATCATGGAGTAACATTTGGTAGAGGAAAAAATGGATTTGTTTGGTTTTTTATCATACCTTTTTAAATGTGGGGCACACATTATTTGTTTATTGGGGGGCCTGCAGTGGGTGGGGTCCTCTTTTTTATGGTGGGGGTACCTTCCACCAATTTTTTTAGATCATTACTCAGGGAAAAAAAGGCTCCTTGGTCCATAAACATATAACTCAAAAATGCCAATGTATCCTGGCTTAACAATAAAACCATCAAGTCATATAGCTAACTAAAAACAAAAGTGACCAGCATCTGAAAGTTTTTTTTTCATAACATTCAAGCCAAATTAACATAAAAACAAACTTACAATTACTACACCACCATCATTTATCAGATGAGAGGACTTAAATTCCTTAGCATAGACTTAGGAATGATGTGGCCTTTATTTTTATTTCTAAAAAATTTCCATTCTTCTTGATTACTTAATTTATCTAAGATCCAGCTTTTTATACCACCCACTTTTTTGGTTTTACCTTTATGTACTTTATTAGTACTATTCAGGTCCCTCTCTCTCTTATCACTATTTCTATTAATATTAGAATTTGGAGAAGAAGGCATAATTGGTTTTTTACAAAAATCTAAATCTTTTATGAAGAAGACTCCACTACATTACCAGTACACAATCTAGGATTGTTATCCAGACTCACTATAAGGAACTCCTCATCATTCTCCTTCCCCCAAGAAGAAAATAATTTTCTCCTAGATTTGGGGCAAGATGTTGATACATGACCCACCTTAAATTAATTTTTACATTTGAAATAAATACCTTCAAAATTAATGTGTTGATACCAACACCTCTCCTTAACTTTTAATTCAATCTTCTCAAGCAAAACTCTAAAGATATCTAAACAAACCAACAATCTAGAAAAAGTAGTCCAAGATAGATTAAGTGAGGCATCATCGATTTCTAATAACTCTTCAAGAGCTTTAACAATCACTAAAATCATGGATTCATTCCAAAACTAAAGAGGGAGATACGGTAACCTTACCCAAACTGGGTGAAGAGAAAAAAATTTAGTTAATGGATTGAATTTTAAAAACCATGGTTTCATCAACAGCAAGTGATTATTAAAAATCCAAGATTTAGATTGAATAATTTTAATCTGATTAATAAGATTATTGAAATCCAACATAAAAAATCCTTTTGCACATGGATAAATTTCCATATCACCTACCAATAATGACTTTCATTTAAGTGAAAGACACTTATGCAGATCCAAAAGAAATGGCCAAAATTTGTCAAAGTGGTAGATCAAACCCCTTTATAAATACCATTATTCACTATCAAAAACCTCCTTCATAGATTTTCCTTTGGATTTAACCACTATGGTATTAAAATTGATGGCTTCCTAAGAAACCCTAATCTATAGAACTAACCTAACAGGGGACAACTGTTCAATCATCAAATTAGAGGAAATAAAATTTATAACTTGGGAGTGCAATGACTACACAATAGGCTTGAATTCCTCAATTTATACTGATGGTTTCACATACTATTATTTATCTAACTAATATTTAAAAAAATGCCCTCCAACTCGTAAAGACTTGAGCGACGTCCCTTACGTAGTTGCTCACATGATAGTCATGTTAAAGCCAGCTCAGAAAACCACTAGTCACAAGAAGAGGAGACCTGAGATGAGCCTCAACTCACCCTAAAAGTGATAGGAATGTGATCTGATCCCTAATCCTATGGGTAGGCAAGCATCATTGGAAAAAAATTGCACATTTTCAGTCAACATGGAAGCAGGGTGCCTACCACCATTATTCAATATGCTAAGGAAGTGTTTTTATATATAAACCTCAATATATGTCCTTCCACAATGCATGTGAGACTAAAATTTCTATAGTTTAAAAATAATTGTGCCTAAATAAAGTGGTTTAAGCTCAATCCACCATGTGGTAGCATTCCAAGCATCCAAAACCATGATCAAAGCACCTGTCAAAGCCAAGATCAAGTTATAAAACTGGTTCACAAGCCAACCAAGGTCATAGTAAAGGATGGTATTTTGACCACTTAACAAGGTAAAGGATTAGTATTTAAACCCTTATTTTATGCATATCCTAATGCATGTAGGGAAAAAAAATCTAAATATAACATGAAATAAGGTTAAAACATGGAGCATGGGGTTCAAACTCATCACCCCATGCCTCTCATTTGTGGGCCTTTAGCACTATGCCATGCCTAACTTTGGACAAGTCAACTAAATTTTTGCCTATATCCTTTAGTTTTAGGATATTCAAGCTTAAAATAAGGAATTTTTAGGGGATTCAAACCCCTATTTGGATGGTAAAAAGGATAAGCCTTGACCAATGAGCCATGGGATTATGAAACATTATTAAAAGAATGAACTCCTATTTGTTTAGTAATGATTAGTCCTTTGTAAAAGGAGAATACAAGGAAATAGAGTATTTTGAAGTGATATTCCTCTTGGAGGATCAAATTAAAGGAATTTTGAGACTTCTTAGAGGTAGACATAAATATTAGTTGTATACCAAAGTTGTTATTTTGATGTAAAAATTGTATAAAAAGTGTATTTTGCATCATTAATAGATCAATTTGAGTGCTTCAAACCTGAAAACATATCTTAATAGGGGTTAACTCCATCATCAACTTGGGTTTGAGTATTTATTTGTTTTATCATTTTTTTTTGTTTATTACCAATCTTAAATCTGATTTTAATTACTTAATCCATTTTTTAATGTAAAAATGGGAAAATGAGAAAATTCTTATAAATATTCAAAATTGGTGAAGTAGATAGAGTGTGCATTTACAACCAATTTCGGATCAAAAAATAGATATTTGACATCTATGTTGTTGGTTTCATATTGGTAGATAACATATCATTACTTTCTATATACACATATGTTCCATACTTATTTTAGTATGATATAGGCATACCCAAGCATGCGATATATGCACATATGAATTTTGGGCTTTACCTCTACTCATGTCATTAATATATTGGGGGCATCTACTACCTTGATCATAATATGCCCAAGTTATATTATTATATGATCACTTTCCACTATTATATTTGAGCTTATATACTTACACCTGCATATATCCGTGATTATACCTCTCATAGTGTATTTGATATGTTACGTACTTAATGGTTTTTGCTAACACATATATACAGGGACTAGTATGGTATGCTTATGCTCATTGATTATGATTTTATTTATGCACTTCCTTGAGTGTCTTTCCTTAATTTCCATTATCTTGCTTGTTTGAGTATTTGAATATGCTCCATTAAGTATGCCCCTTGTGCATTTATTTGCCTATTTTGACATTTGAATTTGTCATTGCTTGTTTTATGGACATTTGTATATGTCATTATTTTTTCTATGGACATTTGACTAAGGCATGTCCCTTAGAATATGTGACATTTTAACATGCCCTTGTTTGAGGTTTCCTTAGACTATTATGTTTTGATTTTATTTTTAGTGATCTTGTGTGTGTGCTTGATGTATTGTTGATCTTGTATTGTTACTCTCTAGAGGTTTTCATGATCTATGTCATCATCTTAGGACTTTATGTGATCACATTCTAGTTGTTTCAATGATATATCTACCTAGACATGTTTCTCTTATATGTTTCAGGACCCATTCACAACTTATACAATTATCTCATCATTTTGAGGTAAGATAACTACCATTTTATAATTCCCCTCACCTCAAAAGGAGGGGCATGTCATAGAGGCACAACCTCCATATTTTTCACAATTTTAGATTATAGTTGGGGCATGTTATAGAAACATGTTCTTCACACTTATACTAGTTCTTATATTCTCTAGATTCAATGAGAGAATGTCATGGAAATATGTCCTCCATACTTACACAGATTTTTAAATTGGTAAAATTGCATAGTTATATGATTCAAATACACATTTGTGATAGCATTATATACATTGGTACCATTAGTATACCCAAGTTTTAGTTTTATACATATATGAGGTGCATATGCCATGCAAAAGGGCACCTAAAATTGAAAAATCAAATCAAATTCCTGACTTTAAATATTATTATGGACTATTATCATACCCAAGATGGACTTTTACAAAATTTATTGATCCAATTTATTGTAGTAGTTGGCTCACTTTGGGAAGGTTAAGTTGATTAAATCACTCAATCTTACCAATTCTATAAGTTAGAATAGATTAAATCATCTAAATTCACCATATTTATAGGTTGGATTGATTAAATCATCCATCTTAACTAGATATATAGTGTGATTTGATTGGATCACTCACACTCACCAGGTTATAAGCATGTTTTTGTTGCATGATTGAGATAGACTCAATGGTCATGTGGCAACTCACCTATTCTCCAAGGTTAGAGGAAAGTTGTCCTTCAACCTATATATATATATATATATGCACTTATAGGTTTCAAAATTGTCTTAATCTTATCTCTAATGCTTTGTAATGAAGCATTTCTTCAAATCAAATTGATAAAAGTAATATGGTTGCATCGATACGTAGGTGTACTCCTAACCTTGATCTTTATTTTTTAAACATTTTGATGCTTTAAATTTCATATTATATGTTGTAACAGGATCTTGGTTGCAAGTCAATCACTAGAAAAACACTCAAAGTGGGATCACACAAAGTCAAGGTGTGTTATACACACCCAGATACACATTTATTTTCCTTTAAACTAGTAATTTAATTACTAAAATAGAGGGGGACCAAATGTAGATACTAAATATGAATTATATTGCATCTTAGTCTTGTACACTTAGCAAATACCTATCATGGTTATACCCTTCAATTCCCAGACCTTCTTGTTATCAAAAGTCTTATGTCTACTATCTCTTTGTGTCTAATTGCTTGTCTCTTAGTCCAACCATATGTTATTTTGATGGCCAGGTCTTCTATACTACTTAAAATGATCTAAACCTAATTATTATCCTTCTATATAAGTTTTGGACATGTACCTATTTTCCAACTCTATGTACACTTGCATCCAATTCAAACTCCTATGTTGATGTAAGTGTCCCTTTTCAAATTAAGTGTATAGTGCCAAAAAATCATCTAATTTGTAAACATAACATGTCCTTATGGTTAACCTAAGTGTTTTAGTGTGAGGTATTTTCCAAATGGATTGGTCTATATATAAGTTCAATCCTCATTCATTCCTCACCTATTAATTTCATACCTCTCACATAAAAATCTATCAAAGGAACATTCAATTGAGAAATCAAGTGAGAAAAGTTTCCCTATTATTTCTTATTTCAATAGTAGTCATAAGAGTGGTATATCTACATGTTTGAAGTACTGAAGGAATAGTCCATGAGTAATATTTTCCAAGTTACATATTAGGTCACTATATGTACTTGTTTTCTACATATTGCACCCTTATACACACATGATCCAACACATTAGGGGAGAAATACTTCAATATGAGGCCCTCTTTAGATTAGTGGCTATGTAGGTAGCACACATTGGTATAGGGGTCTTTAGTATTATATTTACACTATGAGCCCACCGACCCATTTTTTCCATAGTCACTACAAGGATGAAAAGCTAGGATTTTGATCCTTTGAAAAGAGCAATAACCTATTATAGAATAGGATTATGAAACAAGTTAGTTCATGCATTAATCAATAAATCTCAAAATAAACATAAATAACTAACATGTTAAGCCTACTCCTTTAAGGGGTGGTACTAATTAATTCAATAAGATAATTACAAAATTAAGACAATCAATACCTTCTAAGAAGCATCCTTCCTTCAAAACTGGTCAATAAATGTGTTTTCCCCTATATTTAGTGCTCCAAGTCTTCACCAATGAGGTATATCATGAGCCTCCATCATCTCTTAGTTCACTAATGGCTTCGGTTCTTCAATTTTGTCTAATCGGGTGAATGAGTAAATCTTTATCTAGTAATATTTTTGCATAATAACATTACTCAATTGAAGCTTGTTTGAAGGTATTTCTGCATAATAAGTTTACATAATTCAAGCTTAAAATTTATGGTCTTGGCTCACTTATTTATAAATTTTTTTCAAGAATGTTTAAGATCAAACTAGACCATTGAATTCAATATCAAGATGGAGGGTTTACAATTAGCCCAATTTTGGAGGTAAAAGACATTAAATGCCTCCATTAATTAGCATGGATTGCCATTTCAGATATTTTCTTTATATTTTGCAAATGGATGACAACTCACAAATGATGATGTCATAGCTTGATATTTTAAATAATTGAATTTCCAATATTTTATATTCACTAATGGAATATGGATTTTTCCATTAGGTTTTTGATTTAGTTTAATTTGTTTAATGATTTTGCTTAGTGATTCTACAATTCTTTAGAAATTTGTTGCACATTTAATCAAACTAGTCAGAAATGTCATTTTACTAAATTTTAATTTTACTAGAGTATAATTAGAAGAAGATGTCAATTGCATATGGTGTAATACCCAGTTAAGGTATTATAGACATGAATTGACACATGCACGTGACATATGTAGTTGAATTAGAAGATTTCAGTGGTCTAAGATGTTATTTTATATGGTCATAATTTAACTCAAAGTGAATTGGGAAAATATAATGATTTTATAAAATGTATTTCCCAAATCAAGGATTAATAGACAATAATTGACCCTTGCATGTAATGTGTGTAAATTAATTTAAGCATTTTAGTGATTTTGGTCTAGATTGTGCATTGTTATGGAATATCATTCTAATTTGTAATTTTATCACAATAGTGATAGGAATTAGATGTATATATTTTACCCCTATTTGAGAAGGCATGGTGAGACATTTGGTTGAAGCAACATATTTTCAAATAATAGGTCTCTAACATTAGAAGAAATAAATTCATTCCTACTTTTTTCTAAATTTTGCATGAGTCATGGAGAGACAGGGTTATGAAAATGCCCCAAACACCGTTTGGGTGGCCCATAATGCCCCCTTGAGGGGAGGATGGAAAAAAATATTTTTTATGGGTTGAACCTTAGTAGAAGAAGAAGAATCATGTAATTTAGCAAAAGAGGTTAAAAATGGAATAATTAGAAGATAATAGGAGTAAATGGATAAACAAGGCAAAAAAAATAACCCAAGGAAGCTAAATGGGGTAATTATAGGCCCAGGGGGTGAACAAATTACTATATTTTGACCCCTTGGGGGGAATAGTTCATTTGCACCCTTGGCTATAGTGATCTAGAGCTCTAAGATTTATGCATGATAGATTTGGATAAAATGTCAAATATCCCCTACCACAAAATATTAGTAAGTGCATTCGAGAGTACCAGAGACCACTAAGGAGTGGAGCATCTATAAGTAACCCTTTTTGATAATTAATTTTGCATTTATGCCATTTATTACTAGGTAAAAGTAGGTAGTTTGATGATCATGTTGATTTCCCAAATTGGCAATTGATGAGGTTACCACCAATAATGTAAAAATTTCTATCAAGATTGGTGATATTGTCAATACTTTGGTAGGATCATGATTCAAAACTATGAGATCGCCAACTAATTGACAAACTCATAAATTTTGGTGGTAATCACTAGGTTAAATAGAAAAAATGCCAAAAGTGGTGATATTACCCTACATAACAATGATATCACCTTGCAAAATTGTGATGTCATAAACCTATGAGGGAAAGTGGTGAGGCAGATTTGCTTAGTGATATCAACCTATAAATTAGCATGAATGTCCTGATAAATAATGGGATTACTAAGAAAATGATGAGGTCACCTGAAGGACCAAAAAAGAAGATAGAATGGGGCCCATAGGAGATTAAGCCAGGCCCAAAATTAGAAGAATGTAGTTTGAATGGATTAATTAGAATAAAAATGAATTGACTTGGTTTTATGTGTTTGGATGTGCAGGAGAAATTTGGGGTGATCATGACATGAAAGCGATGCTCCTGATTGTTATGTCAATAGCGGATCTAGATAGATGAGCTCATAGGTGTGACAGAGGTCTTAGAGCTATATCATCTGGTGTGGCTTCTAGTGATTTCCAAAAATAGGGTGTATTTGTTATCACTTGCATAAAGGTGGAACTCAAAGACCTCGATATTCTATTTACCATCTAGAGAGGCCATATCCACTTTGAAGGATGTTTATCACATACTACTAGTACCGATGTAGGGCCATAAGATTGCCTAGATGTCAATGGACTAATGGGATATTTTAGAGGACCTAATTGGAGTGGTTGACTTGGATGTTATTGAAGGTAACATTAACATAGATGCATTGGAGGACCTAGCTTGGCCTCTAGATGATAGAGTAGGATTAGTCACACCAAGACAAGGGACAATTTCCCTAGAGGTAGTTATATTTATGGCTCTAGTTGGTAGCCTCTTGTTTCCTAAAAATAGTGGATGGTTATTCCCACTTGGATTGATTGGATTGGTCTAGGAGATGTTTGACCACCTAACATAGTTTTCATGGGGGCTGATTATGTTAGTGAATCTATATAAATATTTACACATGATAGCTTATCATAGAGGATGCAGCATTGGGCACAACACACTCCTTTAGGTTGGGCCTAGGAGCATATTTCCATTTAGAGTAGCTAATCTGTATGCTCCTAATATATAATTAGTTGTAACCATGTATGAGCCCATCCAATTGGGTTGAAATTTACCCTTCTTCTTACATTTAGCATTAGTGTTCTTTTGGTTCTCCTTCAAGACCAAGTCACCAAATTGAATCTCATGAAGGAGAATGCACTTCTTATAGTTTTGACTCAATCTATTTTGATATGCTCTAAAGTTGTCTAGGGTAGCTAAACACCTACCATCAAGGAGCTCTAGCTCTTGCAACTTGTAAACTCTATACTCTTCAACATCAATAATGTTCTCCAAAGAAACCCATAATGAAGGTAGTTCAACCTCAACTAGGATAATAGCCTCTATGACAAACACTAGAGATTATGGAATGTCTCTTTTAGGGGTGAAATGACTAGTATGATAGGCCTCAAGGGTAGGAAAAATTTACAAGTGATAATTACAACCAGCATCATTGACAATCTTCTTTAAGATTGCAATAATGGTTTTGTTAGATGCCTCACCTTGACTGTTTCCATGTGGGTTAAATGGTGTGGACTTATTGTGTCTAATTTTGAACATGGTACAAAGGGATTTTACATCTTTGTTCATAAATGAGCCACCATTATTGGATATAATATAGGATGGGATACCATATTGACAGATGATATGGTAATGGATAAAATTGGAAATATAATAACAAGTGATGTAAGTGAGAGGAATTGCCTCAATACACATATTAAAATACTCATTAGTAGTGAGAATGTGTTTGTGGACATCAGAAGAGCTTGGGTTTATTTTCTCAATGATATCAAGACCCCATGTAGAGAATGACCATGTGTAGTGATTGACTATAATGGAAAGGAAGTTGTATGTATCAAATTACCATGTTATTGGTAGGAAACAAACTTCCTGACATAATTGTAAGCATTTGTTTCCATATTGGGCCAATAATACCCTATTCTAAGGAGTTTCTTAGCTAAGAATACACCATTTTTGTGGGCCCCACACATTCCTTCATGGACCTCCTTAGGCTCTAGTGTTGATTATCCCAAAGAAAAATAATGAAGAAGCATTCTATCATAGCCCTTATGGTAAAACATGTTTCTAAGGAGGATATAACAAGCTAGGTGATGAAGGAAGATTTTCTCGAGATTATGTTAAAGGTCAGGGGAAAAACTTAGTTGTGGAAATAATTATAAATGTCCTACTACCAAGGGAGTTTAGGTGGGAGATAGGAACCAGCAATTGTATATACCTTTTCTAAATCTAGTAATACATTAGTAGGCTATAGAAGGTTCTTAATGATAAATTGATACTCTTTGACATCACTAGCAACTTTTATTATGGATTAAATTATTGCCATTGCATCAGTTGATCTATTATTGGCCTATGACACCTATTAAAATTGTAGGGACTTGAAATGGGACTTGAGATTGTCTATAATGTGCTTGTAGGGTAAAAAATTGTCATATCAAGTCTGATATTGGTTAGTGTTTTGATTAATGATCACTTTAAAATATCTATAAACTATTAACTATTGCATATCCCATTGTATTGGAAGATAGAGACCTACAATAAGGGCTTCATACTCAGCCATATTATTGGTGCAGTTGAAGTTGATATGAAATGCCTTGGGGATGAGGTCCCCTTATGGTGTAACTATTAATATGATATTTTTAGATCCATGTGAAGTGAAAGATCCATCAAAGTATAACTTACATTGTTTAGGTTCATGAGCCACTTCTTCTATCATCATGATAGAATCATCTAGAAAAATAAATATGAGTGGTTGACTATCTATAATAAGAGATTCAACCAGTTGATCTAAAATAGCCTACCCATTAATAACTTTTGGTTATGGTAATCAATATCAATTTTACTCAAGAGCATGACCCATTTATCCTTTTATCCTATAAGAATTGCTTTGGACAATAAATATTTGAGAGGGTCCCCTTTAGTAATAACAATAGTTTTACTATTTAGCTTGTAGTGTTTTAAATTTTGGGAAGTGAACACCATTTGAAAATAAGCCTTCTCAATAGGCATATAATTATGCTCATATGACAAGAGTGTTTATCTCAAATAATAGATTGTATGTTCCTTTCCTTGTTCATCATGTTGGGCCAACAGTGCCCCCAGTGCATGTTCTTTGGTTGAGATATAAAGGAGTAATGGTTGTATAGGTGTTATTGGTCTTAAAATTGGTGGGTTGTCCAAGTATGTTTTAACTTTAAAAAATTCTTGTTGACATTTTATATCCCATTGAAAAGTGAGCCCCTTCTTCAAGAGGTATGTGAAAGTATAACACTTGTATGCCAGTTTTGAAATAAACATGTGAATAAACTGAATCTTTCCCTACATGTTACAAAGTTATTTTAAATTGGAAGGTGGAGGCATCTCCATTGTAGCCTTGACCTTGGAAAGATCCACTTCTTCCCTCTTTGTGATATAATGAATCTTATAAATTTTCTTGGATTGATGCTAAAGACACATTTCTTAGGATTTAAATGAACATTTTAATCATAAAGTCTCTCAAATATTCTCCATAAAACATTAGGATGTTTGGCACATGTTCTTTATTTTGATAGAATATCATCAACATAGTCCTTAATTATATTGTGCATCATGTCATGGAAAATGATAGTCATATCATGTTGATAAGTAGCACTAGTGTTCTTCAATCCAAAAAGCATGACTTGGTAATAAAATGTTCCCCATGGTGTGGTGAATGTAGTCTTGTGCTAATCTTTTAGAGCTAACTTAATCTAGTTATATCTTGAGAATCCATCCATGAGGGACAAAATCTTGTACCATTAGTTGAGTCAACAATCATTTTGATGTTAAGTAGATAAAAATCATCTTTAGGACATGCTTTATTGATATCTTAAAAATCAATACAAATGTGTATGCCCTATGGCTTTTTGTTCGTTGGGAATACATTTGATATCCATTCAAAATAGTTTAGTGGTCTAATGAAGATAGATCCCAATAGTTTCTCTAGCTCCTTATTCACTAAAATATCAATTCTTAGATGAATTTTTCTTAATTTTTACTTAACTAGCTTGGCATCTAGATGTAAAACAAGGTGATGCATGACCAAGTCAGGGTCTAGGCCTGGCATGTCTAAGTAAGACCATGAAAATATATCAATAAAATGCCTTAAAATGGTGAAAATATAGTCACTCTCTTCATCAGTAAGGGATGATAGATTAAAAAAAATGGATCTTCATAAGTTCCCAAGTTCACTTTAGTGGTATTCTCTACTAGGAGTGTAGAACCATCCTCTAGGATAGTGGGCAGTGTATGATATTGATCCTCTTCTTCTACTTCAACTTCTAGTTGAGATCCCCAAAGCTCTAGATAGTGAGAGTAATCTGAGTCCACTAGTTCAGGTAATGGAAAATTATCAAATATCTTAGGAAATTCAATAACAAGACACTCAAACACTTTATGATGTTTAGAGGTGATACTGGCACTGGCTGTAGAACTTCAACTTGGTGAATAATGCACTTCTTATGGAGGTAAGCAAACTTCCCCATCCAAGAACACCTAAAATAGGTTTTCACTCAATGTCTTATCTTTTTCTTTAATTTTTTCCTAACAAACAAGCACCTCAAAGATGTTTTCACCTGAATATCTCAATGTTTTATATTTTGTGTGATTGAGCAAGTTTATCTGCTCTTCAAAGTAGGTAGCAAAGTCCAAAGAAAAGTCAAAGCCTTACTTGTGATCACCAATTGGAAATCCATTCCTAAGGACTATGTAATCAACAATATACTCCTCATTCTAAAATTCATTTAGGGGTATAACATAATTTTTCTATTTTCAATCTATAAGGTCAGGATGGCAAAGATTAAGTGGATAATGGGATGTGATAGTCATAATAGAATTAGATTCAAATAAATCAATGTTGGTTATCTCATTTTAAGTGATATTATGGTATGATGTTTCATTTATATGAGTTTATTCATCAATTAGTAAATAATAATCACTATCAAAATACATGAGGTCACCCCCAAGTGGTATAAATTTGAGACCTTGACAGATAGTAGGTTTACTAGCTGATAACATTTCTAGAATACCTTACTCGCATGGCCCTAGACCTTTTACTACATAATCTAAATGATCCATAATTTAATTAAGGATAGGTTACTTAGGATTATGAAAAAAATTATCAAATCCATTAGAGTATAACCAATCTCCTTTAGTAAAGGCTTCCTGATCCTGATTTGGTGAAATCATTGGTACAAACACCATTGGTGGTTTTCACATGTTTTTCTTCTTTTGCCAAAACATGTTGGACCTGAAAGAGCCTTTATAAATTTTAGGTATGCCATGATACTTAGGATATTTGGGAAATTTTACAATATGAAGGCATATTTTAAATGGTATGTATAAATGCCTGCATCTTCAATAGAGAGCTTGTTTGTCAATGATACAAGAAATAGAGCATCTGAAGTGGAAGTAAGATCACTAGGGTCAATATAATTAGATTTGGGTAGTTTAGAAACTAATTCTTTGTTATTTTTGGATAAAAATTTAGAGCTAGGACAATAGTTATAATTGTGATATTCAACCTCTAGATGTTTTTAGTAGTGGTAGGGCTGAAGGTCAACATAGATAGTGACCTCAATTATAGCATGGAGGAATTTGAGGTAGTGGTTCAAGGCACATGGGATAGCTCATACTTCATGGATATAAGGATAACCACGAAGTATATTATATGAGAATTTAATGTCCATGACATGACACAGTGTATCATGTGATATAGACCAATAATGATTAGCAAACAAATAGTCTCAGAAGACTCTCTTTCAATGTTATCATGCACTTTGATCATGATTATCTCAGGATATATGTCCTTGGTAGTATATCCCAACTATTGTATTAAATTTAATGATACTATGTTTTGCTCTAAACCATTGTCTATAATAACCCACTTGATTTTATGATGTTTTATAGTGACTTTAATGTATAGGGGGTTATTATGGTTGGGACCAAAGGAAGACATATCTCTCTGATCAAATGTAATTTATTGGATCAAAGATAGATGTTCTATGAATGTTTGAAATTATTCAAGGTTGATATCTTTGGGAATAGTTGACTATTGAAGGAAATCATTCAATATAGCTCTTTAGATTTTTGACATATGCAAGAGATCCAAGATAGAAATCTACACAGAAGTTTTACTTAGTTTGTATTGAATGTTATATTACTTCTCAATGAAAGAATGAGAGGGTTTAGCTTTGGCCAATACAATGTTTAGCTTTAGATTAGAAGGCACAGTGTTTAAATTTGGTTCAATTTTAGAAGAAGGCAAAGGGCCTTAGAAGGTGACTCAAAAACATCTAGTTGTGATTGCATAATTTTGAGTCAACAAGGAGTCAATATATTTAGATTAAATGGGTAGAGGTCTAGAAATAGTAACCCATAAAAACTGAAGCATAATGAAATTGCTTGAACTTGGTGTGGTATTATTTGAAGAAGAGGGTGTTATCCCTAAAATTGGGGGACCACCACTTTGATAAGCATTGGATAGTTCATGGGTTTTGATCATAATGGTGGAAATATGATTTTCATAAACCCATCCCATAGTGTTATTATAATCATATAGCATGTTGTTGTAACCCATGTGATTAGCTTGGGTATTATGATCCTGATTATGAATATGTTGATTAGGCTTCTAACCTTGTCCCTATTGACATTAGACCTGACATTTATTCTAACCTTTCCTCTGTTGTTGTTGATTATGTTTAGGAAATTTGTCCTTGTATATGCCCATGTCCTGATTAATTTTTTGCATTATTTATTTCACTTCAATTTTGCCACATTCAATTAAGTATTCAATAAGATGTCTTAATTGTATGTATCAATAAATGACATGGCTAATAACATTAATGGAAATTACAAAACTCATCTTCACAATACCAATTAAGTTTAGGTTCATCTTCTAAAAATGACTTTGGTACAAGCCATACAATCAAATTAGCTACCACTAACTTCTGGAATATTGTCTCAACAGGCTCTCCCAATTTGTTGAATGTTTTATACTTGTTGAACCCTCTGCATGGAGGTGTTATTTACAAAGTGGTTGGTGGATTGGGTTGTATATTTGGAGCCAATGGATCTTTCACCATTTATACATTTCTATATTCTATCACTCCATTTCCCACTATGTTCTTGTTTTTGTTAAAAACCTTAGGTTTGTCTATAGTAGTATCCAAAATAGGTTGTTGTGTCTATGTAGATGATTAACCTTGTGAATATATTTTCACAATGCCTCTGGTTATAATTTCCTTTTCAATCTACATTTCCTTTGCAATAATTTCCTCAAATGTGTTTATATAAGTGAGTCTTGGATTTTGAGCTACTTCAGGGTGTAGATTATGTGTAAAAATATCAACCAATTGATGATCTGGTAAATTATGTTTAAAGTGACTAGCTAATACTCTCCATCGATGTAGGTATGTTTTGAAGCTTTATCCATCTCTTTGTCTTGCCTTACATAAGTCAATCATTATTAAATAATGCTCAATGTTATAAGAGAAATGGTTGATAAATTTCTCTAATAAATCATTCCAATCTATCATCAATCCCTTAGGCTATTTGAGGAGCCAATCTAGAGCTTGTCCATCCAAACTACATGGAAATAAGCAAAGCAAATAAACACTATTGTAGGCTACCTCTTTGCATAATATAGAAAAGGCTTTGAATGTGCTCTCGAGGGTCCTCCTTTCCTTTTTATTTATCAAACTTGGATGCCTTGAAATGAGGTGCAAAGGGGACTTGGAAAACGTTTAAGTCAAATAGATAAGGGAATATCTTGTCAAACTTATATTTCTTAATTTGGTTGCCTGTGTCAAGCCTTGAGACTATTTATTTCATCTAATTCCACTCTTTCATGTTTGGTGCATTTGTTGGTGGAATATAATTTTTTTGGGGAGGAATATATCACCCCATGCATAGCCCTATTAAGGATATGAACCCTTTGGCTAGAGTATTTGTTTTGGTTTACTCTTTGATTTGAGTAGGTTGGTCATTGATTCCTAGGTGCTTGATACAAAGTCCTTATAAACTATTGTTGTGAGCTATAAGAATGTTGTTGGTTTTGGTGTATCTATTATTAGTTCACCAAAGGGCATTATGATTGATAAGAACTCACTAAAGTGTTTTATAAAACATCCCCAATCTACATTGAGTCCTTCATGCCTTATTATTGTGAAGGGAAAAGAGACTCCTGATGGTTGAAAAAAGTATGCTTCTTATCAAGGGAAATGTGTTACAAAGCATCTATAGGTTTGTTCTATTTAGGAGAAACTATGGGGGTCTATCATAGATGTAGGATCAACTAAAGCATGTTGCATTTGGTCTATCATTTTTTCTTGCTCCTTAGAGGTAGTATTACTAATTAAATTTTTAGCTAAAGAATATGTTAGGTCTACAACAATTTGATCCATGTACCATTGACTAATTTTTTGAATCTTGGTAATAAGATCCTGATAGGTTGGAGAGGACTCTATAAGTTATTATTTTCCCTTACTATTGGAAGTAACATTGATTTTTGTAACACAAGTGAGAGGTTACTCTAGTTGTTGCTCTTATATTCAAAAAAGCATGTGCAATTATTCTATTGGAAAATATGGTGGTAATCTAGCACCTGATTCAATTAAACTGAGGAGAGATTCATCTTTGTCCTATATAAGTTGTTCTTCATAATAATTGTGTTCAGATCCTACTATCATTGGGATATCATCAAACATGACTTAGTGTTCTTATTCATCATAATAATGCTCTTCCTCATAAATAGAGACATAAGAGACCCCACTACAAGTATACCGTTATGTGATAGAATATGGGTTTTAGGCCCCCTCTTATCTCAAGAGATCATACATTGACATGGAACTTCAATTTACTCACCCTGCACCAATAGTACTCTAAAACAAATGGGGTTTATCTAAAACCTATAAGTATTGCATGATCTAAATGATCTCATATGTGTGATTAACACTAGGTTTCAACATGTTATTTGGATCCAAGTTAACTGACTTGTTTTAAAAAGGTCTCATCCTTTTTATGACCATTACATCTATCAATTACTTAGTGTAGTGTGATGTCTAATTTAAGCATTCATTTCAAAGCAGGTTTTACTAATGAGTTTTGTTTACCTGCTCAAACAAACATACCAATAAGCCAAACTCAATTTGTATACCCCACTATGGAGTGGATTTGAAATGATGCAAGGAGATGAATTCTTGAATCAATGCTACCTTAGAGAGCTTATGGAGAAGTGATTAAATCTTGCCCACAAGCCAAGATACAAAAAATAAAAATTTAGGACTTTAGGGTCATTTTGGGATCACCAAAATCACTCAAATCTTGGGGAGTGAATTTGAAACATTCTTTCCAAGCTTGGAATAAGTGACAAAATCAACAAGTGAAGCATTTTTGGATCACCCAAATTCCTTAAAGGGGAGTAAAATCATACTTCTCATGACCCTACTCATCCATATGATTACACATCAGCTAATATGTAGACTATCAACCCTAGTTATCCCATAGTTTCTCTAAATGTAAAAACCCATATTTATCAACCCTAGTTATCCCATAAAAACCCTCTCACTTTGCATATACATCTCCCTAACATTCCTTGCGCCTCCCTATCCCTTTCACTCACTGATAAACCCTTCAAGTGTCTCTTAGCACCCTTCTAGATCTCTTTTGACCATTTGGGATGGGAATTTAACCTAAGACATGGTTTATGGGGATAAGCCATGGCCTAGGCTGCACGTTACCCCCCCATGCTACATCCTAGGCTGCAACTCAACTAGAATGCATATTTTTGGGCCTTATCGGGTACCCAATAGCTTAAAATGGCCAATTTTTGGCTTTTGGTAGATTGGTGGTGCCCTATATGACTACTAATCATTCATTTTTACCTCTCTCCTAATCTCTCCTTTTGATCATCACTTTATGAGATCATATTATTTTTTGGATCTCACTTGATTCATTCTTGGCATGTTTGAGCTTGTATTATTATAGGGGATGCCCTACTATTCTACATATTGATTTGGTGATTATCCTTGCTCTCCAAAGTGTTCTTGAGACTTGTTGATTGATCTTATATTCCTAAAGATTCATTCTACCTATTCTTGTGCTCTCTAGATTAGATCTCTTTCTATTTACAACTTCTTCTTCACCTCCTCCATTGTTATTGGCTCTTGGTTTGGACTCAATCCACATAAAACATGGTCTTCCTCCTTCATTGATTCTTAACTTGGATAATAATTTGGTAGATCTCTGAAAAATTAAATTTGAGACTAATACGAAGGCACTTTTATATGCAAAGTGAAAGTTTCATTGTTTTGCAATAGTGTATTAGCTAGGTTTTCATTATTTTGGTAATTTAGTTTTTTAAGATCATTTTCTAGGGTAGTTTATAAAGTTTACATTTGTATGCATATAAAGCATCTTTCATTATTGAAAATGTCTTTCATTGCATAATATTATTGCTTATGAAATGTCTCTCATTGCATGATAAAATCTCTAGTTTCACAAAACCTTCTATTTGGTTGGACAAACAATCTCCCTTTTTGCTAAATTAGAAAATTACATCATTAAGAAGTGATAGTGTTATAAATAAAGAACTAAATTAGGCATTCTCTTAAAACCTTTCTTGAAAATGTATTTGATTTCCAAAACATATTTCATTTGGCCAAAAAGTGCCTCGTTATTAAGCTTATGCATTTTTTGATAGTTCTCTCAACTCAACATTTTTATTTCTATCATTTGTATTCAAGTAGGTTTCTTATGTCATCTTCTCACTTTATTATGGTTATACCTGTTAGAGATACCTACATCATTTGTGTGCTTAATTTTTCTAGCCCTAACTTAGTTTACAAGTCAATCTATAGTTTGGTACAATCTATAAAATTGAATAGCCTATATAGATCTCAAGTAGCCCATAGTATCCCTGAGCCTGTTTACCTTCTAGGTGTTTGCTTAAGTACCTTGTGTACCCCTTACCAAACCCTAGTGACTCCATTAAAATTATCGGAGTTACATTTTATCATGGCCAATGGAACCTCACATATGGTCTCACACTAGTTCTAGCCTATTTAAAGCTCTCTTAACCAACTCCCATCTGATAGCCACAAGGCTTTGCTTTTAGTTGTATTTTGGCTCTGACCCCATTTATTTCTTCCTACTTTGAATTTGTGTACATCTCCCCAATAGGTTCCCAACATTTGTCTTTTATATTTTTTTCATAGTTTCTCTAGCTTAACCACCTCCATGGCCAACCTCCCACCTCTAGGATGCTCTTCCCACCATGTTCAGGGTCTCAGCCCTAACTTCACTCATGAATAGGCTGTAATAGAAATGGAATGGAATAAGATCCTAAGGGTATATTACATGACCTTTCCTCAAGACTAAGGCCTACTAATATCATGTAGAGAACTCGATTTTCAAGTTTGCAACCAATAGACTTGATCGCCTTTTCACCATTTTGATCCTTGATCTTCTAAAGATGATTCCCCTTAGCCTCAAAATACTTTTCATTCACCTACTCAGGGTGAAGATGATTGAATCTCATGATTGAGGCCTAATGATCTACATGAAATCATGGATGATTATTATAGGTAGCTTTATGTGAATGAAGAGTACCACTCTCCCCTAGGAGTAGATAGTGTTCTTCTTCTAAAAATAGAGATCACACCTAGTCTAGTTTGAATGCCTCAACTAGTTCTCACCTATGTCCCCCACCTCTTTCTTAGTGAGAACCTCTATGACAATAATCCCCTCCTATCCATGTTGAGAGACATAGGACTTCTGACTCAATGAGACATCCACTTACCATGGAGTCCTCCAATCCTCCTATCCCCTCCTTTATAGTCTTAAATGAGCATGTTGATTTTGAACACCACTTGTAGATTAAAGACCCTTGGGATGCTTAGCCCAAACATGAGTGCCCTCATGTAGACCCTCATCTTAGACCTAGGTAACCATGACTATATCCTTGGGCATGTCATGTCATCTCATCATCCCCATAGGGAATGATACCTATCCTATATTCATTCTATGCCCTATAATTGGGAGGGTATCCATCAAGAACATCTCCCACATCAAGAGCCACCTTAGCATCGTCTCCCCCACAGCCATGGTTGTGATGAGTCCTACTAGTGTAGGCAACATCATAACCTCCATGAGCCTCCTCATGGATATTTTTGCCAACTTGATATCAATTGTGCCTATGAAGATCTCTTAAGGAATCCTCTATCCCCTAGGGTATGTGTTATTCCCCTTCTTACTCCAATCCCCAAACTACCTAAGTTCAATTGGAATTGGGATGCTAGTCCCATGAAGTATATCATGGCATTTATGATGGAATTTATATATTAGGAACAGGATGAATGCATGATGATGAAGCTCTTCTCTCACTCCCTATGAGTTGAAGCATTAGTTTGGTTCTAGAATCTGCCACTAGATTCTCTTTCTATCTTCCAAATCATTTTATATGACTTCATCTAGTACTTAGATATCTCTAGACTATTTAACCTCAGAATCCAATCACTTACCTACATGAAACAAGCCAAAGGTGATCCAAACTTTGACTACATACGTAGGTGGCATTTAGTCATCCATACATGCATGAAAAGGTTCTTGAATGATCAATGTTAAGATATGTTCATGAACATTAAGGAAGGAGGTTCACCTTAAGATACTCAAGTATGAACCCACCTCTTATGATGAAACTATTAATTAGTTTATAAATATTGAAGTCTTCAAGGTGTATGTGGGCATTCATCCCATGCTAACTCAAAAGTCATCCTCTTCACATGATCACAACTATGATGCGATTGGTGATAGTGTCACTAATTATCTTATTGAGAAGAAGGACAATAAGGATAGATATGATATAAATTCTCTAAAAAATAGGCCAAATAAAAATAAGGCCCCTAAAAAAATCATTATAGGACAATGGATGATGTACCCTTACCATGCCACAAAGTTTTTCAACTTCCATCAAATGAAGGGCCATGATGACAAAAATTGCATCACCTAAAAATTAAGTGATAAGGCCTCATCAGCAACTCAAATTTATCCACTTATGAATCCTAACCACAAGTTGAATGTGTTCAAGGAGCCTATGCCTTACCATGACAAGGATAATAAGAAGAAGAATAAATCCAAGGCTAAAGCCCATTGCTCAACTTCTTGCTCTTTTACCTCTTCTAGTTCTTCTTCCCTGATTGAATCAAAAGGGAAAGCTAAGCATGAGAGGAATAAGGTCATTGCTACTAGAGACATAGCCTCTAATAGGTATGAGTGCTTTGTCAACATGCACTTAGGTTAAGCTACCAACCCCATTAGAGATGCTAACCCATGGGGGTAGGGAATCCCAAAGTTCGATTTGTCATTCAATGTAACATCCCTTCTTAAGCTCAATAGTGTCCATACTCTATCATAGATGAGTTATAGGGCCTCTTAATTAGAATCTCCATTTGAGACCTACGTTTTCCCTAAGTAAATGGGACTCGTCTTTGATTAGTTTGGTCTCTCTCATGAGGGTCTGCTATAGGATGACATGGAGGTTTTATTCAAATTCAATATCCCTAATCACCCTCATCCTCCTATGTTGTCTTTCAATCTTGCCTTGTTACTAAATGCTTTGGTTCTTGTAAAGAGGGATAGGTTCCTAATATACATCAAGACCTTGGTCGATGATTGTCATCTCAATATATGCATCATTGATAAGGGAGTTGCATTGAACATCATTCCCCTACATGTATTTAATGAGCTTGGGATCTGTCGAAAGAAGCTCTCTAATTCTCACCAAAATTATGTTGGTTTTAACAATGACATAGTCATGCTAGTGGGAAATGTGAAGCTTCAAGTCAAGTTTAGACCCAAGATAGTTAAGATTGAGTTTTGTGTGTTAGACCTAGATCTCTCATACAACATGATACTTGGCCATACCTAGAATTCTGCCATGTAAGCCATCATAATAACAATGTTTTGCATGATTTAGTTTGTGCATGAAGGTGAGGTTCATACCTTGGAGGCCAGCCCAAATTCTTAGGCATTGCTTTACACTAATATAAAGCCTTCTAGTGAGGCTTTGGTTGTCTCTTTTTGGGGTCCTATAGATTCACACAAGGTCCTAACCTTTGAATCTTACTTTCTCAAGGATAAACATTTTGATCCAACTGAGTATCGATCATGTTTACTCTCTCTATGTTTGGCATAGGTTTTTCAATGTCCTTTCCTTCCCCTTGATGTCAGGTTAGTTCTTCCCTTCTTGGAAACCTATATTAAGATGTCTCCCCAAATGTTGAGCTTCCCTTCTCATCATGCTTTTCCCATCAAAGTATCGACTCTCTCAATGTATCTCCCATAGAGACTGCTAAAGTCATTAAGTCTGATATCAAGTGCTATTTCATCCATGTTACAACATGCAACCTATTCAAGGAGAGAATGGCATACAATAAGCTCATGAAATATTTTCATGAGAAAAACCACCCTCTCACTTGTCTATGTTTGGATATTTCACTCTCTGATGGCCCAACTCCTAGCATCCCCATAGTGCATGTCATGTTGGTTAAACCTAAATAGTTAGACTAACTATTCCATCCTACTCCTAAGTACTTTAAGGAAGGTAATGCCATGGATATTGAAGTATCCATAAATGTCAACCTTAGCACCCCTAAAAGGCTAAAGATCATTAAGGTCAATGCTAGTCTTGTTGAAAAAGAATGAGATGTTTTCGTTGCCTTTTTGTATGAATTTTTGGATGTATTCTCTTAAGAATACACTGATATGCAGGGCATAGACCCTAATGCCATTCTCCATAACCTTGTTATCGAAGATGAAGCTCATTTAATTCACCAAAAACAATGACCAATGGTGGTCAAAGTCTCCTAATTAGTCAAGGCCAAAATTGAAAAGCTTATCTGAGTTAGTTTCATCATTGTCATTAAATACCTTCAATGGGTTACCAACATCATCCCTATTCTCAAGAAGAATGGGGCCATTCACATCTATATATACTTTCAAGATCTCAACTTGGCTCACCCAAAGGATAAATTTCCCATGCCTTTGATTGACCAAATTATGGATTCCACAACTAGTTTTAATATCATGTCTCTCATGGATGGTTTCTTAGGTTACAACTAAATATGGATTGCACCTAAAGACCAGCATAAGATGACATTCACTACCCCATGGGGTAATTTTTGTTATGTCATTATGTCTTTTGTCCTGAAGAACATTAGGGCCATGTATCAGCATGCCATGATCAACATTTTTCATGACTTCATCCACAAGATCATAGAATGTTATGTTGATGACCTCCTCAATAAATCCCATAAGTAAGATGAACATGTGTGAGACCTCATAATCATATTTGAGCATCTCAGGGAGTATCACATTAGCCTCAACCCTAAGAAGTGAATTTTTGGCATCTCAATCGAAAAGATCCTTGGCTTCCTCATTTCATTGTAAAGCGTAAAAGTGAATCCCAAGAAGATATAAGTGATCCTTGAGATGCCTCCCCCATGAAACCTTATCTAGTTATAGTATTTCCTCAAAATACTTAACTTTATTATACATTTCATCAATGAGTACGTATACAAATCCATAGTCCTCACATGTCTCTTACATAAGAATGCCCTATTCTTATGGGCCCCTAATATCTAAGTGGATTTTAAGGAGTTGAAGACCATGATTCATAGCTCTCCCATCATGATACACCTATAGAGGGTCACAAGTTCATCTTATACACCTCTATCACTAATCTCTCCATCGGGGGCATGATGTGTCAAAAGGATGATGTTGGTAGAGAGATATATATATTACATCTCTCATATGCTAGTTGGCCTCAATCTCAACTACTCTACCATTGAGGGGATTTAATGCCTCACCCTCATCTTTGCCATGAAGAAGTTATGACATGACATGTTGGGTCAAACCACCAATGTAATTATCAAATCTGATCTAATCCATTATTTTCTCAACAAGACACACCTGATAGGTAAAACTATGAGGTCAATCATGATTTTTTAGGAGTTTGACCTCCACATCATTAACTAAAAGTCTACCAAAGGCTTAATAGTAGCTGAGTAACTCATTAATTACTCACTACCTAACCTTAGTGAATATTTGGTTGATGAGGCCTTCCCCAATGAGATAGGTTTTCAATTATGATTAGTATAGAGACATCATCCATTAATTTGAGACCCAATCTTACCCCATAAATTCCCCTTTGTGAGAATGATTTTAGATCTAAAATATCACCAATTACTACATCATTGTAGGTGGTGTCTTGTTTAAAATAGGTCTTGATGGCATTTTGATGTAATGCCTTACCCCCAAAGACACCTCTCTTGCATTAGCGGAGTCTCACAAGAGTGACCACTCAACATATTATCAAGTTTAGGCTACTACTAACCCATTCTTGTTAAGGATGCCCTCTGATACACCAAGATGTGAAAGATTTTTTAGTTCACTAGGGATGTTATTAATGCCCCCATGGTCTTCTTGCATTCTATTTCATCCCCTTGGTTGTTCTCAATTTGGGATCTCAACTTTGTTGATGAGTTAAAACCTACCTCTTCTAATGGACACCATTGATTCATCACTACCACTAATTACTTCACAAAGTGGGTTGAGGCCATTCCCTTTAGTGGCATGATCAAGAATACTATCACCAAATTCATTCTAAACTAATTCATTCATAGGTTTAGGGTCCCCATTGCGATCATGGCCAATAATGGTCTGGGTTTCCAAAGCCTTGAGATGCATGAGTTCATCGACCACTTCAATGTTCATCTCTATTTCTCCTCCACCCATTACCCCCAAGGTAATGGGAAATTTGAATCTTCAAAAGAGATGTTGAAGAAGATGCCCCTTCATACCATTACCCAATTCAGATGTGACTGTCATCTCATGTTTTATCCTACCCTTTGGGCCTACCAGATCAATTCTCATATAGTCATGGGGGGGCGACCCCATATGCACTCATATACGGATCTAAGGTCATCCTCCATTTAAAGGTATTAATCCCTTCTTTATAGGTTAAGACATTTGAGTTAATATTTATGAGGAAAAACATGTCACTCACCTCATCAAGATAAATTAGTTAGATGAATATTGCATTGATGCTCTTGAGCATAATCATGTTTATCAACATTGTCAACACTACTAGTTTAAGAAATTGGTATGTTTGCATCTATTTCAATTAGGTGACATGCTCCTCATTTTTGATAAAAATCACCAGAAGAAGGGAAAAATCACTCACAAGTGGTTTGGCCCTTTTGTGATTACCACCTCTTTGGAAAAAAGGGCCTATCATCTCTCCACCCTCGAGGGTAAAGCCTTGTGATACCCAATCAATGGGTTCCACCTCAAGATGTTCCATGATTAGGGCCATGCATCCCTCTTGGGAAACCTATCTATGGTGTTACAGTGGATCTTTCCCATCTTTTTGCATCACTAACCTACATGTTTCCTATATATGTGTGTGCACATGGGTTATTTATTAGTAGTTCCTACTATTTAATTGTATGTATCTAGTAGTTTATCTCAGATGAAGAATAAAAATCACACACAAAGCCATATACACATGTTAATAATGATAAAATAATATATATATCACAAAAAATACATGATTTTTTATAGGTATATGACATGGCTTCCATTGAGCCTGGGATCATAGTCCCCAAAATTACCACAAGTGTGGCTACATATAAGATACCCCCTATCAGCTAAGATTGAGCCCTCTATCTAAAGTAGCTATGTTTTAGGTGGAGATATTGATCTATGCCTATTAACCAGTTGAGACAAAATCTCCTCCAAGGTAGCTAACTAATATACCATTTCTCCAAGTGCCTTTGCTCCTTTGGCCTGCTCCTAAGCTATCTCATACCATAGTCAATCAAGCTTAGCTTCTGCTCAAGCTAGTTTCACCTTGACCCATGATGTAGATTCATCATGTCATGTTTCCTCTACTTATATCCATGAGATTTGGTGTCACACTCTCACTAGCTCAAATGATGCTCATGTACCTACCTGCCAGTAGTTAGTGTGTGGATTTACCCTTGTTAATAGATGTGGAACCCTCTCTATGTTTGGTATTAGTATTACATCAAGGAATAAATCCTTTATCAATAGATCCACCTAAGACCAATCTAAATATGTTGGTTTCCTACACACACACATATATCAAAAATGTTAGTCACGTGTTATCTCTTGCCAAATGATGAGTATTGGAAAATCAAGTGCTATCTCAAAAATACACTTTTCTTACCTAGTCATTACCCCAATCTCAAAGGTCCTTCTGCTAGTCATATTCTTCATAGTGGTGGTGGTGGCCCCCATTATGGCTACCTCTCCCCATTTTGCCTCCCTCACCTTGCCTCAATCACACTCCTTACCTAGCTTCAACTAACCTAGGTTATGTTATCACTCTCGCATTATTAGAGCCTATCACCCTAAATGTTGGTATGGTTCCTATGGGCCTTGAAGCTCATCTTGACATATACAGGCCTCCACTTTAGCATCCTCTAGACACACCACTAACCTATTTGGATCTTGGATTTAGTAGTCTAGTACATCTTGATCTATGGTGGATCATAAAATGCTTATCCTATCTATGAAATGTGTGGCCCATGCAACATCCTCTACTAGTACAGGGTATGCCTTGCCACCCCATGGTGTCCTTAGTCAAGTCATCATGAGTCTCTCATAATCCAATGATATTAGTAGGATTTTTTGGGTTAACCCCATACCCCTGTGAGGAAAATGTGATCTAGTTGTTGGTATAGTCTTCCCAAGTTGTACTATCCCCATGTGTACCTATATCCACCCTCTACTCTCTAGATAGTGTATGTCCATGATAGTGTTATCCTCCCTATACTTTGGTTGGTGTAGAGCCTCTTGATCATAATACCTGCTATCACCATCTATAGCTATGGGATCCCAAGAGATCTCTAAGTGATCTATATCCCCTTGGTTATTTTTTTCCTTATGGGGTCCCATCAGATAGAACTCTGCTACTATGGCATCCTACACCTATGGAATTTCTATCTCTCTCGCTATATGCTTTGCTTTTGTAGAGCTTGTAGGCATCTTCTACGCTAAAGAAGGCCTCTAACTCAGGTCCCAATTGAAACACATGCCTCTCAAATACCAATGTGTTCACCAAGTCTCTATAGTAATGTAGGGATGATACATGTGCCAACTATCATAGTCCTACATTATACAGGTAATCCTAGTCCTCTACAAGAAAAGAGTCAACCTCCTTAGCCAACCATGTTGGTACTCTCTCCCAGTTAGTCACCTCATAGGATCTCTCTCCCTATGGTGGTTAATTACCTATCTATGATGACTTTTCCTAATTTAGCCCACTAACTCCTCCTCATGTTTGCAAAACTAAACAACATGTAAATGGATCAGTCATGCAATCCATAGAATAAGAAAAACATGTTAAGATAATCTCATAAACATTTTTCTTGCTTCCCCCCCTCTTTAGCCTATTTAGCCTTATTTTAGGCTCCTCAAGGCTTATTTTGGCCCTTTTCTACCATAAGTCATAGTTTTTTAGGCTAAGTCATTGCCTAACAGTGGGCCAGGGTAAGGCTTTACCTAGACATGTCATGACCTGGGCTATGGTGAAGCCTCAAGGCTTCTTAGAACTCTCTCCCTAGGCCACCATTTGGCCTCCCACTTGGCTTGAAGAGTTCCCCTCCTCATCCTAGTCATTTTAGTTGGTTGTTTGAATTGATTCATCCATTAAATCAATCATAATCAATCAAAATGCCCTAAGGTCTCCCAAACCCCAAAAATGAGTAAATTTGTGTGGACTTACCTAGATCATTGTATGTGCTTATAGTGTAATATTTGCATCCTCATAGACTCTTTTTTGGATTTAGTAGCATCTTGGCTCTCCTAAAAGTCATTCAAAGTGAAAATGAGGATGAAAACAACATTTGTTCCCCTCTTTTCCTCTTTTTACCTCTCTTTCTTGCTTTTTGTAAGCTTTTTTGGGGGGTTTTCCCTTTGTTGTGTTCTAGACCATGAAACCTCTATCTTAGGAGTTTTGGCCCATTACGAGTGCAATGGTGGCCTATATTTGTCTCTTGGAAGATTTCTTAGGTCTCTTCTCACCTTTTATGGTCTCCAAGACCCTCTATGTGTCCCCATTGTCCTCTCGGGGCCTATGCCCCATGTCATGGACACTTAGGGATAGAATTTGTTTGATTTGATTCTTTTAGTTAGTCATTTCACTATAATTTTGTAATCGATCCATTCTAACTCTTGTCTTTCTCTTTCACTATGGTTCTTATAGGTGGTGTCAACTATTGGTTGTGCTGGTTTGAGACTTTTTCTAGTATTTTATTATTGGTTTTTATCTTCTATGAACTTCCTACCACCTTTTCCTATCACCTCTTATCATAGTTGGTATAGGTTAACTGCCTTGATTATGATTCAATTTAGTTCTCCACCTCACTTTCCCTAACTCACCTTGAGATAGTCCTTATGTAGCCATTATTCTTACATCCTTGACCCCCATCATAGTGCACCTATTAGTAGTGATTCACATAGATGGTGGCAGTCAGGGCAACCCAGGACCTACCACTATAGTTTGGGTCATTGATGATACATTAGGCCATGAGATTATTGTAGTTGGTTTCTTTCTTACCAATGAGATGAATAATGTCATCAAGTATCACACAAGTATTATTGCCTTGACTGATTCCTATATATTGGGCATGTGTTATGTGTAATTATTCTCAAAATCACTCTTATCCATGTCTCAGCTCATCAACATCTAGAGCATCCTTAGCTCTGAGTTGTTCCCCCTCTTCGAGGTGGCACATAATTTACTTTCCTCCTTTGAGGATGTCCAAGTCATTTATATCCCTCACAAAGATAACACTATAGTTGACACTCTAATGAATGTCATTCTAGATTTTATGATAGTATTTGATATTGATTGTGTCATTTTTATGTAGGGGTTGGATTTAAATTACATAGCATTTGCACTTCCACCTATAGATCACATTGTTCACTTTTTCTACTACCATCCTTATCTTGTAAGTGTAGGTAATGTTATCTATTATCATTTTAGTTCTTTTTTGTTTTTTATTTTATGTGGCTTCTAGGTACTATACAGTACTCCTTGTTCATTCAAACATCAACTACTTGTACCTTAGGGGCATATGTAATCATACTTCTTGTGACCCTACTCTTCCCTATAATTACACATCAATTCAAATGAAGACTATCAAACTTTATTATCCTAATTTGAGACATGTTTTACTTACATAGGCACCCTATCACTTTACATATACATCTCCCTAACATTCCTTGCACCCCCTTAGCCCTTTTGCTCACTAACAGACCCTTCAGGTGCCTCTCAGGACCCTTTTAGAGCTCTGTTGACCAACTGAGATATGCATTTAACCTAAGTTATGGCTTATGGGCTAACCCATAGCCTAGGCCACATGTTAGCCCCTAAGTCATGGCTTAGGCTATAGCCTAGCCAAAATGTGTGTTTTTAGGCCCTGTTAGGTGCCTAAAGGCTAAAAATGGCCATTTTTACTTTTATTAGATTGGGGGTGCCCTATATGACTATTAATCATTCATTTTTACCTCTCTCTCCTAATCTCACTTGATCATCACTCTCTAAGCTCATATGATTTCTTAGATTTCCCTTGATTCATTATTGGCATGCTTGAGTTTGCATTGTAACAAAGGATGACCTACTATTCTATAACTTTATTTGGTGATTCTCCTTGCTCTCCAAAGTGCTCCTAAGACTTGTTGATTTCTCCTAAATTCCTCAAGCTTAATTGTACCTATTCTTGTGATCTCTATATTGACTCTCTTTTAGTTTATAGCTTCTCCTTCACCTCTTCCATTACTATTGGCTCTTAGTTTGGACTCAGCCTACATACAACTTAGTCTTCCTCCTTCATTACTTCCTAACTTGGATAATCAGTTGCTAGATCTATGTACAATTACATTTGAACTTGATATGAGGGAACTTTGATATGAAAATTGAAATTCCCATTTATTTTTAACAGTGTATTAGTTAGGTTTTCATTGTTTTGGTAATTTAGTTTGTTTGGAGCATTCTCTAGGGTAGTTTCTAAAGATTTTGAATTTGTATGCATCTAAAACATTTTTCATTATTGAAAATGTCTTTCATTTCATAATATGATTGCTTATGAAATGTCTCTCAATACAAGATAGAATCTATATTTGCTTAAAACTTAATATTCAGTTACACAAACAATCTCCCTTTTTGTTAAACTATAAAATTACATCATTAGGAAGTGATAGTGTTGAAAATGAAGAAATAAATTAGGCTTAGATTAGGCATTCTCTTGAACCCTTACTTAAAAATGTATTTGGTTTCTAAAACATCTTTCATTTGGCTAAAAATTGTCTCTCTCTTAAGCTTATGCATTCTCTGATAGTTCTCTCAACTTAGGATTTTCATTTCCATCATTTGTATGCAAGTAGGTTTCTTGTTTTAGTTACTCACTTTACTATGGTTATACCCATTAGAGATACATGCATCCTTTATGTGCATGACCATGTTATCCCTAACTTGGTTTATGAGTCAGTCTATAGTTTAGTACAAGCTGGTAAATAGGATAGCCTCTATAGATTTTAAGCAACCCATAGCATTGTTGAGCTTGTTAGCCTTCTAAGTGTTTATTTAAGTAATCTATGTACCCCCTACCAAATCCTAGTGGCTCCTTTCATATTCTTGGAGCTACAGGTATAGGGGAGAGCATACATGTTGTACTTAGTTTATAAAATAAATATACAACAAACAATAATCAAAAATCAAAAATCAAAAGATCTTAAGAGCACTTATCTAAATTTTGAGTTCATTTTAGAACACCAAATGAAATATGATGTGAATTTTGCCTTTGGTTATGTTGGTGTCCTAGATTGCATCCTAACTGAGAAGGGGATTATTCAGGTCCTCTTATTTAAATCTAGTCTAACATGGGAATCACCCTAGGTTGTGGGTCACCTAATATTGGGTCAGACCTCTGGAAAAGGTTGTCTTCCTTTTATATCTATCATATAAACTAAACCTAAATTAACTCTTGCTTGGAAAAGGGAGAAATAAATAGATAACAATAAATGAAAACATGTAAAAGAGGTGATTCTCCAATGATTTGAACACTTATGTTTGTACAAGGCACACTATAGGACATTTTTGAGACTGATAAACATCAATTCATTCAATCTTTTAAAATCTTACACATAAGTATTTCACTAAAAGGCAAGAATCAGTTATTAATCTATCATGGGAGGGTATTTGTCCACTTTAAGACTAATCAATAGACTATCTATACACTTAGAATGACCTATGGGAGCAACCAAACAATCCAATAAGGTGAGGGAATTTTGAAAAAGGCAAAGAAAATCATGGATTCACTTAACCACATCAATAAAATCATAAGACACACTTCAATTCAGCTACAAAATGAAGGAATTCAGTATTTTATTACATCAAATAGGTGTTATAGTACAAAATTGGCATAGCCAAAACATAAGAGTATTTGTCTCTAAGAAAAATATCTGAGAGTCATTTATCAACTTTTCCAAAGGGAAAGAACATGGAATATATAGAAGAAAGGGGAGAGAGAGAAGGAACTGAGCAGATAGAAAACATTGAATGAAGCCTAACTACTCTCAATGGATATGCATTAATCTAAGGATGCTAAGTCATGATCTTATCAAGAAGTCATAAACTTTAAGGGTTTTATAAAATAATTGAATGTTCCATGATCTTTATTCAACCATCAAGCCTCCCTCTTGGGACTCTATGCCACTTTCTACTTGATCTACTTATGAAGACTATATTTTCATGTCTTGGAAATGACAAAGCCATGCTTGATTTTCTTTAGGCAAATACAAATATCTGCTTATCAAGGATGTGGCCATTTTGGAAGATAAGACACTCCTCCATATCTTATTTATATTTTCACTTACTCCATTTTGAAAATATATTTTCTATAGACTGAAAACCAATGTCATTTATTGGTTTTCCTATAGCTATCACATCAATGAAACAAATCTCATCAAGTGTCTAGTCTCACTTCGACACTCATTCACTAACCTTTGATCTACACTAGGCCCTTAAAAGACCTAATTTGACTCTATAGAGATTTAATGGCAATGTTCAGTCTTGATGTACCTATTCTAGTTCAATCATGGATCCTATTCAAGCTTGATTATTATATATTTGCTTTACTTGGGTTGAAAATTACTTCATCAACCTTCATCAAAAATCCCCTGAGCTCACCTTTGTTCATTGGTCATTGATATCAACTCAGGTCTATTAACTTCTTGACCCTTCTTGCTTTGTTATATTTGCTTGTTGTGAATGACCGTGAGCCATATATCTCCTACCCAAACTAACATGCTTTTAACACTTGTCACTTGTGCTTTTGTTCCTAAGATCCTCTAACCTTTTGATTTGATGCTCACCATTGATCTTGAATTCATGATTAAATACACTCCATTAAATCTTTAGGACCTAATAACACTTTCAAGTTACCTCACTTTGTTGGATCTAGATAAATGATTGAATGTTGACCATTGGATTTGACTCTATTTGAACTCAAATAGCTATTTTACAAGGCCCAAATTTGATGTTTGTGTGCCTATCTTTGATGTCCATACAAATATATTTGACATCCACATGAACATCTAAGGATTTTTAAATCCAAATGGTTATTTTTCATGGTTTTACTTTGACAATTGTGCCAACATCTTACTCAGATGGATCAACTTTAAAAGCATATATCTTGAGATAGACAACTCATCTAGTCATGAAATTTTCAAAGAATGTTCAAAGCATGAAAATCATCATGTCCATGCATTTATTTGAATCTAAAAGGATTCTTAAGTGAATTTATTAAATGCACAATCAAATTAACCCATCTATTTTTGTATAACATCTTGGTGATAGTCTGGTCCTTCAAAGCTTATTTTTAAACTATTGCTTGAATCTCCAAGGCTTGAATGAACTTCTAAGGCTTGTGAAAACCTACTTCATGTTCATAAATTTTATGACCACCATAGAAAATTGATTTCACAAATTTTTAAAAACTACACTTTAATTTTACTTAAAGTGTTTCAAAATCTTTGCAAGTTGTATATGATTTTTGGACCACTCATTCAATCCAGAACTCTATTCATCTATCCAAACCATTTACAATCAAAAGATTCTTATGTGGGACAAATTTGGCTAACATATTTGGTGACTCAACTAGGAATAATGCCTATTATGCTTGAACACTAGACCATTTACATGACCCTTGGACTCATAACAAATGATTTCAAGAAACTTTTGACTTGTAAAGACAACAAATTCCACCAAAACAAGGAAGAAAACAAACAAAATAGGGAAACTAACCTAACAAAGTAAGTGTGAAAACAAAGCACATATTTGGGAAAATATAGAAATAAACTAATGTGTTAGAATAAAACTTGGAGGAAAATAAGACCAACTATGCACAAAGAACATAGCTTCCTCAATACCAATGTTTCAGATGTATCCCCTTGACTGGGATAAGAAGCTCCTCACCATCCATATTTACAAGTTGGAAAGTATTATGGGATTTACAAATGGATATTATATATGGTCCACTCCAAAGAGAGTCAAACTTTGTATGCTTTCCTGCCGTAGCTCTATCCTCATCCCATTTGAGGACCAAATCTCCTTCTTTATGACTTCGTGAAGAAGCTCCTTTGTCAAAGGCTCTAATCACTTTTGCTTGATGGTTTTCCAATGGTTAGCATAGACTAATGTTTTGTCCCTTAAAATTCCATAATCTTAGCATATTTGATATCCATAGGTTCATTATCTATCAACTGAAGTTGGTGCATTAGTTCTAGGGCAAGAAATTCAAGAGAAATAGTCATTCTTGCTTCCTTACCATATACCAGCTTGTAGGGAGAGTTGGCTATTGACTTCTTGTAGGTGATCCTATAAGACCACAAAGTTGACTTCATCTTGAGGTGATATGACTTCTTATTATCTTCAATAGTCCTTCTTATGATATTTAATAGGGTCTTATTAGTGGACTCAGCAAGACCATTACCTTATGGATAGTAATTTGATGAAGTGTTGAGAAAGACACTATGTTGAACTACCTATTAGCTGATTTTAGACCCCACAAAGGTCATAGAAATATTAGAAATAATATTTTAAGGGGTTCCAAACCTGGTAAGTAGACCTTCATAGAAATATAAAACATCGGACTCATTTGCTTCCTTCAATGCCACTACTTCTATCCATCTAGTAAAATAGTCTAGGGAAGTTAGTATCCATTTATGTCTTGAGATTGAAGAGGGGTTAATGAGACCAATAAATTCTAATCCCCATTAGATAAATCATTGATCCATTGTAATTGGTTGGAGAAGTAAGATTGTAAGCTTCAATTTGCTTACAAACATAGCAAATTATCTGCATTTCTTAACCCATGCATGACAATTACCAAATAAGCTTGGCCAATAATACATATCTCTAATGATCTTGTGCATTATGGTCCTTGATAAATAATTCCCTCTACCATGTCCATCATGGAACTTCTCAATCAATCTCTATGTTTGATGTGGTTGAATGCATCTTAACAAAATGCCATTAATATCTTTCTTAAACAAAGCACCATCAATAAGAAGAAAAGGAATTGATTGTAATCTAAAATATATTCATTTTTAAGGGCTTAGATGAGAAGGATAAATACCATCTTAGAGGTGTCTTACCATGTCTTGGAACCATATATAAGGTGAGGTGTGATCAATTTTAACTTCTTCATCATTTGACACCATAACCACCTCATTAGCCTCTTGCAAGTCTTGGGCTAGATGTTCACAAAGTCCCTTGCCTCTCACCAACTTTGTGCTCTTGATCTCCACATCATAATCCATTAGTTTAGTTATCCAACAATCTCTTCTCTCATTTATATCCTTGTTTAAGAGAAATTATTTGATACTTGGATGTGCAACCATAAAATGTATCTTATTTTTAGACAAGTATCTAAACTTTTTGAGAGACTTTATAACTAAAAGTACATGATTTTCAACAAAAGAGTACCTTGTTTCATACTCTTCCAATCTTTGACTGAAGAAGGCTATTTTTTTCTCCAAACCCTCATGAGTTTTTTGCATAAGAATACTTGAAATGGTGTCAATGTTAACACAGGTGTATAGGATAAAATCCTTTATGAAATCAGGGTTTAAGAGTGTAGGAGCACTAGCCATGGCTTTCTTGATTTCTTCAAAACTTCTTACTCCTTACTTGGACCAGATAAAACTCTTATTATTCTTTATCATAATCCTAAGTGGTTTAGCTAAAGTGGCAAAATATGAAATGTACCTTCTTATAAAATTGATTTTGCCTAAGAAGCTGTGTAGAGCTTTCTTGTGCTTAGGTAAGGAAAGTGCAAGAATTGAACCTATCCTATCAGGATCTATACTCATATCATGCTTTGAGATCACATGTCCAAGAATATTAACTTCATGAATCGAGAAGACACACTTTTTTGGATTTAGAGATATCCCAAACTATCTACACTTTTCGAACACTTGCTTGAGGTGAATCATGTGCTCACCCACACTATCAGAGAATACTATTATGTCATCCAAGTAAACAAGTATAAACTTGTTAAGGAGACCCTAGAATGCCATATCCATGGCTTTATGAAAATTTGCTCCAACATTAGACAAACCAAAAGGCATCTTTCTATATTCAAATGTCCTCCATTTTGTGATGAAGGATATTTTGAATTGGTCTTCTTCATTGACCAAAATATGATTGTAACCACTATAGCCATCCAACAAAGAGAACCTTTCTAAACCTAAAACCAAATATAAAATTTATTCCATAGATGGTAATGGATAATGGTCTTTAAATTAATCCTTATACAAGTCATGAAAGTAAACGCATAGTCTAATTTCACCATTCTTTTTTCATACTAGAATAAGATTTGCCACCCAAGTTGAGTGTTTGATTAGAAATATAATAGCTAACTCAATTAGATTATGAAGCTCAACTCTCATCAAATTCTCAAGCTTTGGATTGATAGGCCTTTGTCTTTATCTTATTGGCTTAGTTTCAGATTCTAAATCAATGTTGTGTTGAGCTAGATTTGGATCAAATCCTTTGAGATCACTATATTGCCATGAAAATACATCCACAAAACTTGAACATAACTCAATGAAAGTTTCCTTTTTTGAAGGAGTGAAAACCTTACCTAACTTTAAGTTCTTACCAGTTTTAATCTCCACATTGGTATAGTGTTCCTCCTTTATTGACAAAGAATAATTTTCTTTCCTTGGCTCATCATCACCACTAAATATGTTCCCAATTGTGACCAACCCTTTGGGCAACTTATTTTTTTTCAATTGTATAATCTGGTCACCATACTATTTTAAGAACTTCTCTTGGTTCCTTGAGGAAAACTCATCTTTTCTTACAGGAACCTGACAATCTAATTTTCATCTTCAAACACTTGTCAATTCTCATGGTTATCTAGAACATAAGATCTTGAAACCACCTTAATGTGTGACTGAACCTTTTTACTTTTTATATCAGCTAGGATATTGAATTGTGATCCAATGATAGCCAACCTATCTGCATATTTGTTTTCACCTCTTACTAGAAAATCTTAAAGTAAGTCCCAAAACCTATGCTTATAAGATCTAATTAATGGATTTTTTCATATGTTTATACCTATTACTTGGTGAACTACCAGTTCACTATCTCCAAAGACTTGGAAGGTTTGACCTTCATCTTTCTTGCCCATTGTAAACTATGAACTAGTGCTTCATATTCAATAAAATTATTTGAAAAACCAAATTTAAACTTGAGAGAAGACAAATACATTTATTTTTTTGGAGAAATAAATATCATTCCAGCCTAATACCATGTTTATTTCTTGATCCATCAAAGTATAATTACCACAAGCCATCACTAGACTCATCATCTTTCATCAAAGCTGGAATTGGTGTATCTTTCTCATGGAGGCAATAGACACCAAGTCATTCTTAAATTATCTTATAAGGATTATTCTCATGAAAATTAGAGTCCCATTCATCAAGGAATAGATCTAGAACTCCATTTAGAGGTGACTTAGTTTCCACTTTACTAGTCTCTAGCACCTCATCTGAGATGATACAATTAGTATCCACAACACCTGGCATATATGGCTCCAAATGAAAATATGAAATAGGTTCAAAACTTATTACTACCTTAGTACCATAATTAGTCCTAAACATCAAATATGTCTAATCATCTAATAATTATCCTCTAATATTTGAGGTGAAGTCCCTTAAAAGACATAGAAAAATACGGAGGCAAGTCCACCATAACCACATCTTGTTGAATGGTAACATTGGGGCAAGCATGTAGTGTCAACCTTAGATATTTGATTATTCTTATTATCTTTATTGGTGATCCATCTAGTTTAAATACTCCTTTAGTATTTGGTTCATAGACAAGACCAAGCTTATCTATAATTTGCTTAGGCATGACAGTGCTACTAGCTCCACTATCCACCATACAGTTATGAACTAAATAGTCACCAACTATTAAATAAAGGTATAAGGGAGGATTTTTAATTTATTTTACCCTATTTTTATCCACCTTCACCATCTTATTTACCTATTGTACTTATTTCTTAGTTAGATGATCTAAATTAGTTAGGACAACACCTTGTTTCTCAACTAGTTCTGGAAACACCTTGAGAGCTAAAAACTCTTGGATGAGCATATCCTTTTATCCTAGAATATCAAGGGAATCCCACATGATAATGTTGGCATTGTATTTATTCATTTAATATATTATACTAAATTGACCTCCACTAACCTTTGGTTGCACCTTTTGAACCACTAGTTGTTCATGAAATAGAGGTACTTGAGGGACCTTCTTAGCCTCTACACTCTGATATTTCTATATTTTAGGGGTAGAAAGTTAATCTTTTTTTACTCTTAGAAATAAAATTAGGAGTAATTGAGGCATTAGTCACATATTGATCCTCCTCAATGGCTCTTCTTTTGGCTCTATTTAGAGTTTTAACTTGACCACTTGTGTTAGTCTCACCAATTTGATTGAATGCAACATGATCATCCATTTGCCAATTCACATTAATGGCATCAAGCTACTCTTGAGTTTATTTAACCTCTCCTTGGGGTACCAAATTTGTCTCTTAATACTGACCTTCTTGAAGAGAAAGATCTTGTGTCATTTATGGCATAGTAATATTTTGTGATACCAAGGCTTGGTTTTGAGTATCATTGGGATTAAATGGTTTCCAACCTAAAACTTGGTGACACATTAAGGTCAAAATTTGCATATGGTTTAGTTTGGGTTATGCCTCTTTGTGATTGGTAAGGTGGTCTATTTTATTTGAAACCTTAATAGAGAGGCCTTTGATCTCTAAAGGTTGAAATGAATTCTAATTCTATTTTTGATTAGGACTACCATAATATTTCTATATTTTGAGTTGAACTATTTCATTCCCAAAATATTGTAATAGACTTTTCAAATCTCCATCTAGAGGTGACTGGTTAGAAGGGGCTACAATTTGAATTTTTGGAGATGGGATAGTAGCTAAATATGGGATTTGAGGAACTTGAGGGGGTGGGATAGATTGAAATTCTAGGAATATAGGCATTAGGGGCCTTGGAGAAAGCTTACCAGCTTGTATCAAGTTGTTCTCTGCTCTTACTATAACCTCAAATGCATTGGAAAGGTATTACCACTCATGGACTATATCATCACACTAATATCATAATCAAGGGCTTTCAAAAAGTATAATAAGGCATATTCTAGGGATGGTCTAATCATTTCAATAATCCTAGTCCATGTCTTTTGAAATTTAAGGTTAAAATCAAACATGAACTCATGGGGGTATCTTTGAATGGTAGTTAGTTATTCAACTAAGGATAAGTGATCAAATTTGTCTTCAAATTATCTAACTAAGGCTGTACCTAACTCATTCTAAGTATCAATGGAATTTAATGTAAGATTTATATACCACTGTAATATTTTCCCTTTGAAGGAAGTAACAAGCAGTCTAATAGCCACATTATCTTGAGTAATATTATGAATAGAATAAAGGTTGGTAACATTTTGAATTTGATCAATAGCAATTGTTTTATCCCATTCTCATAAGAATAAATGGATACTCTTAAGGGTAGACATAGGAATGTCATCAAAATGGGCCAAATTTAGTGGACTACCTACATTGAATGAAAGAAACACTTGATTCCTTGGTACAACCATTTAGGTAATGGGGACAATAGCTTAGACTAGAACAATAAGATGACTAGGAGATGAATATTTATTTTTGGGATAACGACTTATCCTATTAAATTTTACTCTTTTATAAGAAGTAAAAGGTATCTCAATGAATTCAAAAGGAATACGTTTACTCCCTGACCTTGTAGTAACCTTTGGCATGAGAATACCATTTGGATCTTTGCAACCTAAAAAATCTTCAACTTTTGATGATGGTGGATGTCTCCTCCTACTGTAAAAACTTATTCTCAACTCCAAACTTCAACTATACTAAGGATAATTTTTCCCATTAGGCATGCCAAAAATTTTGGTGTGCTAGATTGCACCTTAACTAAGAAGGGGATTGTTTAGGTCCTCTTATTCAAATCTAGTCCAACATGATAATGACCATAGGTTGTGGGTTACGTAATATTCGGTTAGACCTCTAGAGAAGGTCAGCTTCCTTTTGGATCTATCACTTAAAATAAACCTAATTAACTCTTACTTGGAAAAGGGAGAAAGAAATAGGTAAAAATGCATGAAAACATGTAAAAGAGGTGATGTACCAATTATTTGAACACTTATGCTTGAAAAAGGCACACTATAAGACACATTTAAGACTGATAAACATCACTTCATTCACTCTTTGAAAATATTTCACATAATTATTTCACTAAAGTCAAGAACTAGCTATTAATCTAGCATGGGAAGGCAGTTGTTCACTTCCAAACTCATCAATAGACTATATATGCACTTAAAATGACCTATGGGAGATACCAAACACTTCATGAAGGTGAGGTAATTTAGATAGAGGTAAAGGAAAGCAAGGATTCACTTAACCACATCAATAAACTCATTAGACACACTTTAATTCAACTTAAAAATGGAGGAATTAGGTCTTTTATTGCTTCAAGTAGGTGTTACAGTACAAAATTGGCATAGCCAAAACACAAGAGTCTTTATCTCTAAGAAAAATATTCAAGATTTAGCTATCAACATTTTCAAAGGGAAATAACATGGAATATCTAGAAAAAAGGGGAGAGAAAGAAGGAACAGATCAGATAGAAAACATTAAATGAAGTCCAACTACTCTCGATGGATTAGCATTAATCTGAGGATGTTGAGTCATGATCTTCTTAAAAAAAAAATTAAGGGTTCTATAAAAAAATTGAATGCTCTATGATATTTATCTAACCACTAGGCCTCCCTCTTAGGACTCTATGACACTTTTTACTTGTTTTGCTTATGAAGACAAAATCTTCATGTCTTGAAAATGACAGAGCCATGTTTGGTTTTCTTTAGGTGGTTGTAAATATCTACTTATTAAGGATGTGGACATTTTAGAATATAAGACACTCCATATCTTGTTTATATTTTCACATACTCTATCTTGAAATTATTATTTCTATAGACTAAAAACTAATCTCATTTATTGGTTTTCCTATAGCTAACACATCAATGAAACAAAGCTCAACAAGTGTTTAGTCTCATTTTGACACTCAGTCACCAACCTTTAATCTACACTAGGCCCTTAAAAGACCTATTTTGCCTCTATAGAGCTTTAATGGTGATTTAAATCTTGATGTACCCATTTTGGTTCAACCTAGATCCTATTCAAGCTTGGTTCTTATATATTTGCTTTGCCTAGGTTGAAAATTGCTTCATCGACCTTCATTACAAATCCCCTGAGCTCACATTTATTTATTGGTCATTGATATCAACTTAGGTATATTGATTTATTGACCCTTCTCACACCATTATATTTTCTTGGTGTGAATGACCGTAATCCATAGATCTCCTACTCGAGCTAACACACTTTTGACACTTGTCACCTGTGTTTTTGTTCCTAATTTCTTCTGACCTTTTGACTTGATTCTTGCCATTGATATTAAATGAATGATTAAATGTGATCCATTAGATCTTTGAGACCCACTGACACTTTTAATTTGCCTCACTACATTGGATCTAGATGCATGATTGAATGCTAATCATTAGATATACCTCCATTTAAACTCAAATATCTATTTCATGAGGCCCAAACTTAACATTTACATGCCCATCTTTGACATCTGCACAAACATCTTTGACATCTACATGAACATCTAAGGATTTTTAAATCCAAATAGTTATTTTCCATGGTTTTAATTTGATGTTTACATGAATTTCTTACTCAGCTGGATCAAATTTTAAATATTATATCTCGAGATAGACAACTCATTCAGTTACAAAATTTGTAGAGAATGTTCAAGGCATTGTTGACAAAATTTGACTTTTAGGTCAAATTGAGGCACCCCTGGTAAAAAAATGACTTTTAAGTAATTTATGGGGTTTAATATTTTGTCATAAGGTATATCATAGACCATTTAATGTTATTCAATGATATATTATCCTTGGTCACTTGTTTCATTAGCCAACATGTCCTTTTTAGTCATTTTAGGGGTCAAAAAGGTGCATTTAATGATTTATATGGGTTTCTTAGGAATTATGAATATTATAAAGGGTGATGTCATAAACCATGTGTCATATTATGTCTTAACCAACCATTTATAATTGAAAAGTGGTAGGACCCTCAAAAAAGGGTAATTTTTTTGAGGAAAAAAATGAGTTTAGCACTTATACAGCTCATGGGGAAGTGTGCCACATGGGAGAGGATCATGGTGTGTCTCTTCATCTTCCCCAATCTCAATTCCACATTGTTTTCTTTGAAAGTGCCATTTTTGGCCCAAAATCATTCTACTACTTTTTTACCCTTATTGGTATGTAGAAGTGACCTTTAGATTTTTGCTTAGTATGGATAGATAAAGAGGTTTAAATTTAAATGTGTATAATATGTTGTATTACACTTAGAGACATTCAATTCAATATAATCATTTCAAATAATGGTGGCCTATGCTTCATGAACCATCCTCATAAAGTTAACTATATTTTTCTGCCTACTTATCTATATACCCTATAGGTTTTGCTCTTTATTTGAAAGGTCCATATAATTCACTTGTTAATATTTATCCTATAGTATGTTGACTCCCTTTTATCATGTTATCCATGATTGGTTTCATATTTTGAGTTGATTTGATAGTACAAATAACTCACTTTGTAGGAAGGTACCACCATGTGCAGTCTCAATCATTTTTCCACTTGCAAAAGGTTGAATTCCATACAGGGGCACCCATGTGAATAGTATATGGTATATTTACATGTATTAATGTCATTTTTATCACCTCCCTTCTTGTTTTTCTCTCACTATATCATGCTTGGATCAATCTTGCAGTTCACTTTCATGTCTCAGTCAACTTCTTATTCATTCTTACTCACAGTCATAAAGGATCACGTGTATGGGCCTATTTAGCATGATTCATGGAAGTGTAAACAATATTTCATGAATTTTAACATGTTTTCACCTCAATATAATCAAACAATAACCTCTACTTGGCATAAGAAAATATTGTAGCAGTCATGTAGCACACTTCACCTAGTCTACCATGGATATGCTTACCTACAGGTGCTTGGAGGATAAATTCACATTAAATGGGATGTGTTAATACTTTTTTAAAACCCTTATAAGTGGGATGAGTCAATTTTCAATCTTATAATTATATTTACAACTCATTAGGAGATTTTTTTTCTTGTTCACTATTTGAAATTTCTTTAGTGTTGCAAACCTAAAATATCCACCTACAAGTGGTTGAGTATGGGATTAAAGTGTTTGTACGAAAGGGTTAAAATAATTTGAAACTTCCTCAAGATCTTGGTATGATTAATAATCCATGATATACCTATATAAAGTTCCTAATTGGTGATAAGAAGTGTGGAATCATGTGTGAATATCATGACTGGGTTTAGGGAAGTTTTCCCTAAAAAGGTCAAAATAGAGCTTTAGAGGGTTCTTGTGGACCTCCAATGATAGGTTTGATAAGGGTCTAAAAACATATAAAGTGTTTAATGTTATGAATTCTAGCATGGAAAAAATATCTTCTAAGAATGGAGGTCAAAAGGTCAATGCAAGGTGGGAGTTGAGAACCTTCAAGTAGCAAGTGAACCTTTGACACCCTAAGGAGAAACATTAGACAAATCCTCATGATTACTTTGTTTCAACTGATTTAATGTTACACTAATGGATTTAATGTTATTAATAAAATATTTAAACACTCCCATGCAACCCCTATGACTACTTGTAGGTGCCCTTCTAGTAGAAAATAGACACCTACAATAGTCAAAAGTAGGGTCTCTCTGTCATGGAAAAAGGGGTGCTCAGTTAAGGATTCCAAAGAACATATATGGTGAGCATAAGTATAATTATCTATCAAAGGTTTCCTATATTTATAAATTATTTTCATGAACATCATGACTAAGTCCTCACAAGCTCAATGCACACCTATAGTAGGTCCTATAGGCAGGATATCCCAATATAAGATAATGACCCAAAGTTGATGCTTGGATGGTGTTTTAGGGTTTTCCAAGAATTATGATAGTTTAATAATTAATTTTTAGATCCATAGGTATTTATTAAAATCCTCCACACATCCTTTTCAAGGTCTAAGTGAACTCATGTAACCTACAGCAGTCAGACTCAGGGTTTCTTAGTCATCTTGGGAAAACTCAATCAGTTGTAACCAAAAGTGCATATGAACACCAAATGAGAACTAAAATCTGATGAAAAAACATGTGATCACCCTAATTAATATGTTTTTATTTCATAATCTACAAAAAAGTGAGAAACACACCTATACAGTTCCCCAAAACCCTTGTAAACACCTATAATAGGGTGTCTCAATCACCAGACAGTGGGGAACTCAGTTGTAGCCAAAGTGAATATAAGGAGTATGTAGGAGTTTGGGAGGATTATTTATGGTGATAATACCTTGGTCATGATCATAAAACCCTAATAATTTTAGAAACAATGAAGTAAGGAACCCTTAATCACACAAAACACAGTCCATATAGAACACCCTTACACACAATCCATTTCACACTGTCTATTTTGAAGCTTGAGGTTTTTGGAAGGTCAAAACACCAAAAAAGGGGATTTATTTTTTTTCATATCATCTATATTACTCTTTAAAACCTATTAAATATTTTTTTTGTCTAAATCAATAGGGGAAGTTCCCTTTATTTTTTTCCCAAATAGAGGGCACTTCCCTAGGTGAAAACCCTAGCAGTTTTGACAAAAAATGATAAAAGGATAACTAAGGAGCTGTATATACTTTTTTAAAAGGTTTTTTAAATTTTATAACACCTAAGTAAATATTTTAAACACATTTCATAAGGATATAACCCAATAGAATGCTCTAGACTACAAGGGTTGCAATCATGCATGATAGGCATTTTTTAGGCCTTGAGACCAAATAGAAGATCACTTTCACTTGTAACCTTGGAGGATAATTATAATAAATTTGTATATGCCTATTGGATCATATTATATGTTTTTTATAATGTGTAATTCAAGGAATCTAATTTAGATGGTCTAAACACTAAGGTTTACAAATAGGCCTATCAGGGATATTAAGGCCTAGAAGCCAAAAAGAGAACCATTTCCATTTATAGCATGAGATACCTTGTTAGATCATGTATATATTATGGTATAAGATGTTTTAAATCTATTTAAATTCAATAAAACCAATAGTAAGTTCTAGAGCACCAAATGTTGTAGGCAAGCCATTGGAACAAGGTTTAAGCCAAGACCAAATAGGGGGTTATTCACCATTCTAACATAAGATATGCACTCCAATATATTTAATCATGTTTATGGGGTCAAATAAGATGTTTTCAATCTATTAATATGTAATTTAAACCCAAAGGAAGCCATTTTTGGACCCTAGGACAACTTAGACTTATAGGAAATGGAGAAAATAGCTCAATATGTCAGGTTCAAGTGCTCACATAATTTTGGAGGATTTGCATGGGAGACAAAGGAGTTAAATCATATTATAAAATTTATTTAATTATGAATATGTGTAAATTTTTTGCAACTTTTATGTCAGACCTTTAGGAATGAACCTTAAGAGTGAAAACTACTCAAAAACCCTCCAAAACACTTGCAAGGACCAGTCTAGAGAAATGAAGTTGGAGATGAATTATAATTGAATATTTTGGCTTTGAAAACTATTGAAAATTATAAATGACTCACTTAGGATACCTTCCATTATTTTTAGCTATATGGACTTATATGGATAAGGTGAGAAATAGGGTATTTTTTATCATTTTTTATGTTGTGCAGGTTCTAGGAGGAGTCTAAATATGAAACCAACTTTGGTAGAAATAATAATAACTTTTATAACTCCCCATATTTATTTAATTCCTCAAAAAAATTCATAAGTGCCTCAATAGGAGCTCTCATCTCAGCTAATCAAAACTGGCATATTGGACAAGCTAGTGAGAAGGGTGGAAAACTTCAAGTGAGATAAATTTAAGGTGTCCTTAATGATTATAAGTACATGGAGGGTCTTTTTACTTTTAATACACTCCCTTACATGTATTTTCATGAGAAAATGATTCCAATTTTGAGGACAAGTGTACAGGGTACATGAAAGAGGAGTTCTCTATACTGTAGATGATGATAGCTCATTTTTAGGTGATTCTAGATGACCAAGCCCATAACCAATGCATGGAGAGGCATGTATTATTTATTTATCCATAATCCCAATAATTTTATCTATTTCTAATTAGTTATAAGGAATTCAAACAAGGCTAATCATAGAGGCAATTTTTCTGAGCCAGAATGAGGATTTTTATGCCACTTTTCAAGAAGTTTATGCCTTGAATTAACACTTGTGATTCCTAATCTTGCATGGTTCATCTTACATGCCTATTTTTTGGTGAATATTTTGTTCTCAACTAACTGAAGGAAAAATGGGTATATCAACCATAGCATAATGAGATAAATCTCTCCTCTCGACAAGGGGAGGCTCCCTATAAACTATAATATACTAATATAAACTAAAAATAGACTCAGGGGTGAAATCATACCATCCATATCTCTTTTTTAGAGATGATGTTCACAAAGTAAAGTATAATTCTTGTGTAATAAATAAAATCATTTCTCTTCTTTCAGAAATGATGTTCAGTATACAACTAGGAAAACTTCTTGAGTAGTAACTGGATTCATGAGAAACCCACGAAAGCACAAAGTCTTTCATTGCTTCTCTCACTAATTTAGGATGAAAACATAGTAGAATGAAGTGCAGCCCAAAATCTCCACCTAAAATTACAATAGAGTATAAGATCACAAAGGATAAAAGTAGTTCAAAGCATTTCTAATACCCTTCTCACTAAAACATGAAAAATACAAACTAAAGGTAATTATAGCAGCACAAAGTCTTCATAATTAACTTTAAGACATCATTCAGATAATTTCCACACATTGCTTATTTAATCAAATAGATGATATATATTATTAGTAAAAGGACATAAGAACAATTTCTTAAAAATACAAGTTATTCCAACTCAAAGTTTGAAAAGTCACCCGCTTTCTCATTCATTCAAGAAAATATGATTTACAATCTGAGCTCAAAGTCTCAAAAAGCATCTCAATTTGGGCAGATTTTTTTGCTTTCAATTACCAAAAAAGTAGCCTTATTACAAAAGAGACTCTATTTATAGGGAGAAGCCTTGAGGATTTAAAAAAGATTTAAATACTTTGACCTAGTCCAAGATAGAAGTCTTTGTTGACTTTAGACTTTCCATATTTTTACATGTAATTACACATGACAAAAATACATGTGCAAATGTCCAGAGTGTTTATAAAAGTGCATTTGAGAAAATAAAAATTAAATCAAAAGAAAATTGATTTAATTTGTATCCCCATCTTTCTTCATATGAGTATCGTACATGGCAATAGCTACTTGTATCTTGATACTATCTAGAGTAACAGTATTCTTGAAAATCACTTTAGCCTTGACTGTGGCATCTTTCACTACTGTGAATGATTTTGCATGACTAGTTAACTTGGTTTTTAGATTATCCAGAGTTAACTAATTGTCTAAAATTTTATTCACAGAGGCTATTGAAAATGTTTTCTCCTCAAATTCTTTTTAGAACATACCTTCAAATTCCCTAATCATTTCTTCTGCTAAAAGGAATTGGTTGTTTGGTGATGTAAGCTTGCAAGGCAGCTCCTCCAATTTATGCAAAAGACTGATATCACTTTATTCACTAAGGTCTTTGATGATTCAAGGTTACTAATTAATTATGTGACCACCTGACTCCTATATATCAATATTTATTTAATTTTAGTGTAAGAGTCTCTATCAGCAATGATGCCAATTGATATTAGAGTGCCCATTTTTAACTTCTTCATATCTATCCACTTGTCAAGATACTTCTTTATGCTTTCAATATAAGATAATCTAGTTTTGCTCTTATTTTTCTCATTTTACTTATTTTCTCAGACAACTCTATGAGCAAGGAAATTCCTTGTGTATACATCTTATCTAAGTACTCTTCAAGCACTTTGCCCTTGAGATAGGTCCTTTCTGCTTTCTAAATCATGAGGTCATCTATGGATATAGTCTCTAGAGTTACTATTTCTGGGGTGAAAGTGATTCTCCTTATCACTACAGTCAATTGTTCCACCATTTTTTTATAATGGTCCTTCATCTCTTTCTCTCTATCAAACTTCTAAACCGAGATGTCCATAGCTGACTTCATATCACTCTTAGCACTTTCATGAGTCATCTTACCTAACTCAATTCGAGAGACAAAGTAGTCACTTATATCAAAAAAATTAATAGTTGCATCCTGTGGAGGTTTGGCAACTTCTAAAAATTTGTGCCCCTTATCTCTAATCATCTTTGAAAGAATTTTTGGATTTTTAAGAGCCCTGACTTTCACTGACACCATTTTATTGAAATCAAAATCATCTGGAGAGATGGCTTGTTTTTTCCTTTTGGGCATATAAGTTGACAACTAGGGTGGGAGCATAGAAGTACTTACATTAGGAGCAATCTTCATTGTTGGAATTATTAGAGTTGCACTTGCACCAGTGGTGGAAATAATGGGCAGAGTATTAGTAAGAACTGCACCTTCTACTGAATGATCAAAAGTAGAACTATCTCTACTATCAAAAAATGGAGATGACAAACTATGGATTGACCTTGAGGAATGAATAATATCTCCAAAAGTTCCTTGAGGGTCATCAAAAATAATTTTGGAAGGAGAGGCTGCTCTAGAAGAGGGAACACTGATTGGAGAAATAGGTGGAGTTACAACAGGCGTGCTAGCCAAGGAAGAATAAATTCTTATTTTTGGCTGCACACCCTCTCATGGAGATAAAGTTTTCTTTTTTTTGATTTGTGGGCCTATCATCAGTCTCCATCTATTCCACTACCGGTTATTCAATGCTCTGCTTCTCAACTTTCATTCCTACTATTTTTGGCTCTTTTTCCATAACTTTTGACTTCTCCCTCATAAAGATGATTCTAGGCTTATACGATGTAGAAGAAGAAGGGACATCATCTTTATTCTTCATTCTATTTTTTGCTCTTCTCCTTATTTCCTCTTGAAATTTAGCTTCTGACCCTATGATGAACTCTTTCAGGGTGATTCCCTTATTCGTTAACCAATCATTAGTGTTTGCCAATATTGGTTTGAATCTTCTTCTTAATGAAGTCAATTCCTTTTGTGACTATTGGATTGGGGGGAGAGGGGCATTGGCAACCTGTTCAGCATGGTATCTATTATTGATCAAATCACTATTATCCACTAGACTTTTAGAGATATCAATGAGTCCTAGATATTCTATTTGCTCAAGGGATAATCTACTATAGTCCATCTTTCTAATGTCTTTTTGTATCCTCAAATTGACCCAAACATCCTTTACACCTTTGTAGTCAAAATTTGGCCTCCTTTTGAAATGCTTCATGGTTACGGGTTGCATTTTAATCTCCATAGCTCTAGATTTTCTAGCGGTCAATATTGAGAACCTACCAATTTCAATCAGGAACCTGAAACCAGGTTTCTTGAGTTCCATCTGCTTATTATGTATGATAATAATTTATCTGCATAGCTCCATCAAGACTAATTTGTTTGAAGGGAATATTAGAAGCATATAAAGATGACCTTAGAAAAAGCCAATCTATAAATAACAAAAGGTAGGGAATTGTAAGAACATACATCCAAATTCATTCAGAACTACCCAAGCTTCATCTGATATTCTCCTTTGCTCTAATTGAATATCAAAGAGACATAAAAATACTACAAAAAAAGTGCCATTCACTCTCTTGAAATGATGGATAGAGCCCTTCAATGTCAACTGAGGATAATATTGATATACTAGAGTCACTCTCCCATCCCCTTCTAATGTCAAACTTGGAAAGGTTCTCATCGAAGCTACAATATATACTAGGTATGAAGTCATGTAGAATTTGGAGGTAGTGGATACCTTCATCAATTTCTCATGTAGAGCATTATTGATTTATTCTCCCTAGAAAATAACTTGTTTGCCTTGGAGAATTATCTTAATAAAGGGGTACATCTATTCATGAAATTGAGAGGAAGAAGGTAGACCTCTTACCCTGCTGAGAAGAGTGATCAGGTCGCCAACTTCTTTTATGAAATCACTCCTTGAAAAGCTATATGGCCATCTTAACAAGTTTGCCCTTGGAGTCTTAAACCATCTATTATTGATCACTTTCTTTGCTCTTTTAGGATCTTTGTCATATTCTTTTTACACTTCAATGAAATTAAACTGTAATACTTTAGTAGCGGGAGGACACATGAACACTTTGTCGATGAACTCAAGGTCTAGTCTAATCACCACATTACCACCAGCATCTAACACGGCCCTGGTATCCTTATTATAAAACTGAGTGCACTGGAGAATGAACTCTGTGTTATGGACCACTACAAGAAAAGAAGATATCAGATGGATATTACTCTTGATTATCTTCCTCATTTTATGATTGGGATTGCTTGATTTAGTTATTTTTATGAACTCAACCATATCCATGTGACCGATCTTTGTATCCCTAATGTCATCGACATTAGAAGTGACTGAGGTGATTAGAAAAACACTTTGATACTTGTAATTCATTGTCTTCAACTTTTTTAGAGAAACCTTAGTCATTTAGAAGAGCTTTTGTAAAAAGGACATCGATGAAGAAAGATTCTTGAGAGAAACTACAATAAGAATCATGATCATGCAATCAAGGGAAATATTGGTAATCTAGTAAAACTACATGTTGATGATCATGACCATGGAAATGCACTTGAAAGGGATAAAGCACAAGTAGGTAGGAAAGCCAGAAGAAAGTGGGCTCAGAAAAGTGAAATTTTAAAATTTTCCAGAGTTAGAAAAATCTAAGGAAATGTATGCAAGGCCAGCAAAAATTGTCTCCCTTGCATATGAGGGGAAGTCTCTTTATGCATAGGCAAAAAAAATTCCCACCATTGCATGTGAATTTCATGCAGGGGTGGTAAAAATTACCGCCTATGTACATAAGGGGAAACCTGTGTAAGGGTGGCGAAAATTGTTGCCCTTGCACGAATGGTAAAGGATGGTGTAATGGAGGTAATTTTCACCACCATTACACTAGTTCATTTAGTTTGTGTAAGGTCAGTAAAAAAAATTGCCATTACACTAGTTAATGGTTTTTTTAGATCTTGGTCCCTAACAAGAAGGAGAAGGAGGAGAAAAATGAATAAATATACAACCTGCAAAGGAGGAAAGAGAAAAACTGTAACTTTTAAAAAAAAAACCTAGAAATAAAATAGGGAAGAATGTAAAATTCACCTGATAAAATTGAAATTCTATGCTTGAAGCTAAAAAAATCACAATCTTAGTTTTTCATGCAGTCAACTAGTTACAGGGAGGAGGAGTAGACAAGTGGGAATGATCAAAATGAGGCTCAAATCAGAATTAAAAGGGTTAAAGCCGATGCCAACAACTTAGTGCATGTAGCCATAAATACCATGCATGAAAACTAAGGTCATGTAGGGGCAGCAAAAATAGCCACCTCTACATGTGAGGTAGAAGAAATGCAGGGGTAGTAAAAATTGTTGCTCCTGCATGTAATGCTTCAAAAAATGCAAGGGTGGCGATAATCACCACTTCTGCATAGAAGGATGTAAGGGTGAAAAAAATAACTACCTTTACATGGAAATAAACAAGAGACATGCAATGGCAACAAAAAATATTGATCTTGCATGAAAACAAAAAAACAACATGCGAAGGTGGTAAAAAATGCTGACTTTGCATGTAAACCAAAAAATAACACTAACTCCTTGAAATTAATCAAAATTTTGATGCTTTGATCACATCAAGACCGTGATGAATTTCATATTTTTTGAGAAATCATGATGAGGGAAGGTTGTGAAATTTTCAAGGATATTAGTCAATTATACTCAAGAATAAGAAAATCTTGTCTTGAAAAATGAGCTTAAAGTGAAACAGACAAGTTTCATAGGGTTCATTCTAAAAATGAGTGTAGCTAATTTTGAGAACAACAGTTGACTCTTATTGGGGAACTTTCATCGATCGAACCTTTAAATGATCGACAGGAGTAGAATCTAGTCTCTAAGTGCCTTCATCCATGCCATTGGGCCACAGAGTCAAGCTAAAAAAAGAAAAAGACACGAAAAACTAAATGAAAATAAATAAATATAAGACCATAAATATACAAATGAACTCATCAAATACTTTAAAGATTGAAGTGTTTTAGATGTTGCCCACTATGAGGTAGTGAGAATGATTTTCTATTTTGATATTCTAGTAAGAAGCTATTTTCACTAGAGATCTAATGAATGGTAAATAGACCTCCACAAGGAATCAAATTTTCCATGCATTCTTTTTAGTTCTCTCCTTTTATCCCACAACAAGACTTGATCTCCAATCTAAAAATCATGAATCCTTACTCTCTTGTCGAAGATTTTTTTACCTGATTTTGATGTGTAGTAATCTGGTCCACTATCATCATTTATTGCTCATCTAGTTCAGTTAGGCACATGATCCTTTTATCAATAGAATTTTCAAAAGTTTGATCTTTGACTGCCTTTGCTAACTTCAGTGTTGGTAGTTCTAGGGTGATTGGTATCTTTGAATTCAAACCATACAGAAGCTAAAATGGTGACATACTTATTGCCCTCTTGGGTGTAATCATGTCTACCCATAAAGCATTAAACAATGCTTTATGCCAAGTCCTATGATTATCATCTGCCAATTTCTTGATAATAGTAACTAGATTCTTGTTGCTTGATTTTGCTTGACCATTTCTTTACAAATAATAGTCAGAGAAGTGGGAAAAAATAATCTCGTAATTATAGCAAAATTGAGTAACTTCTTGAGAAGTGAAACAAATAGCATTATCTATTACAATCTTAGTCAAGACCCCAAATCAAGAGATGATATTTTCTTTAAGGAAATTGCATACCACTTTCGAAGTAGCATGCTTAGTTGAAATGGCTTCCACCCACTTGGTAAAATAGTCTGTTGCAGTGAGAACATAGTTATGTCCAGCACTTGAGGATGGGTTCACAGTGCTAATGAAATCAATACCCCATTGTTGAAAAGGTTTTTCAATCACTACTAGATTGAGAGATAATGTGGCTAATTTAAGTTTTCTGATGAACTATTGACACAACTCGCACCTACGTACCCAAATATATGCATCTTGAAATAGTGTAGGCCAATAATATCTCACTCACAGAATCTTATGAACCATCACTGGTGCATAAAAATGTCCTCTGCAAGCCAAATTATGGAAAGATTCCAAAAGTTTACTTTGTTGCACCTTATCGACACAACAAAGAAATACACCATCAAGGCTTTTTTTGTACAAACCATTGTCCTACAAGACATAGTTAACAGCCTTTAATTTAACATTCATCTTTTCTTTGTAGGACAGATGGATGGGACACTCACCATAGGTAAGAAAATAAATGATATTGGAATACCACTCATCAGTAGTAGTGACGAAGAAAACTATAGGCATGCCTTTGACCTTTATTTCTTCTTGTCTTATTTTCTTTGGTATGTAGTCAGCAATTAATTGGCAAAGGCTTTTTCCATGTATAAGCTTGGTAGGTTTGATATCAAGATCAAACTCCTAAATTTTAGTAATCCAATTGCCCCTTTTAGTACCAAACTTTTATTGAGTTAGAGTGGACTTCACTATTGTATCAGACACTAGAACAATAGTATGTGAATTCAGGATATAAAATCTAAAATACTTTATCACCTTAACCATGGCATAAGCATGCTTCTCCATATTTGAATATTTTAATTCATGAGCTTTGAGAGGGAAACTCATAAATAATATGGGAGATTCTACACCTTCTTTGTTTTGTTGGACCAAAATGGCTGAAAGTGTATGTTCAAAAGTGTAGTTATATATTACAAAGTCTTTGGTATAATTGAGGTAAACCAAGATTGGTGCATGGGCAATCACTTTTTTGATGTCTTCAAATGCTGACTTTCCTTCTGTAGTCTAACAAAAAGTGGCTTTACCCTTCATCATGTCAACAATGTGGCGAGTCTTCTCTAAAAATTCTAGAATGAATCTTCATAGAAAATTTACCTTTCCAAAGAAAGAGTGAGTTGCAGTCTTACTAGCAGGAAGAGTAAAATTTTAGATAGATTTGACTCTTTTTGAGTCAATTTTTATGCCTTCTTGGGATATAGTATAATCGAGAAGTTTACCTTTTGTAACCCCAAAAATTGACTTCTTGAGATTAAGAGAAATATCATTTTGTTGACAACATTCCAGCACTTATTGTAAATGATGCACATGATCAGGATGATGTTTGGAAAAAATAGTCAAGTCATCAAGATATATTATAATAAACTTCCCTATTTTTTCTCTGAAGGTAAGATCCATTACTCTTTAAAAGGTGGCACTAGCATTTATCAAACCAAAAGGAATTCTATGATATGTAAAAGTGCCCCACGGTGTAGTGAAAGTGATTTTATGTTGGTCTGCTTCATTGACTTCCACTTGATTGTACTTGGAAAACCCATCTAACATTGATAACATTTATGAACTAGACACTGTTTGCAACACTTGATCCATGATGGGTAAGGGGTATTTGTCATTTAGATAAGATTGATTTAAGTTTCTGAAATCAACACAGATATGAATTTCTCCATTCTTTTTTCTCATAGAAACTATGTTAGCAATCCAGGTGGAATGATGGATTGAAAAAATAATTCTTTCATTCAATATTTTCTAGATCTTAGAAAGGATAGTCCCTGATATTTTGGGGTTGTATTACCTTTGTTTCTACTTGTGCGGCAATGATCCAACTTTAATAAGAATTTTATATCAAATTCTTTTAGGCCTGAGAGATTTCAAATCATCATAATAATACGCCAAAACATCAATGTAATGGTGAAGAAGAGTAATGAATTTGAGCTTTTCATTAGAAGTGCAACAATTCCCAATGTGACCATTTTGAAATTTTTTTTTGTACTCAAATTTACTTGATCAAACTCCTTAGAGGAACTTGAATCCATTTGTCACTACTTGACATACCTATTATGCTTATCAAATAATTTCTCAATAGAAACCAAACCTTTTGGAATTTTATTCCCCTTGAGTTGAAGAAAATCTTCACCAATTTTTAAATCAATTTTGGGAATCGATTCCCATGGTAGAGATTTGCTACCTTCAAAATAAAGATCCTTAAAGCTGTTCACCTTTTCTAGAAAATAAATGATTTAATTGTCATCATTAAACACCTACCAATGATTGGCATTATAAGGTACACTTAGTCGAAAGACCAGCTCAATAGTGTACTTGTTCCTTTTGAAATTTTTATAGGGAACCATGAGGGTGGTGGAGACAGCTAATGAATCTACATGATCATTAAATTCTTTTGACACAACAAAAATATTAAAAGTATCAAAACTTTCAATATAATCTAATACAAGATTATGATAATGTCATAATCTTTTATTTTTGGTTTGGTACAGATTCCTTACTTGACAAACCACCAGTTCAACATCTTTTCAGATATGAAGAATATTAATACCTTTAGCATGAGCAACTTTCAATCCAAGCAACAAAGATTCATACTTGGTGGTATTGTTGGTATTATTGAATTGCAACTTATATGAATAAATAAAAAAATTTCCTTGAGGGGATATCAAAACAATTTCAACTCTAGAATCAGTAGAAGAATAGCTGTCATCAAATTCTAGAATCCAAACATCATTAGAATCTGATTTTCTTAAAGATTTTTCTTCATTAATGAGAGAAGATTCTTCTTCACCTAAACTTTGCTCTACCAATTCTTATAATTTTCTATCTAAATTTTCTAAATTATCACTTAAAGAGCTTTCATCTGATGAGCTAAAAATATCTTCAGTGGTCAAAAAATAATTACCCATTCCTGATGATTCAAATAAAATTTGAGCTTCAGGGTCTGACATTTAGGTGACAATATATTTTGACTCTTTCTCAAGAAGCAACTTTTGCATGACACCTTTAACAGGTATCTTTTCTTCAGATAGATCCATATTTAAATCTCCACGTACGTCCTTACAAAAATTATGCCTGAGCAGAATGTTGTAGGAGATTGAAACATCAGCCACCAAGACTGTCATTTTAATCCTCTTATCTAGAAAAGCTATAAATACAAATTGGGCATCTTTGATTTGACCCAAGAGTGATACTTATTTTCCATGGAAAAACATCTCTCAAAAGTCTTAGTTAAGGTAAAACTAAGAGAATCTACTATCTTGGCGGGCATAACATTATCAGAAGCTCTAGAGTCTATTATATAGTTGCTCAATTTATGACCATTTATTAAAAGATAAATATAGAAAGGTTCTATTTTTTTAAGGGAAACAAGAGGAGTAGCGACAAGATTATTCTGGGTGGATTTGTTTTTTGAGGGATCATGAGTCACCTTTGGAAAATCTTGTCTTGTAGGGACAATTTTATTTTTTTATGTATTTAGCTAACCTTTCAAACTGTTCAAGATTGGCTCATAAGTACTCAACTTCAGTCATTTGAATCTTAGTATTTTTATCATGATCAATTATGTCAAATAATTGAAATGAACTAGAAATAGAGGAAGGAGGTCCATCATCCTGATCTTTATTTGGTGTAGCACTAGTCTAAAAAATAGAAGCAAAAGGTCGAGGATGGTTTGAGGTACTTAATTTCTTATTGGTCACTGGGTTTTTTAGTTGGAAAGGCAATGAAGTCCCCCATTTATCAATTGAGACTAATGGCTGAGGTTCTTATCTTGCTTTTCTTTTATCAGCTTTTTGAGTTGACTAGCACCTAGTAAAAATAGTGTATAATCCATCAAACACTTCTCTCTTGCTTCTAAATTTATTTTGGTAATTTAGGAAACTAATATTGAAGTCACCAGTTAATTCTTTTTCTCCTTCTACAAATAAATTAGCATCATCTTCTTAGTCCAACTCAGGTTGGAAAGAAAAATCATATTCAGCTTCAAGATAACCAACTACTAAGTTAGCTAGTGCTACTTCAATGGCAAGCTTCCCCTAGAGGGAGGCAGATGATTTGTTTGCCCTTGATTTTTGGTAGCATTACCTTGATATGACTAGTTGGGAAATGTCCTCCTTGGTATATCTTGATAATAAGAAGAAGCAGACATACCTTGGGCCATTTGCCTTTTCAGAGCTAGCAATTCATTCGCCAACTTTTGCACCATAGGATCAATGGTGCTTGTGGAAGAACTTTCAGTAGATAAGTAAAATTTATTTTTATTAGAATCTTTTCTAATATTACCTACCAATATAAGATCATCTTCAACCTTAGTAGCCAAACTCTGAGTGATAGAAAGATCCATAGGGCAGCCCGCCTCAATAGAAAACTTACTTCAAGAAATTGAGAGTTGATGAAAAAGCATTTAAGATTTTTTGATGTTAGCTGAGAAATTGTAGGAATTTTGTTCTTCAGCTTATTGAATTTAGCAATGAATTCTTGCATAGGCTCATAAAACTCTTTCATTTACGTAAGCTGAGCCAACAAGGCATGTACATCTTCTATAGGTTTGAACCTAGCCTCAAACTTGGCATTGAAAGTATTCCACTCAGTTATAGTTTGATCTTGAAGATGGTAAAACCAATCCACAGCAGTGCTTTTCAAAGTTTCTACAAATAGTCTCACCATTATATCTTCATATTCCATGTCTATCACACCACATACTATGCAGAAAGTAGCAATATGATCATCAGGATGAACTTTTCCATTATCATAGAATATGGGAAAATTCTTTTTTGAACTATGAGGTAGTTCATGTAAAGGTGGGGTTAGATTGAGAGGGCCAAAAGTGTTACCCCAAGGACCATGGGCTGCCATGATGTGATGATTAAAAGGAGGGATAACAAATCTTTGTAGAGTGTGTACAGACAAAACTCTACTAGCAATGAAACTAGAAGTTTTGCCTGGTATTAGAGATCTAATGTTGGTAGAAGGAAAACTCATGGTTCACTGAAGGTGAGATGGTGGAGGAAAAATTTCAAAATTATTTTGTTGCACCAACTCAAATATAGGATCAACAATACCTTGAGCTCTCTGGCTTCATGTGTACGATGGATCTGCTAGAGTGTAGACTAGAAAAAGAATTGAAAATGCTTCAATTTAAAGCTTGAGGCTTCAAAGTGCACGTTCTTTCCCCAATGGAGTCACCAAAAATTGTTGGATAAATATTTTGTCGTCAACTAACTGAAGGCAAAATGGGTATATCAACCAAAACATAATGAGATAAATATTTTCTCTCAATAAGGGGAGGCTCCCTATAAACTATAATATACTAATATAAACTAAAAATAGACTCAGGGGTGAAATCATACCATCCATCTCTCTTTTTTCAGAGATTATGTTCACAAAGTAAAAGAAAATTCTTGTGTAATAACTGAAAGCATTTCTCTTCTTTCATAAATGATGTTCAGTAAATAGTTAGGAAAACTTTCTGGGTACTAACTAGATCCACAAGAAACTTATAAATGCACAAAAAATTTCATTGCTTCTCTCACTAATTTAGGATGAAAACACATTAGAATGAAGTGCAGCCCAAAGTCTCTACCTAAAACTACAACAGAGTATAAAATTGTAAAGGATAAAAGTAGTTCAAAGCCTTTATAATACCCTTCTCACTAAAATATGTAAAACACAAACTAAAGGTAATTATAGCAGCACAAAGTCTTCATAATTAACTTCAAGACATCATTCAGATAATTTCCACACACTCTACTTATTTAATCAAATAGATGAGATATTATTAGGAAAAAGACATCAAAATAATTTCCTAAAAATACAAGTTATTTCAACACAAAGTTTGAAAAGTCACCCACTTTCTCATTCATTCAAGAAAATATGATTTACAATCTAAGCTCAAAGTCTCAAAAGGCTTCTCAATTTAGGCAGAGTTTTTGGTTTTAATTACCAAAAAAGCAGCCCTATTACAAAAGAGGCTCTATTTATTTATAGGGAGAAGCCTTGAGAATTTAAAAAAGATTTAAATACTTTGACCTAGTCAAAGATAGAAGTCTTTGTTGACTTTGGACTTTCTATATTTTTACATATAATAACACATGATAAAAGTACATGTGCAAATGTCCAAAGTGTTTAAAAAAGTGCATTTGAAAAAATAGAAATTAAATCAAAGAAAAATTGATTCAATTTGTAGCCCCATCTTTCTTCATATGAGCATCGTACATGGTGATAGTTGCTTGTATTTTGATACTGTCTAGAGTAACAGTATTCTTGAAAATCACCTTAGCCCTAACTGTGGCATCTCTCACTGCTATGACTAATTTTGTATGACTAGTTAACCTAGTTTTTAGATTATCTAGAGTTAACTGATTGTCCAAAATGTTATCCATAGAGGCTACTAAAAATACTTTCTCCTCAAATTCTTTTTAGAATATACCTTCAAATTCTTGAATCATTTCTTCTACTGAAAGGAATTAGTTGTCTGGTGATGTAAGCTTACAAGGCAGCTCCTCCAATTTATGCAAAAGACTGATATTACTTTGTTCACTGAGGTCTTTTGATGATTCGAGGTCATTGATTAATTCTTTGAGCACCCAACTCTTATATATCAATGTTTCTTTAATTTCATTATAAGAGTCTCTATCAGCAATGATGTCAATTGATATTAGAGTGCCCTTTTTTAACTTCTTCATATCTATCCACTTATCAAGATATTTCTTTATACTTTCAATATCTTGATAAATATTAGTAATAAGATCATCGAGTTTTGTTCTTATTTTTCTTATTTTACCTATTTTCTTAGACAACTCTGTGAGCAAGGAAATTCTTTATGCATGCATCTTGTCTAAGTACTTTGCCCTTGAGATAGGTCCTTTCTACTTTTTAAATCATGGGGTCGTCTATGGAGATAGCCTCTAGAGTTACTATTTCTAAGGTGAAAGTGATTCTCCTTATCACTGCAGTCAATTATTCCACCATTACTTTATAATGGTCCTTTATCTCTTTCTCTCTATCAAACTTTTGAACCAAGATGTCCATAGCTAACTGCATATCACTCTTAGTGCTTTCATGAGTTATCTTACCTAACTCAATTCGAGAGACAGAGTAGTCACTTATATCAAAATTTTCAAGAGTTGCATCCTGTGGAGGTCTAGCAACTTCTAGAAATTTGTGCCCCTTATCTCCAATCATCTTTGAAGAAATTTCTGGCTTTTTAGGAGCCCTAACTTTCACTGGCACCATTTTATTGAAATCAAAGTCATCTAGAGAGATGGCTTGTTTTTTTTATTTTTGAGCGTATAAGTTGACAACTAGGGTAGGAGCATAGAAGTACTTACATTAGGACCAATCTCTATTGTTGGTATTATTGGAGTCGCACTTGCACTAGTGGTGGAAACAATGGGCAGAGTATCAGTAAGAACTACACCTTCTGTTGAATGATCAAAAGTAGAAATATCTCTGATATCAAAAAATGGAAATGACAAACTAGGGATTGACCTGAGAAATGAAGAATATCTCTAGAAGTGCCTTGAGGGTCATCAAAAATAATTTTAGAAAGATAGCTTGCTCTAGAAGAGGGAACATTGATTAAATAAATAGGTGGAGTTACAACAGTGTGCTAGGCGGGGAAGAAGAAATTTATGTTTCTAGCTGCACACCCTCTTGCAGAGACAAAGTTTCCTTTTTCTATTAATCTATGAGCCTATCATTAGTCTCCATCTATTTCACTACTGGTTCTTCGACACTCTACTTCTCAACTTCCATTCCTATTGCTTTTGACTCTTTTTTCATAACTTTCAACTTCTTCATCACAAAGATGATTCTAGACTTATGCGGTCTAGAAGAAGAAGAGACATCATCTTTATTATTTATTCTATTTTCCACTCTTCTTCTTGTTTCCTCTTGAAATTTAATTTCTGACCCTGTGATGAACTATTTCAGGGTGATTCCCTTATTCGCTAACCAATCATTAGTGTTTGCCAATATTGGTTTGAATCTTTTTTTTAAGGAAGTCAATTCCTTTTGTGACCATTGGATTGGGGAGAGAGGGGCATTGGTGACCTATTTAGTATGGTATCTATTATTGATCCAATCACCATTATCTACTAGACTTTTAGGGATATCAGAGAGTCCTAGATATTCTATCTGTTTAAGGGACAATCTAATATAGTCCATCTTTCTAATGTCTTCTGCTATCCTCAAATTGACTCAAACATCTTCAATCAGAGGATCATGAAATTGGGTCTTCATCCTGATTAAATATTTTACACCTTTATAGTCAAAATTTGGCCTCCTTTTCAAATGCTTCATGGTTACAAGTTGCATTTCAGTCTCTATAGCTCTAGCTTTTCTAGCGATCAATACTGAGAACCTACCAATTTCAATCAGGGACCTAAAACTAGGTTTCTTGAGTTCCATTTGCTTATTGTGTATGACAATAATTTATATGCATAGCTCCATCAAGACCAATTTGTCTGAAGGGAATCTTGGAAACATATAAGGATGACCTTGGAAAAAGCCAACTCATACATACCAAAAGGTAGGGAATTACAAGAACATACATTCAAAGTCATTCACAACTGCCCAAGCTTCATCTGATATTCTCTTTTGCTCTAATTGAAAATCAAAGAGACAAAAATACTATAAAGAAAGCATCATTCACTCTCTTGAAATCATGGATAGAGCCCTTTAATGTCAATTGAAGGTAATATTGATATACTGGGGTCACTCTCTTATCCCCTTCTGATGTCAAACTTGGAAAGGTTCTCATTAAAGCTACAATAAATACCAGGTATGAAGTCATGTAGAATTTGGAGGTAGTGGATACCTTCATCAATTTCTCATTCAGAGCATTATTGATTTTTTCTCCCTAAAAAATGACTTGTTTGCCTTGGAGAATTATCTTAATAAAGGGGTACATCTATTCATGAAATTGAGAGGAAGAAGGTAGACCTCTTACCCTACTAAGAAGAGTGATCAGGTCACCAACTTCTTCTATGAAATCACTCCTTAGAAAGCTCCATGGCCATCTTGACAAGTTTTCCCTTGGAGTCTTAAGCCATCTATTATTGATCACTTTCCTCACTTTTTTGGGATCTTTGTCATATTCCCTTTGTGCTTCAATGAAATTGAGCTTTAATACTTCATTAGTGGGAGGACACATGAACACTTTATTGACGAACTCAGGGTCTAGTCTAATCACCACATTACCACCATCATCTAACACAACTCTGGTATCCTTATTGTAGAACTGAGCACACTAGAGAATGAACTCTTTATTTTTGGTTGCTACAGAAAAAGAAGATACCAGATGGATATTACTCTCAATTATCTTCCTCATTTCATAGCTAGGATTGCTTGATTTGGTTCTTTCTATGAACTCAGCTATATTTACATGACCGATCTTTGTATTCCTAATATCGTCTACATTAGAAGTGATCGAGATGATTGGAAAAACACCTTAATACTTGTACTTCATTTTATTCTACTTATTTAGAGAAACCTCAGTCATTTAGAAGAGCTTTTGTAAAAAAGACGTCGATGAAGAAAGATCCTTGAGAGAAACTGCAACAAGAATCATGATCATGCAATCAAGGGAAATATTAGCAATATAGGAAAACTTTATGTTGATAATCATGACCATGGTAATGTGCTTGAAAGGGCTAAGCATGAGCAAGTAGGAAATCCAAAGGAAAGTAGGCTCAAAAAAGCAAAAATTCAAAATTTCTTAAAATTAAGAAAATGTATGCAGGGGCAGTAAAAATTGCTGCCCTTGCATATGAGAGGAAGTCTCTTTGTGTATAGGTGGAAATTTTTGTTGCCATTGCATTTTGAAGTTCATGTAGGGATGGTAAAAATTAACGCCTATGCACATGGGGGGAAACCTGTGTAAGGGTAGTGAAAATCACCGCCCTTACACGAATGGCAAAGAATGGTGTAATGGCGGTGATTTTTGCTGCCATTACACTACTTCATTCAATTTGTGTAAGGTCAATGAAAATCTCTACCATTACATCAGTTAATATTTTTTTAGGTCTCGGTCACTAACGAGGAGGAAAGGGAGGAGAAAAATGAAGAAATCTATGACCTACAAAGGAGGAAAGAGAAAAACTAGAACTTAAAGAAAAAGAGAAAGAACTAAAAGAAAAATTAGAAATAAAATAAGGAAGAACACAAAAATCACTTGATAAAATTGAAATCCTATGCTTAAATCTATAAAAATTGCAATCCCAATTGTTCATGCAGTCGAATGGTTATAGGGAGGAGCAGACAAGCTGGAATGATCAAAATGAGGCTCAAATTGGCATTAAAAGGGTTAAAGCTGATGCCAACAACTCAATGCATGTGGCCATAAATGCCATGCATAAAAACCAAGGTCATGAAGGGGTGGCAAAAATATCTACCTCTACATGTGAGGTGGAAGAAATGTAGGGGCAGTAAAAATTACCACTCCTGCATGGAATGCTTCAAAAAATGCAAGGGCAGCAATAATTGCCGCTTCTACATGGAAGGATGTGAGGGTGGCAAAAATCATCGCCTTTACATGTAAACAAACAAGAGACATGCAATGGTATCAATAAATGCTGATCTTACATGAAAATAAAAAATAACATGTGAAGGTAGAAAAAAATGCTGACTTTGCATGTAAACCAAAAAACAACACTAACTCCTTGAAATTCATCAAAATTTTGATGTTCTGATGGCATCAAGACCACGACAAATTTTAGATTTGTTGAGAAATCATGACGAGGGAAGGTTGTGAACTTTTTAAGGATGTTAGTCGATTATACTCGAGAACAAGAGAAACTTGTCTCAAATAACAAACTTAGAGTGAAATGGACAAGTTTTGTAGGGGTTGTTCCAAAAATGAGCATAGATTATTTTGGGAACAACACTTATCTCATTTATAAGTAACTAATTTTCTTAGCTTTGTAGGTGTCTTTATGACCCTTTGACTTCTCTCTTCTCCTCTCTCTCTCTCTCAAGTTCTATAAGAACTAGCCTTTTTAGCATTGTAACTCATGTTCTACCCGAGTATGAGGAAGCCCTACTCATTTTTATACCTTTTGATCAATAATACTACTGATTGTTACTATTTAACAAATTTTGGCCCTTTAGGCCAAAATTGGGGACCCCTTTTTCCAAAAAATGTTTGAGTTTATACCTTTGTCCAAGACTAGTATGTAGGTTTCATTCAAAATAAGTGTTTTTATACAAAACTGAAGTATTTTACATGTAAAAAACCCAAGTTTTTTCTTTTTAAAAGCTTTGTTTTTTAGTATTTTGTCTAATTCCTTTGCAATGAATTCTTTTAGGTTTTTGTTTCAAACTTTTTGTTTGAGGCTTTTTTCTTTAAGTGTATTTCTTTCGAGCTTTCATTTGGTAGAATTCTTTCAAAAAAATTGCATGAGGCAAATTTTTCCAAAGGGTGTTTGTAACTTTTTGAAAAGCACTTTAACTTTCCTAAAGGACTTTTTCAAGCTAAAAGACCTTTTCATTTTTTTGAAAGGTATGTTATAATTTTTCCGAAGGGCATGTTTTGTTAGGAAAAGGACCATTTCAAAAATCCTAAAAGACATTTGCATTATTTTGAAGGTCACTTTCAAGTCAAAGGGGTCATTTACATTTATTTTTAAGGGTATGTTCCTTTCAAAAGGGCCAAACATGAAATCTCGAATGACACTTGCATTTTTCTGAAGGTATGTTTTCATCAAGTTGAAGGACACTTTCATCTTTGTGGAGGGCACTTAGCAAAAAATCCAGAATAATTCTCTCAAGAAAATTGTCCATAGAAATTATCCCTAGAAAAAACCTGAAGAAATTATCCCTTTCAAAAAATTTGAAAGGTTCTTTTCGAAAATCTGAATGGCATTTTCACAAAGCCGAAGGAATAAATGCATAAAGGAAAAGGCCCAAGTCCAAAAGAAATAATTCTTTCAAATTTTTTTTCAAGGAAAAGCTAAAATAATTATTTCAGATAAATTATCCAAAAAAATTCTAAAAACAATAATTCTGAAGAAATACCTAAAGGTGATGGCCCATAAAATGTCAAGTTTAGACTATGGAAATTAGCCATTGGGATTCAAACAAAAGATGATAGCCCACAGGAAGTCAATTTTAAACTATGAGGAATAGTGGTTGTTATTCAAAATATTTGATAGGAACCTAAGGATAAATATGGAAATGAAAAATGGCATGAATCTTGAGCTCTGATGCATAACAATCATAATAAGCAGGTCAATGGTTCAATATTGTTGCACTGTTACATAGTTTGATAAACTAGTAAAGAACAGCTTGCACCAAAATGGCATTCCAACAGATGACCCATCTATAAAAAAATGCAATTTGGAATATCTTGATTCCATTAGTGTAACCATAAAGGTAGCTTCTTACATAATGTAATGTAATTATTTCTTTTCTCAGGTTGACACATGTTCAAGTGACCATTCAACTCCTCTGGCTCGACCTCTCACTCAAAGGCTATATATATATATATATATATATATATATATATATATATATATATATATATATATATATATATATATATATATATTCATTCTCTTGGCTCATTTTGGGAGCCTCCACTAGTTATAGTGAAACTTTGGTTATATTTTCACTAGTAACTCTTGAAGAAAATACAAGTGATTTTTCCATTCACACATTGCACTATTGAGTATAAGTTCAAATATTGTTGATAATGACTAGTGAAAAGGTTATTTTCTAGCATGTCAATCTATGGTCACTTACCAATGTGCAAAAAGGATGATGTTGTAGGCCTCTGTTAGTATTCTTTACTAAGTGTATAAATGTCTTATAAGTGGTATATGTATATTTTCTTTGTAGAATCATTTATTACCCCCCTAAACATTAAGTACCTTCTTGAATCTAACTTATGAAATAATGATGCAACAATGTCTTTTGTTGTGATTTTGTGTGAAAAATCCTTGTTTACCTTTAAGTAGTGGTTTAGACATTTAGGAGGATATTAAATATTGGTGCATCACCACTTCTTTTCTCAGTTGTTTTCCTTCTCCCTTTTCATACATAGTTGATAATTATAGAGAGCCTAAAAGGTGCATCAAGGGGAGCTAGCCCCTAATCTAAAGATTCATCTCAAAAAAATTGTCACCCATAGCAAGAGATATGATTCCATTTTGTCCCTCGGATGAAGAGAGTTGAGCATCTCTTCAAGGGTGCAAATTCAAGTGTCAATAGTTTTTGGTATGCCTGATGGGACGTGGAATACCTTGAAGATTATTCAAGATTGGTGTTGGTCTTGACATGGTTATAGATAAAGAAGTATCTACATTTAGTACCTAGCAACTCCGTTAAATAATTCAAGTCTTTGGTTGATGATCAGTCCTTTCCATGCCAAAGGTGACCACTAGGTCTACTACTAAAGGTGTATCATTTGAGTTTATGGAACTACCTCCATATTCCACCAAAAGGTTCAAGTTTGTCAACACTCATCCTTACAAAAGAGATTTTATGTTTAAAGCTTCCAAGTTTCTGTTACATTCCATTCCTGATACCCATAGTGATCATTCTCAAATGGATAGAAGACAACCTTTTGTGCCTTTCACCAGGGCATCTCCCTTACATCTTGCCTAAAATGATCAAATTCTAGGATCTACCCTTAAAAGTGTCCCATATTTTAGTGGAGATGGTCTAATTACTACCATTGAGCACACTGGTAATATAGTAAATCTTTATAATATCCATAATATTACCCAAGAAAATGTATCTATTAGGTTGTTAGCCTTGTCTTTCAAAATAAAAATTTTGGACTGCTATGGGACCCTACTTATAAATTATATTGGCTCATGGGATTAGTTGGGGACTCTATTAACTGATAGACTTGGGGAAATAGTGATCACCTTATCTTTAGCTGAGTAATTGACCATGATAAATATGGAACCACATGAATTCATGTAATATTGAAATACTAGGTTTCAAAAAACTTGGGACAAAATCCCAATTCTTGTGAGGCCAATTGCAAATTATGTATTTTTGTACTATTTGAAAGAGTTGAATAGGGACATTACCATGATGATTAAATATATGGGTGTAAATACACTTCCTAATACCTATGATATATCCATAAATGTATAAAATTGTCTTGTTCAAGTAGGGAAAATTGCCCCTATGCCTCTCATGCCTTTATTCCCTAAATTACAACCTCCTATACAAGCTTTACCTCCCCCATTGGCTCCTTTGCCTAGCCAAGAAAAATCTGCCATTGCCCCTACCAATTAAATGCATGAAGTCAAAATTTTGCTTCAAAGTGTTATAAATGAATTGGTTTCTCTCAAAAGGTAACAATCCCAAGGGTACAGGACATATCAATCCTATAATCAATTTGGACAAACAAACAGACCTCCTTTTCAAGGTAATACACAAGGACAAGTCCAAATCACTCATGTCAAACCTTATCAAAGTTAAAATCCTAATATTCCTTCATCTTATAAAGCTCTTATTCCAACTCAAAATTATTTTATCCAAGAATAGCCTAACTACCCTTCTTTTGTTCAAGGTCAAGAATAGGTTGTTTATGCCAATGAGATGCAAAATCAAGGCATGACTACACAAGGTGATCAAACATCTCAATTTTCAAATTTTGAGATTCCAAAATAATATATAATTTAGAGTAGATAGGTTTAGTCTAATTCCACTCTTATGAATCATTTGGAGGGTGAGTTTTGTCCCATTAATTACGTGGGTAATACAAGCAATCAGAATGTTAGTGTGGTTGCCAACACTAGATCAAAGAAAAGGGTTGTTTAAGAAGTTCAAGGAACCAATCAAGGACCTCTTTTGACTCCTACATCAGCTCATATGGGAGGAGGGTATAGTTCATCTCCTAAAGCACAATAAAATTAGAGGACTCTAAATTTTGGGATAGTTGTTAAAACCCTACCTCCATAAGCTACATCACAAGGTGCAAATGTTCATAAAGAGAACCCCAAGGTAAGTAATCCTTCCATTAATGTTGTGGACCAAATGAAGAAGCTTCATATTAATGTCTCATTATGGGATTATCTATCATTACCAGGGTAGAAAGATATACTCCAAAAGGAATTGCATGGATTGGGTACAAAAGTTGGCCCATCTAAAAGTGACAATGTGGTTTTGGTCAATGAAACTCAATCTATAGATGGTTAGGTGAAGAAAGATGAGAATACTCCTCCTTTCTACCTATCTTTAATTATTGGTGATTTATTGGTTCATAATTTCATCATAGACAGTGGAGCAAGCACATCAGTTATGCCTAAATGCATAACAGATAAGCTATGCATCAAATACAAGCTAATGACTAAAGGAGTTTTGCAATTGGATTGATCACCAGCCAAGACTTTAGGGGTTATGAAAGGCTTAAACTTGATCCTTCATGATTTTCTTACCTTTTTAATTCTTATTTATGTGGTGGTAGAAAATTTACCTGCCTATTTTTATCTTTGCTTGTCAAGAGACTTTACATCTAAGATAAGTGGATACTTGGTAGTTAATTGGTACTGCATGGTGTTTAGAATAAAATATGGCACTAAAGTGAAGACTGAGTCATAACCTATTCATATATATCACTTAGAACCATATTAACCCAAGGTATCAAATGTCAATTATTTTTTCATTGATGAAGAGGAGTTTCACATTAATCAATCCCCATCATCTTCCCTTGAAGGAGTTTTTGATTTATTCCTAGATGAGTGGGGAGATGACAACTATATGCATGATCCTTACAAGTTTATTGAGGAATCTAGTCTTGGAGTATATTGTATGCATGAGAAGGACTATTTCATGCCCAATTTGATGAAGTCAAATGAAGATGTGAATGGCTTGTGGTAGCTTTTCTTTGATGGATCCAGAAGTAAGATTGGGGCTGATGGTCAAGCAATGTTAGTTTCACCTTCAAGGAAAGGTATTTTTCAACTTTAATATTTTAATTCTCTTATTCTTTTAATGTAGCAGAATATGAGGCCCTCATTCATGGCCTATTATGGGCAAGGAAAAGAGGTGTCAAAGAATTGTAAGTGTTTGGTGATAGTGAGCTCATTGTCAATCACGTTAGAGGATAAAATTTGACCAAGAACTCCTTGATCAAGTCTTATAAGCATAGATTTTGGATCCTTATAGAAGAATTCATGGAATTTAATATCACTTATATTCCAAGGGAAGATAATAATCATGTTGATAGGTCAGCATCTATTGGTGCTCAGTTTGATGTTCTAAAAGGCATAAGAGAAGACAAGAATCAACCTCATCTAAAGGTGATTGTGAGACCTTATATACCAAATAATGTCACTAATTAGTAGGTTTTTGAGAGTGATGAATAGATATCCCTCTTTCTATGAGAAGAGTCTGATTTCTCTACAAAGAATCAATCTAAGCTTCAACAGTAATATGGAGGGTAGATTGTCCAACTAAAGTCTAACAAGCTTCCCAAAGGCTTAGTGACTCTTGAACACATGTTCAATGAGGATGACTAGATCAAGAAGGAGAAGGTAATTATTTAAACCAAGAAATAAAACTATGAAAGAGTAGAGATATTTAAAGATAAGTTACTTACTCTTGAAAAGGTAAGCACTAGTCAAGAGAAGCATGATTTCATTGAACTATGCAAGAAGTTTAGTGATATTTTTGCATGGGAGTATAGTGATTTGAAGGGTTTTGATCCAATATTGGGTCAACATACCATAGAGATAGATGAAAATTCCAAACCCATCAAGCAAAGACAAAGGCCAATCAATGCCAAGATTGAACCACTCTTAAAGAAAGAGCTAACTAAGTTGATTGAATCTAGAATAATTTTTCCTATCAAGCATTCTTCTTGGTTGGCCAATTTAGTCCCTATTAGAAATAAAAATGGAGAGATCAAGTTGTGTGTAGACTTTAGGTACTTTAATAGAGTTTCTTTGAAGGATCATTATCCACTCCCTTCTATAGAGCAAATTCTAAAAATGGTGGCAGGCAGTGAGAGGTTTTCTCTCCTAGATGGTTATTCCAGATACAATTAAATTTTGGTGAAAGAAAGTAACCAATACAAAACAAAATTTAACCACCAAATAGGGCACATATGCCTATATAAAGATTCCATTTATATTATCAAATGTTGTAGCTACTTTCAATGTGCAATGGATATGGCTTTCTAAAGACTATCAATAACATTGTATTGGTTTATCTTGATAATGTGATAGTTTTCTCCAAGGATGCAAATGATCATTTGAAGCACTTAAGGTAGATTTTTGAGAAGTGTAGAGAGTCTGGGATATTTCTAAACCCAAATAAGTGTGTGTTTACTATCCATGAAGGCAAACTGCTAGGACATATTATTTCTAAGAAAGGTTTGTCCATTGATCCGAAAAGGGTAAGTGTCATCTTGGCATTGTCTTTACCTAAACATAACAAGGGTCTAAAAAGCTTCTTTGGTAAAATAAATTTCATAAGGAGTTTCATTTTTTATTTTTCTAACATGGTCAAGCCCTAAACATCTATGCTAAGGAAGGATGAGACTTTCACTTAGACAGGAAGGAGAAAAGAAAGTTTTAAAGATATCAAGCAAGCCATTGCCTAAGCCCTTAATCTTGCAAGTCCTAACATCTCCAAAGACTTCAACTTGTATACTTTTGGGAATGAAGAGGTCATCTCTACCATGCTTACTCAAGCTAATGATGAAAACTTGGAACAACCTATTGCCTTTTTCAGTCAAGGTTTGGAAGGCTATGAGACAAGATACACATATGTTGAGAAACAAGTGCTTTCAATTATAAGGAGTTTGAAGAGTTTCAGGCATATGTTGTCTAACAACAAGATTCACATTTGTGTGCCTTATCTTAGTGTAAAATACATTCTCTTTAATAGAGATTTGAATGAGAAAATGGCATGTTGGATCACCAAAATGATGGAATATGATGTGGAGATCAAAACAACCAAGTTAGTGAAAGGAAAAGGACTGTGTGAGCATCTTGCTTCTGATTTGAAAGAGCAAAGGGAGGTTCTTTTGGCAATTCATGATGATATTATAGTAGTTGTACCTTCATTCACAAGGATCTAGACACAAAACATGATTTATTTTCTTCAAACTAGTTAGTGTCCACAAGGTCTTGACAAAACAAGAAGAAGGTATTTTATGTTTCAATCCATTCCTTATGTACTTGCTGATAGAGTTTTCTTTAGAAAGGATCTTTTAGGTGTGCTTTTAAGGTGTATTTATTTATATCAGATTGACAAAGTGTTGAATGAGTTTCATGATAGATCAAATGGTGGTCACTTTGCTCCAAGAACCATAGCTGCTAAGATTATGAGGGCTAGTTACTTTTAGCTTAGATTATTCAGGGACACTCATGCTTGGGTAAGGAAATGCCAAAAGTGTGCTCTTCTTGATGGTAAACAAAAGCTATTTTCCTTATCCCTTCATCTAATCTAGGTTGAACAACCCTTCATGTAATGAGGTTTGGATTTCATAGGTCTAATCAATGCTCCTTCTAGTGCTGGCCACAAGTGACTGTTGACTACCACTGATTATTTTACAAGATGGGTGGAAGTTGTAGCTCTTAAGGAGGTAAAGGAAAACTTAGTCTTAGACATCTATGAAGTTATAGTAACTATATTTGGAGATCCTTCAATAATCATTTTAGATAATGCTCTAGCCTTCTTAGGAATAAGGACAAGTGTGTTGAAAATATTATCATTGATGTCAAAGGTCTAGCATTTTTAATAAAGGCCCCATAACATTTAATGGTATTTTTAATATTCATTTCTTTGCTAATGTGTGCTGATATTTATTTAATATTAACAAATTTATTTTTGGTTGCATAAAAGTTAAAAGAGGGCCCATGGAGAAGTCAAAGAGTCACGAGGTAAAGATAAAAGAGAAATGGGACGCATTTTCCCATGAAGAGTCATATTGAGGAATTCCAAGAGTCACCAAATGAAGACAAAAGAGGGTATGGCACATTTTTCCATGAAGAGTCATCTTAAAGAATTTGAGAAGTCATGAAGATAAAGACAAAAGAGAAAAAGATGAATTTTCTCATGAAGGATCACCATGTGACTTTTCAAATGAAAGGATATGAAGGGTCATGCAAGTTTGGTGCCATTTTCCATGAGGATTAAAGGGTCATAAAGGGTTAATGCCAAAGGTCATTTGTAAAACTATAAATAAAGGCTTGAGAAGCCATTTTTAATATACAAGAGAGTGCATGGTTTGTATTTGTTTTATATAAAAAAAGAAGAGAGAATAGAAAGAGATATTGTAGAGTTATATCATTTATTGAGTAAGAAACATTGAGAGATAGTTGTGTTTTATATATAAGAGGGGTTGGTGCTCCTATGGGTTGGTGCTCACAAATATTTGCAAGGGGGTGGTGCCCCTGTGGGTTAGTGCTCATAAATAAATATTATGTTGGTACTCAGTAAAGGGGTTGGTGCTCCTACAAATTGGTGATTGTGAACTTTGTAATTTGAGTTGGTGTTCTTTTATATACTTAAGATTGTTCTCTATAGTTTTTTCTATTTTAATTTTTCACATAAAAATTTGGTCTCTCTCTCTCTCTCTCTCTCTCTCTCTCTCTCTCTCTCTCTCTCTCTCTCTCTCTCTCTCTCTCGTGTGGTGCATATTGTTTTCAATTTTATTACATATCTTAAATGAATGGCTAAGTGGAATTTGATTGAGTAAAAGATTTATAAGATATATGATATACTGATTCACTCCCCTCTTAGTATATCCTATGCTTTACAGCTTGAAGGTAAATCGAAGAAAGCATGATGGTTAGATCACATGAAGGTTTTTCTATAAATAATGCACCTTTGTTTGATGGGATAAATTATGATTTTTAGAGCATAAAGATGAGAAATTATTTGATGGCTCTTGGATTCAACATTTGGAAAGCAGTGGTGGAAGAATATGAAGAGCCAAAGACACTTGTAACAACTCTGGTGGGAAAAAGGTAGGTGAAAATAATGTTAAATCTTTAAATATTATTTTATATGGTTTATGTGAATCAAAATTTGTTAAAGTTATACAATGCAAATCTACTCATGAAACTTAGGTAAAAATTGAGAATATTTACAAAGGTGATGAAAAATTTTAGCAAGCTAAGCTTTAGACTTTTAGAAGATAATTTGAGAGTTTGAAGATGGAAAAGGAAGAAAATATAGCTAGTTACCTTTTGCAGGTTGATCAAATAGTTAATTAGATTCAAGGTCTTGGAGAAAATTTATAAGAATCAATCATGGTACAAAAAGTTTTGTAATCTCTATCATTGAGATATGATGCAAAAGTTTTAGCAATTGAAGAGATGAAGAATTTAGCCAAGATAAAGAAGGATGAGCTACATGGTATTCTTACGGCATATGAGATGTAGACCAAATAAGAGAAACCCTCAAAAAGAGAAGCTACTTTCAAGACATCAAAGAAAGAGAAGGCTAAAATTCAAGAATCAAGTGACAACTCTAGCGATGATGAAAATGACAATGTATCTCTATTCATCTGCAAGTCAAAAAAGGGCACACGTAAATATCAAAGAAAATAATTTTTTAAATATTTTAATTGTGAAAAGATTGGACATTTTATAGCTAAGTGCCAAATAAAGGTAATGGTGACAATGAAGAAGGAAAGTCTACATACAAGAAGAATTTCAAAGAAAAATTCAAGAAAGAATTCGAGAAGAAGAGTTTATATTCTAATGATCCTAGCTCAATTGAAGATAGTGAAGTCAGTGATTCAAAAGAAGAGATTCTATTCGTGGCCATACATAAAGATGCCTCTACAAGTAAAAGTATAGATGATCAAGAAGAAGAACAAGATGAATTCAAAGTGAATCTAGAAGGAGAACTCATTTGTGCCTTAGAAGAATTAAAATATCTCTAGAAGAAGAATCGAAAATTAAATCTCTAGATCAAGAAAAATGAAAAGGACTCAAAAGAAATAATTAAAAATCTACAAGCACACATTGAAGAAGCCAAAAATATTGAAGAAGATCCAACAGCTTAGTTGGTAAAAGTAAGTAAAGAATGTGAAAGGTACGTTATTTAAATTACTTTTTTGAAAGAAGATCTTGAGAAAATAAATGAAGTAGTCAATGATAAAGTAGTCAAAGATTCAAAATTTAAAGATATCACTAACATATTAAATAAGATATTAAAAAGTCAAAAGTCAATATCAGATAAGACGGATATCAGATTTGAAAAAAAAAAGAGCTATGTTGAAGCCCTCACAAAAGGGAAAACAAAAATGGAAGAAGTTAAGAATATAGAAGACATCTCAAGTAAAGAAGGCTAGAAAGAATAGAGTTACAAAAGCTAATCAATTCAGAGGTACACAAATAGGATCTATTTTTATGGTTACTATTTTTATTGTAGTGGATATGGTTATAAGAAAATAGAATGTTAAAAAAGGGCTAACAATCTCAAAAATAAAAAAAATAAAACTCATACAGAGTTTAGTACAAGCCATAATTCCTTTATTTCTCTATCAAGTTTTGATGAAAAGGCTATAATATGTTACAAGTGCAATAATTTTGAACACATAACAAGGTATTGTAGAAGCATGTTTGAGTCAGTTAAAAAGGATCAAAATTTCAAGGCTCCATCAAAAAAAAATTACAAATAGGTACATGGTAGAAGAAAAAATTTGAAGATTCTATATTGGTCTAGGCAGCTTTGCATGAAAGAAATAAAGAAAAGCCATGGTTCATTAACAGTGGATGTTAAAGGCATATCATAGGAGACAAGAGTAAATTTATAATCTTGAATATGATTAATGGTGTCACAATAAAATTTAGAGATAATACTACTGCCAGAATTACCAAAAAAAGTACACTAAGTTTGGATAATGGTAAAACTAAAATTGAAAATATTTTGTATGTAGAAGGTCTTAAGATAATATTTTGATTGTAAGTCAAATGTGTGATCAGGGGTACACACTAAATTTTTATGTAGAAGGTTGTGAAATTAGGAGAAAAAATTTAGATGTATTAGTTGCAGATGCTCAGAGAATAGGCAATAATTTATATATGTTATCAGAAATCAAAGGTCAAAGATGTTATTTGAGTCAGATTGAAGAAAGTTGGCTATGGCACAAGAGAATGGGACACATAAATTTTGATAATCTTATCAACATCATCTATAAGCAAGTATTCATATATCTTTCAAAGATTATAAAGCTATTCAATATACTTTGTGAACCTTATCAACACAAGAAGAAGGCTAGAAAGTGGTTCAAAACAAAAGAATACTCGACCACTCAGATGTTAGAACTTATTCACACTGATTTGTGTGGACCTATGAAAATTCAAAGCACTCAAAGTGAGAAATATTTTATATTGAATATTGATTATTTTTCACGTATGACTTGGGTAATATTTTTAAAGAAAAAATCAAAAGCTTTCAGATATTTCAAAGCATTAGTTGAGAATGAAACTAGTTTGAATATTAAGTGCCTAAGATCATATCAAAGAGGAGAATTCATGTTAGATTAGTTTATTGAGTATTTTGAAGATCATGGAATAAAGAGATATTATTTAACAACTAAAACTCCATAGCAAAATGGAGTAGTTGAATAGAGAAATAGAATAGTTTAGGAGATGATGAGGATAATATTAAATAAATCTAAGATACCAGATAAATATTAGAGAGAGGAAATTGATACAGTACTGCTTATCTAGAATAGAGAATTATTGAGAGTCAACCATGACAAGATTCATTATGATCTATGAAAAGATAAACCAGCTATAGTGGATTATTTTAAATTTTTTGGTAATAGATGCTTCATAAAGAGAACTAATGAAAAATTAGGTGAATTTGAACCAAGAGCAGATGAAGGCATATTTTCTAGTTATTCTTACAAAAGTAAATCTTATAAATGTTATAACAAAAGAACCAATAAAATAGTTGAAAGTGCAAGTGTCAGAATAGAAGAAGATGGAGCATAAAGAAACAGTGATCTAATAGATATTCTTAAAATCATTGAAGAGAAAGATTTTAAAGAATCAGATGAAGATGAGAAGATGGAGAAAAAGGACACCAAAACTCTATCCAAATATGTCTAGATAAATCATAATAAAGTGACATCATTGAGAAAATAAAGAAAAAAATTACACTAAAATAATGATGGTAAGTGAATCTAAGTAAGTTAATTTCTTTTTGTTACCCAAAATTTAGCCTAGAACCCATTTAAAATCTAGACATAATAAGAATTAGGTTAAGGCAATGGATGAAGAATTAAATCAATTAGAAAAGAATGATAATTGGGAATTAGTGTCTAGACCAAAAGATCATAATGTGATAGGAACAAAATAGGTTTACAAAAATAAATTGAATGAAAATGAAGAAGTGACCAGGAATAAATCAAGATTAGTATGTAAACGATGTGTTCAAATTGAGGGAATAGATTTTGAAGAAATTTTTGCACCAGTAGCAAAGTCAAAAGCTATTAGAATATTTTTTATATATGTAGTGTTTAAATTTTTCAAAATGTTTCGGATGGATGTCAAGTCTGCTAGCTAGAGGGATTTTTTCTCTCAAATAATAGTAGCTATGTATGTAAATTGAAGAAAGCACTATATGGACTGAAATAAGCTCCCAAAGCTTGGTATGCAAGACTTTATAAATACCTGTAGGATCAAGGTTTCAAGAAAGAATTTGCTGACAATAATCTCTACATCAAAATAGAAGTGAGCATAAATTGATTGTTGTGGTATATGTTGATGACATAATATTTGGAAGTAACTGTTTCCACTCAAAATTCGCTTTTCAGACTAAAAAGAAAGAAACTAAAAGAAAGTAATGGACAAGGCTTGGAAGTACCTGGACTAAAGATTGCGCACCGTAAATCCAGACGTTTGTGAGCACTCCTCTTTGGCTGTGGAGGAATGACACCTGCAAGAAAAAAAGGAAACTAGGACAAGAAAAACGTTAGACAGATAGGCAGTGGGTTGCCAAGCAAAAGGCTTGTTCCCAGAAGTGTAAAAACTTCCTTAAGGGAGGCCAACCCACTGTATGATGAAATAAGTGACTGATAAAAGACAGAATGCCAGAATACAGAAGTGACAAAGAAAGTAAAAAGGAAAGAAGAAAACAAAATGATTACCTGAAAGAGCTGTTGGGCTGAAGACAGTCGCCGAGGTCGGAAATGCTGCCGGCGTCGGTTAAGGGGTCTGTCGTCGTCGATTATCCTGCCGACGTCGGTTGGGGAAGTGACCGGCGTCGGTCAGGGTTGTGGCCTGTAGTCGGGTCTGGGTTGCTTTCTGGACTGTGGACGGGTCTGAGACTGAACGGGGACAAGTTTGGATGGATTGGAGAGCGGTCTGGTTCGGGTTGGGTGCCTGGTGCAAGGTCTTTTTGGCAGAGGGGTGAGGAAGTTGGAAGAGACACAGGGGATAGGGAAGAGGAGGATTCACAGAGGATGGGGCCTGAGAAGGCTTTGCAGCCTCTCAGGGGGGAAGGACAGAGGGAGTAGGAGACAATAAAAGATAGATGACTGAATACTAAAATGAAATAAAAAAACCAGACTAGCTTACCTCTAGCTTGCTGAATGAAGAGAGAAGAAGATGTTGCTGGAGCCACGGAAGAGTTGCTGCAAGGAGAAGATACTGATCCAGGGCCTTTTCACCTGTTGCTGCTATTGCACGAGGTCAAGACAGAGGAGAGATCAGAGCCAAAGTGTCAAGAGAATCTGTTTTCAAGCTCAAGAGTCCAGGGGGGTGCAACGGATGCAGAAGGGGATAATGAAGGCTGCCGATGCTGGCAGTTTCGCCGACGTCGGCCAAAGGGTCACCAACGTCGGCGGTCGCAGGATGGGCACAGAGGCTAAAAATAGCCTCTGCCCACTCTTGCACGCCGTCGGGCGAGGGGTCATGGGCAGAACGGTCACGAGGATGCCAAAATGGACGAGGGGGGATATAATGGTGAGATTTGGCCTAATAAATGCTAGGGGGAAGGTGGAGGGATTCAAGGGAGGATCCAAGGTGGCAAGGGTAGGGTGGAAAGGGGGCCTTATTTAATTAAAAATAGATGTTAATTTCTAATTAATAAGACTTAGGTGGGTTAGGGACCAAGGAGGACTAGGAGGGAGAAAGGGCCAAGGGGGAGAACCGAGGTGCAGACACGTTTGCGGTGTCTACAGTAACATTAAAAAGATGATAAAAGAATTTTTTGACAATATACAAAAAAATTTGAGATGTCAATGCTTGGAGAATTGTCATTTTTCTTAGGGTTGCAAATTTTTCAGTCAGATAAAAAAAATTCATACCTCAAAGTAAATATGCCAAAGAAATGTTGAAAAATTTTGGTTTTGAGGATTGTGCACCAGTTGGTACACTGATGGGTATAGGAAGAAAGGAGAGCAAGCATGAATATTCACCTATTGTAGATTAATCTTTGTATAAATCTATGATTGGTAGTCTTTTATATTTGACAGCATCAAGGCCAGACATTATGCATGCAGTAGGTATAGTTGAGAGATATCAATCAGTTTCAAAAGATAGTCATGTTTAGTTGATAGAAAGAATATTTAGATACATCAAAGAGACATTGGATTATGGATTATGGTATCTCATAGGTAGAGATTTCACATTGATTATTTACACAGACTCAGATTGGGTAGGTTGCTTGGATGATAGGAAGAGCATAAGTGGTGGAGCTTTCTTCTTTAGTGATAGCTTAGTATCATGGCTAAATAAGAAGCAAAATTTAGTATCACTTTCTACAACTAAAGTAGAATATATTGTAGCAGTACTGTGTTGTACTCAAGTGCTTTAGATGAATCAAATTTTAGAAGATATCAAGGTAAAATATGATGAACCTTTTTATAAGAACATAAGTGCTATTAATATTTCTAAGAATTTGATGATGCATTCAAGAATAAAACATATTCCTATCAGATATCACTTTTTAAGAGAGTAGGTGATAGATCAATAAGTCAAAATGAAATATATCAGTACTAGAGAATAGATTGTAGATATTTTCACAAAGGCACTACCAAAAGATATATTTGAGTATCTACGAGAGAAGTTGGGAGTAATTTATTTAACTTCTTGTCATTAAGAATCAACATCAGTTGAGGGAGAGTTAATTGTTAGCTCTAGGATAGGCCCTTTGCCATTGATGTTAAAGGGGGAGAAGAATAAAAATAGGTGCAAAAATATGTATAAGGAATAGGGATATGTTGTTATAATAAGGGAGAGTTACTATATATTTTTCAGATGGTAGTATGTGTAGGTTGGCATGTATAATGCAAGTTTTAAGATGTGGCAATTTTAATTTGAGGTTACCATCAATGATAAAAGGGGAGATTATTTGAAATATTATCATTGATGTCAAAGGTCTAGCATTGGGGATAAAGGCCCCATAACATTTAATGGTGTTTTTAATATTCATATCTTGTCTAATGTGTGTTGATATTTATTTAATATTAACAAATATATTTTTAGTTGCATAAAATTCAAAAGAGGGCCCATAAAGAAGTCAAAAAGTCATGGGGTAAAGACAAAAGAGGAATGAGATGTATTTTCCCATGAAAAGTCATCTTGAGGAATTCTAAGAGTCACCAAATGAAGACAAAAGAGGGTATAGCACATTTTTTTTATAAAGAATCATCTTAATGAATTTGAAAGGTTACAAAGACAAAGACAAAAGGGGAAAGGACAAATTTTCTCCTGAAGAGTCACCATGTGACTTTTCAATTGAAAGAATATGAAGGGTCATGCAAGTTTGGCACCATTTTCTTTAAAGATTGAAAGGTCACAAAGGGTGAATGATAAAGATCATTTGGAAAGCTATAAATAAAATCTTGAGAAGCCATTTGTAATATGAAAGAGAATGTATGGTTTATATTTATTTTATATAATAAAAGAGGAGAGAATAGAAAGAGATATTATAGAGTTTTATCATTTATTGAGAAATAAACATTGAGAGATAGTTCTTTTTTATATACAAGAGGGGTTGGTGCTCCTATGGGTTGGTGCTCACAAATGTTTGTAAGGGGTTAGTGCTCCTGTGGGTTGGTTCTCAAAAATAATTATTGTATTGGTGCTCTGTAAAGGAGTTGATGCTCCTGCAAATTGGTGCTTATGAACTTTTTAATTTAAATTGGTGCTCTTTTATATACTTGAGATTGTTCTCCATAGTTTTTTCTATTTTAAGTTTTCACATAAAAATTTAGTCTCTCTCTCTCTCTCTCTCTCTCTCTCTCTCTCTCTCTCTCTCTCTCTCTCTCTCTCTCTCTCTCTCTCTCTCTCTCTCTCTCTCTCTCATGTGGTGCATATTGCTTTCAATTTTATTGCATATCTTGAATGAATGGTTAAGTTAAATTTGATTAAGTAAAAGATTTATAAGATATATGATATACTGATTCACCCTCCCTCTCAGTATATCTTGTGCTTAACAATTAGTATCAGAGCAGGTTTCTTTTGAAAAAGTTTTATAGCTTGAAGGCAGATCGGGGAAAGAATGATGGTTGGATCACATGAAGGTTTTTCTATAAATAAATCACATTTGTTTGATAAGATAAATTATTTTTTTTAGAGCATAAGGATGAGGACTTATTTGATGGCCTTTAGATTTGACATTTGGCAAGCAGTTGTAGAAGAATATGAAGAGCCATAGACACTTGTAACTACTTCAGTGGAAAAGAAGGCAAGTGAAAATAATGCTAAAGCTTTAAATGCTATTTTATGTGTTTTATGTGAATCAAAAAAATTTAAAGTTATGTAATGTGAATTTGATCATGAAACTTAGGGAAAGCTTGAGAATAATTACAAAGATGATGGAAAGATTCAGCAAGCTAAGATTCAAACTTTTATAGTATTCTTATAGCATATGAGATGCAGACCGAACAAGAGAAATTTTCAAAAAGAGAAGTTACTTTCAAGACATCAAAGAAAGAGAAGGCTAAGATTTAAGAATCAAGTGATAGCTCTAGCGATTATGAAAATGACAATAGATCTCTATTCATCCTTAAGCCAAAAAAGGTCAAAGATAAATATCAAGGAAAATTACCTTTTAAATGTTTTAATTATGGAAAGATTAGACATTTTGTAGCTAAGTGCCCAAATAAGTGTAATGATGACAATGAAGAAGAAAAGTCTACATGCAATAATAATTTCAAATAAAAATTTAATAAGGGATTAGAGAAGAAGAGTTTATGTTCTAAAGATCTCAATTTAATCAAAGATAGTGGAATCAGTGATTTAAAAGAAGAGATTCTATTCATGGTCATACATAAAGATGCCTCCATAAGTAAAAGTACAGATGATCAAAAAGAAGAACATGATGAAGCCAAAGTGAATTTAGAAGGAGAACTCATTTGTACCTTAGAATAATTAAAAGCTCTAGAGAAGAATTGAAAAATAAAGCTCCAGATTGAAAAAAATATAAAGGACTCAAAAGAAATAAATAAAGATCTAAAAGCACACATTAAAGAATATAAAAATATTGAAGAAGATCTAATAGCTTAGATGGTAAAAGTAAGTGAAGAAAATGAAAGTTATGTTATTGAAATTACTTCTTTGAAAGTAGATCTTGAAAAATAAATAAAGTAGTCAATGATAAAGCAGTTAGAGATTCAAAATTTGAAGAGAGCACTAACATGTTAAATAAGATATTAGAAAGTTAAAAGTCAATATCAGATAAGACAAGTTTTAGATTTGAAAAGAAAAAGAGCTATGTTGAAACCCTCATAAAAGAGAAAATAAAAATAGAAGTTAAGAGTATAGAAGACATCTCAAGCAAAGAACGCTGGAAGGAATAGAGCTACAAAAGGCAATCAGGTCAGAGGTACACAAATATGTTTTTTTTATAGTTACTATTTTTTTTACAATAGATATGGTCATAAGAAAATAGAATGTCAAAAAAGGGCTAACAATCTCATAAACAAGGAAAGAGAAACTCATGTAGAGTCTAGTAGAAGCCACAATTATTTTGCTCTTCTATCAGGTTTTGATGAAGAGGCTATAATATGTTACAAGTACAATAATTTCAAACACATAACTAGGTATTGTAGAAACATGTTTGATTCAATTAAGAAAGATTAGAATTTCAAGGATCTATTCATCCAAAAGAAAGTTTAGACATGTACATGGTAGAAGAAATAACTTGAATATTCTATGTTGGTCCAGACAATGTTGCATGCAAAAAATGAATAAAAATCATGGCTTATTGATAGTGGATGTTTAAGGCATATGACAAGAGATAAGAGTAACTTCATAACCTTAAATAAGATCAATGGTGGTGTAGTAAAATTTAGAGATAATACTACTACCAAAATTACTAGAAAAACTACACTAAGTTTAGATAATGGTAAAACTAAAACTGAAAATATTTTGTATGTATAAAGTCTTAAACATAATATTTTGAGTGTAAGTCAAATGTGTGATCAAGGGTATACACTAAAGTTTTTTGTAAAAAGTTTTAAAATTAGGAAAAAAGATTCAGATGTATTGGTTATAAATGCTTAGAGAATAGGTAATAATTTATATATGTTATCAGACATCAAAAGTCAAAGATGTTGTTTGAGTCAGATTGAAGAAAGTTTGTTATGACATAAGAGAATGAGATGCATAAATTTTGACAATCTTGTCAACATCATCTAAAAGCAAGCAGTCAAGAATCTTCTAAAGATTAAAAATCTATCCAACACATTTTGTGAACCTTATCAGCATGGGAAGCAGGCCAAAAGGTGGTTTAAAATAAAAGAATACTTGACCACTCAGATGTTAGATCTTGTTCACAATGATTTGTGTGGATATATCAGAACTAAAATCACTCAAGGTGATAAATATTTTATGTTATTTAAATACTACTACCAAAATTACTAGAAAAACTACACTTAGTTTAGATAATGGTAAAACTAAAACTGAAAATATTTTGTATGTATAAAGTCTTAAACATAATATTTTGAGTGTAAGTCAAATGTGTGATCAAGGGTATACACTTAAGTTTTTTGTAAAAAGTTTTAAAACTAGGAGAAAAGATTCAGATGTATTGGTTATAAATGCTTAGAGAATAGGTAATAATTTATATATGTTATCAGACATCAAAGGTCAAAGATGTTGTTTGAGTCAGATTGAAGAAAGTTTGTTATGACATAAGAGAATGGGATGCATAAATTTTGACAATCTTGTCAGGAATCTAGAACAACAAACATGCTCTGATCCCACTTGTCAGGATGCGAAACCGGAAACATATAATTGATTACCAAACTTCAAACAACTTAATATGCGGAAATAACCAGATTCACCAAGTAACTAGAATTCAGAATAACACAGCATATGAGAGACAATACACAACTTGTATTAACACTTTATACAGAAAAGAATACAATAGAGAATATGCCACATCTTCTCCACCACCTTACAGAGGATTCCCACACCTCAAGTGAACAGTAATTCTTCTCCCCAAAGCTCTCCCTCTCACCGGTCCCAACACCCAACTCAAATACAGAGTTGGTGTTCACCTCTCATGCTCCACGCATAACACAAGTGCTCCACGCACTCCACAAGCACTCCACGTGCTCCACAAGTACTCAAGGTACTTCAAGTAGATCTCCCATGAACTTGCAATAACCTGCACTTCAACAGACCATACTTATGGAAGGAACTTCCTTGCCTTCCTCTTGTTCTATCCGAGTACACACCTGTACTCCAAGTAGATCCTGCCTGATACTGCTCCCTGTTGTGTTGCTGTCTGTATGACCTTGCACATCTGCAAATCAAACAATGGTTCTATTCACCTGTGAACCTCGACCTTGCATACACATACACCTGCAGATCAACGATCTTACTTACCATGTAGATCTCCTATATAGGCCATGCAACTGTGACCAAGATCCTACACTCTTGAAGAACCCAGCTGGCTCTCCAATCCAGCACCAACACACCTGGTACTGTGGCACTAGGAGGAACGCACCATAGCTCTACCTCACACACAGAAGGAGCTTATAATTATGCTCTCTTACTCCCTAGCACACTTTTACAATACAACCATGAGTCTATTATATAGATCTCATCCAAACAATAATTAGACATCTAATTACAATAATTAGATCCGCAGCTCTCAGTCTAAAATTAGATCTCTTCATGCAAACACTTGGTTCGTTAGCTAACTGCCCGTAGATAGCTCGCAGTCGAACTACACAGGCGACCGACGCCGGTCCCTGTCTGCCTGGGGGTCGCCGACGCCGGCCGATCTCTAACCGACGCCGGTTGTCTTTCCTGCCCTTTCCTGCCGACGTCGGTTGGCCTAACCGACGCCGGTGTCTCTGGCACTCAGCAACTCTCCTGCAACCTCCTCTGTATCTGCATCAGTGAAGCTTTTAGCTCCACAATCTTAACAATCTCCCACTTGGAGATAAACAGCTGCACTGTACCTGTACCTGTACTCCGTCTAATCTGTTTCCTGGTTTGTATCCCTCTTCAAGCTTCCACCTGAAGACAACACACCACACAACCTGTGATGTACCACCTGTCATCCGAGTACCTTGCCACATCCAAACCTACAACACCTGTAGTGAAGTCCTGACCCTGCATAGCAACACCTGCTGCCGGTCCCTCTCAGAAAACCTGAGAACCCACTTCCCCGAATTGGCTCCTAACTCTGACAGCTCCCACTGCATGGGAATACTCAGGTCTATACTAGACCTCATGTGATTTCGGACACTATACCTGTCCAGCCCTTAGTGTGCTCCGGTTCTGTATCCCGAACCTCGCCAACACCTGATTCACATCAGCTCCCACTCGAGACAAAATCAACCAGTGATCTCCATGCCTCCCATGTCAAAGAATTCCGCTGCTCCAAACTCCTCATGACATGCCACTGAACTAATCTTACCCTTAGCTCAGCAAAACCCTGTATGTACACCCCTGCTAGCTAGCATACTATCCACATACAGCAACAGAATGATGTCATGACTCATCATCCACCTGGTAAGACAAACCACAGTAGTTACCTGACACTGACTGAAGCCATGCTTCGTCCTCCACCTGTCAAACCTGGTACCACTGTCCTGCAGCTCCTCAAGACCATATGCCTGGCCTTCCGTCTCATGTATCCGTTCTCTCTATTCTTCTACTAAGGCATCCATTCATCTCTGTGCTTTCTTCCAGCTGGCAAACCTACCAAGACACCCGTCTGGTTCTGCATCATAAACCTACCAAGCTCACACCTGTTTCCTAGATCCTTCCTGCTATACAATCAGCAACAAGTATGAAGAAGAGGAACAACGAATTTGAGGGCCTACTTACGCCTTCAGTCCTCCGTATGGGTGTTTGAGACTCCTTGACAGCTTGCTGTCCACCCAAAATTCGTTACAGTGACCGACCTCGGTCACTCCACAGTCTGCATCCGACCGACGTCGGTTCCATGCGTCTGTACCTGACTACCAACCTGCCTGCGCTGGTGTCCCTTCTGCCGACATCAGTCCTCCTGACCGACATCGGTCTTACATACTGCCGACGTCGGTCCCATGACCGACATCGGTCTTATCCTGCCCGACATCGCCGGCTTCGGTCTGCACATGATCGACATCGGCACCTGTCTGTTCGACGCCGGTTCCTCCTGACCGACATCGGTGTCTGTGTTCGCCTGTGAGTGATGACTTTTTACCCGCGAGCTCCTTTGGATCAATCTCCATGTCCAAACTGCCCTGCTCAGATGTATCCAGCCTCATCCACTGAACTCTGTCTGCCATCTCCTCCAAGAACACCAAGGCTTTCCAGTTCTTAAGTCTGTCAAATATATCTGTCTTCCGCTTAAGAACATGCATCTCCTTCCTGCTCATGTGACCAAGCCTACGATGCCACGTCTCCGCAACAGAAGAAGAATCAGTAATATAAACAAGTAGATAAAGAATACCTGTTTTCTTACCACCAGCTAATTCAAGTGCTACTGCTGTGAGAGTCTTGTGCATCTCTCATCACCCAATCTTTCTGAAGAAATTAGCCATATCTCCAAACTTGGGACCTGCATGACCTTCATCAACACCTGTGTGTTGGCCGCCTGCAATTTCAGCTTCACTTCCCCTTTGCCAATTCTTTGGCAAGGCTTACCAGCTCCTCTACCTGGGGCTGCATGGAAAGAGGCAACCGAATCTTTTATCCAAGATTCAACTTTATCCAAGAAACCTGCAAACACATCCTGTGCAATAACACCTGCAACATCTGTATCTTCAGTTTCTTCATGCTGATCTGTTACCAACCAACAATCTTCTTTTACCTGCTCTTTCTTTCCATCAGACCGTGAGTAACCGTCTGTGCTTTTCAACTCCTCCATTCTTAGCTTACTTTGATCTGCCGTTGCTCTACTCCCACTCAATCAGAAAACCCTGAGAGTGCCCTGTAATCAAAACACAACCTGCTTCCTGCAACCTTAGCTCTGATACCGCTTGTCAGTATCGAGCTAAGAACCTACAACCAAGGCTCTGATACCACTTGTCAGGAATCTAGAACAACAAACATGCTCTGATACCACTTGTCAGGAATCTAGAACAACAAACATGCTCTGATCCCACTTGTCAGGATGCGAAACCGGAAACATACAATTGATTACCAAACTTCAAACAACTTAATATGCAGAAATAACCAGATTCACCAAGTAACTAGAATTCAGAATAACACAGCATATGAGAGACAATACACAACTTGTATTAACACTTTATACAGAAAAGAATACAATAGAGAATATGCCACATCTTCTCCACCACCTTACAGAGGATTCCCACACCTCAAGTGAACAGTAATTCTTCTCCCCAAAGCTCTCCCTCTCACCGGTCCCAACACCCAACTCAAATACAGAGTTGGTGTTCACCTCTCATGCTCCACGCATAACACAAGTGCTCCACGCACTCCACAAGCACTCCACGTGTTCCACAAGTACTCAAAGTACTTCAAGTAGATCTCCCATGAACCTGCAATAACCTGCACTTCAACAGACCATACTTATGGAAGGAACTCCCTTGCCTTCCTCTTGCTCTATCCGAGTACACACCTGTACTCCAAGTAGATCCTGCCTGATACTGCTCCCTGTTGTGTTGCTGTCTGTATGACCTTGCACACCTGAAAATCAAACAATGGTTCTATTCACCTGTGAACCTCGACCTTGCATACACATACACCTGCAGATCAATGATCTTACTTACCATGTAGATCTCCTATATAGGCCATGCAACTGTGACCAAGATCCTACACTCCTGAAGAACCCAGCTGGCTCTCCAATCCAGCACCAACAAGCCTGGTACTGTGGCACTAGGAGGAACGCACCATTGCTCTACCTCACACACAGAAGGAGCTTATAATTATGCTCTCTTACTCCCTAGCACACTTTTCCAATACAACCATGAGTCTATTATATAGATCTCATCCAAACAATAATTAGACATCTAATTACAATAATTAGATCCACAGCTCTCAGTCTAAAATTAGATCTCTTCATGCAAACACTTGGTTCGTTAGTTAACTGCCCGTAGATAGCTCACAGTCGAACTACACAAGCGACCGATGCCGGTCCCTGTCCGCCTGGGGGTCGCCGACGCCGGCCGATCTCTGACCGACGCCGGTTGTCTTTCCTGCCCTTTCCTGCCGACGTCGGTTGGCCTGACCGACGCCGGTGTCTCTGGCACTCAGCAACTCTCCTGCAACCTCCTCTGTATCTGCATCAGTGAAGCTTTTAGCTCCACAATCCTAACAAATCTTGTCAACATCATCTAAAAGCAAGCAGTCAAAAATCTTTCAAAGATTAAAAATATATCCAACACATTTTGTGAACCTTATCAGCATGGGAAGCAGGCCAAAAGGTGGTTTAAAATAAAAGAATACTTGACCACTTCGATGTTAGATCTTGTTCACAATGATTTGTGTGGATATATCAGAACTAAAATCAATCAAGGTGATAAATATTTCATGTTATTTATTGATTATTTTTTACGTATGACTTGGATAATATTCTTAAATAAAAAATTAGAAGCTTTCAGATATTTTAAAGCATTAGTTAAGAATGAAATTGATTTGAATATTAAGTGCCTAACATCATATCAAAGAGAAGAATTCATGTCATATTAGTTTATTGAGTATTGTGAAGATCATGGAATAAAGAGACATTATTTAGAAGCCAGAACTCCATGATAAAATAGAGTAGTTAAATAGTGAAATAGAATAGTTCAAGGGACAGTGAAGACAATGCTAAATGAATCCAAGATACTAGATAAATATTGGAGAGAGGCAATTGGTATAACAATGCATATCCAAAACTGAGTATTATTCAGAGTCAATAGTGACAAGACTCCTTATGATCTATAGAAAGATAAACTAGTTACAACTGATTACTTCAGATTTTTTGTAGTAGATGCTTCATAAAGAGAACTGATGAAAATTTGGATAAGTTTGAATCTAGAGTAGATGAAGGTATATTTCTTGGTTATTTTTATAAAATTAAAGCTTATAAATTTAATAACAAAAGAACTAAGAAAATAGTTGAAAGTACAAGTGTCAGGATAGGAGTAAAAAGAATCAGTGATCTAGTAGACATTCTTAAAATCATTGAAGAGGAAGATTTTAAAGAATTAGATAAAGATGAGAAGGATAAAAAGGACATCAAAACCCCATCCAGATATGTCCAAATAAATTATAATGAAATTGACATCATCGAAGACATAAATGAAATAATTCACACTAGAAGAATGATGGTAAGTGAATATGATAAAATTAATTTCTTTTTGTTATCTAAAATTTAGCCTAGAACTTTTTCACAAGCTAGACATGATAAGCATTAGATTAAGGCAATGGATGAAGAATTAAATCAGATAAAAAAGAATGATACTTGGGAATTAGTGCCTAAACCAAAAGATCACAATGTGATAGGAATAAAATGAGTTTATAAAAATAAGTTGAATGAAAATGGAGAAGTGACCAGGAATAAACTAAGATTAGTATGTAAAGGATATGCTCAAATTGAGGGAATAGATTTTTTAAAAAAAATTGTACTAGTAGAAAGGCTATAGGATATTAGAATGTTTCTTGCATATGCAATGTTTAAAATTTTTAAATTAATTCAAATAGATGTCAAGTCTTCTTTTTTGAATGTGAATCTAGAAGAGGAGGTCTACATTGAGCAGCTAGAGAGATTTTTTCTCTCAACTGATAGTAGCCATGTATGTAGATTGAAGAAAGCACTATATGAATTAAAACAAGCTCCTAGAGCTTGGTATGCAAGACTTGATAAATACCTACAAGATCAAAGTTTTAAGAGAAAATATATTGACAGTAATCTCTACATCAAAATAGAAGGTGAGCATCAGTTGATTATTATGGTATATGTTGATGACATAATATTTGGATATAACATTGAAAAGATGACAAAAGAATTTTCTGACAATATGCAAAAAAAAATTGAGATGTCTATGCTTGGAGAATTGTCATTTTTCTTAGGGTTGCATATTTTTCATTTAGATAAAGAAATTTTCATATCTCAAAGTAAATATGCCAAAGAAATATTGAAAAATTTTGGTTTTGAGGATTGTGCACCATTTGGTACACTAATGGGTACAAAGAATAAGGTGAGCAAAGATGAAGATTCACCTATTATAGATCAATATTTATATAGATTTATGATTGATTGTCTTTTATATTTGATAGCATCAAGGCTAGACATTATGCATGCAGTAGGTATAGTTTTAAGATATATGTCAGCTCTAAAAAAAATAGTCATGTTCAATTAGTAAAAATAATATTTAGATATATCAAAGGGATATTGGATTATGGATTATAGTATCTCATAGGTAGAGATTTTACATTAATTGCTTACACAAATTTAGATTGGGTAGGTTGTTTGGATGATAGGAAGAGCACAAGTGGAAGAGATTTCTTCCTCAGTGATAGTTTAGTATCATCGCTAACTAAGAAGTAGAATTCGGTATCACTTTCTATAAATGAAGTAGAATATATTGCAATGGTATTATGTTATACTCAAGTGTTTTAGATGAAAAAAACTTTGGAAGATATCAAGGTAAAATATGATGAACCTATTTCTATTTTTTGTGACAACACAAGTATTATTAATATTTTTAAGAATTTAGTGATGCATTCAAGAACAAAATATATTCCTATCAAATATCACTTTTTAAGAGAGTTGGTGGTAGATCAATACGTCAAAATGGAATATATCAATACTACAGAATAGATTGTAGATATTTTTACAAAGGCACTAGCAAAAGACACATTTGAGTATCTACAGGAGAAGTTGAGAGTAATTTCTTTTACTTTTTTCCATTGAAGATCAAAATCAATTGAGGGGGAGCTAATTTTTAGCTCCAAGATAGGCCCTTTACTATTGATGTCAAAGGTGGAGAAGAATACAAATATGTGTAGAAATAGATGCAAAAATAGGTATAGGTTTCTACAATCAAGGGGAGTTACTATATGTTTTTTAGATGGTAGTATGTGCAGGTTGGCATATGTAGTATAAGTTTTAAGATGTGGCAATTTCAGTTTGAAGTTTCCATCAATGACAAAGAGAGAGATAGTTGGAAATATTATCATTGATGTCAAAGGTTTAGCATTAGTGATAAAGGCCCCATAACATTTAATGGTGTTTTTAATATTCATATCCTAGCTAATGTGTGTTGATATTTATTTAATATTAATGAATATATTTTTGATTACATCAAAGTTAAAAGAGGGCCCATAGAGAAGTCAAAGAGTTACGAGGTAAAGACAAAAGAGGAATGGGATGCATTTTCTCATGAAGAGTCATTTTAAAGAATTTCAAGAGTCACCAAGTAAAGACAAAAGAGAGTATGGTGCATTTTTCCATGAAGAGTCATCTTAAGGAATTCGAAAGGTCACAAAGACAAAGACAAAAGTGGAAATAATGAATTTGCTCATGAAGGGTCACCATGTGACTTTTTAAATGAAAGGATATGAAGGGTCATGCAATTTTTTCACCATTTTTTATGAGGATTGAAGGGTCATAAAGGGTGAATGCCAAAGGTCATTTAGAAAGCTATAAATAAAGGTTTGAGATACCATTTGTAATATGCAAGAGAGTGCATGGTTTGTATTTTTTTTTATAAAAAAAGATTAGAGAATAGAAAGAGATATTGTAGAGTTCTATCATTTTTTGAGTAAGCAACATTGAGATATAGTTGTGTTTTATAAACAAGAGGGGTTGGTGCTCTTGTGGTTTGGTGCTCACAAATCTTTGAAAGGGGTTGGTGCTCCTATGGGTTGTGATCATAAATAATTGTTGTGTTGGTGCTAGATAAAGGGTTTGGTGCTCTTGCAAGTTAGTGTTTGAAAAATTTATAATTTGAGTTGGTGCTCTTTTATATACTTGAGATTGTTCTTCATGGTCTTTCTCATTTTGAGTTTTCATATAAAAATATGGTATCTCTCTCTCTTGTGTGGTGCATATTGCTTTCAATTTTATTGTATATCTTAAAAGAATGGTTAAGTGGAATTTTATTAAGTAAAATATTTATAAGACATATGATATACTGATTCACACCCCCCCTCTCAGTATATCCTATGCTTAATAATTGGTATCAAAGCAGGTTTCTTTTGAAAAAAATTACAACTGGAAAGTAGATCAAGGAAAGCACAATGACTAGATCACATGAAAGTTTTTCTATAAATAATGCACCTTTATTTGATAGGAAAAATTATGATTTTTAGATCATAAAGATGAGGACTTATTTTATGGCCCTTAGATTTGACATTTAACAAGCAGTGGTGGAAAAATATGAAGATCCACAGACACTTGTAACTACTCTAGTGGAAAAGAAGGCAAGTAAAAATAATGCTAAAGCTTTAAACACTATTTTATGTCATTTATGTGAATCAAAATTTGTTAAAGTTATGCAATGCAAATCTGCTCCTGAAACTTGGGTAAAACTTGATAATATTTACAAAGGTAATAGAAAGGTTTAGCAAGCTAAACTTCAGACTTTCAAAATATAGTTTGAGAGTTTGAAGATAGAAGAGGAAGAAAATATACTAAATTACCTTTTGTGAGTTGATCAAATAGTTAGTCAGATTCAAGGTCTTGGAAAAAATTAGAATAATCAATCATGGTACAAAAAAATTTAAGATCTCTACCATTTAGATATGATGCAAAAGTTTCAACAATTGAAGAGATGAAGAATTTAGCCAAGCTAAAGATGGATGAGCTACATGGTATTCTTATGGCATATGAGATGCAGATCAAATAAGATAAACTTTCAAAGAGATAAGTTGTTTTTAAGACATCAAAGGAAGAGAAGGCTAAGATTTAAGAATCAAGTGACAGCTCTAGTGATGATGAAAATGACAATGGATCTCTATTCATTTGTAAGCTGAAAAAGAGCACAGATAAATATCAAGGAAAATTACCTTTTAAATGTTTTAATTATAGAAAGATTGGACATTTTGTAGCTAAGTTCCTAGATAAGTGTAATGACGACAATGAAGAAGGAAAGTCTACATACAAGAAGAATTTCAAAAGAAAATTTAATAAGGGATTTGAGAAGAAAAGTTTATGTTATGTTGTGGAGCTAAAAGCTTCACCAGGATGCAAACAGGAGAAGTCACGGAGGATGCAGAGTTGCAGAATCAGTTGCAAGAAAAATGGCATCGGTCTGATCAACCGACGTCAGTTAGACAGCAAGAGGAAGCAACCAGCGTCAGTCACTAGTCGGCCGATATCGGTCATGGAGGAGCCGACGTCGGCAGCCTGTGTGAGAACAGGCAGTTTGCATGACGAATTTGGGAGAGTCTATTTTTGGACTGTTAGTTTGCATGTTGAAGGCTAGTCATAGTCTTGAGTTGCGAGTCTAATTATTGTAATTAGGTTGGTCTAATTATTGTAAGCATGAGATCTATATATGGACTCATGGGCTGTATTGTAAATTTGTAGCTAGTGAGTAAGAGAGCAATAAGCTCCTTCAGAGAGAAAAGAGTAATGGTGCGTTCCTCCTAGTGCCACAATACCAAGGTGGGTGCTGGATGGGAGAATCAGAAGGGTTCTTCGTGGGTGTATGATCTTGGTCAGCATGTGGGCATGAATTTCTATAGAAGATCTACAATGGTGAGTAAGGTCTAGTTATTTGCAGGTAGCAGCAGAGAGCAGGAGATTTACTTGGAGTACGGTTGTGTACTTGGTGAATTGGCAGCATGTTACCGACTGGTTGGAGAGGTGAACATCAATTCTGTATTGGAATTGATTGTTGTGACCAAGAGAGAGAGGAAAGAAGGTCTTGAGGAGTGGCGAACCTTTGAGGTGGAGGAAGAAGTGGCATCTTCCTTATTGTATATTCTTCTGAGTGATTATTAATACAATTGTGTATTATCTCTTGATTCCTGTGTTGTTTAATATTTCTAGTTACTTATTGATTCTGGTTAAATTCCATGTTTAGTTGCTAATATGAGAATTAATCATATGTGCTCTAATTGGTAGAGCTAGATCCTGACAAGTGGTATCAGAGCCTTGGTTGTAGGTTCAAGAGCTGATACCAACAAGTGGTATTAGAGCTTTTGGTTGGGTTGACTAACAGGTAGTTTCAGATCTGGTAGTGTTTTTTATTACAGGTCACTCACAGGGGTTTTTAGATTGAGTGGAAATATAGCAATGGCAGAAGAAAGTAAGCTACGAATGGAGAAACTGAACAGCATGAATGGTCTGATTTATGGAAAGAAAGAGCAGGTAAAAAGAGATCATTGGTTGGTAGCAGATCAGCTTGTGGAAGCATATGTTGCAGGTAATATTGCACAGGATGTTCTGGATAAAGTGGAATCTTTGTTTACAGATTCTTTTGCCTCTTTCCATGCAGCCCGAAATAGAGCATCTTTTCATGGGTATGTCTTTGGAGACCTTGGAGAGATTTATTTAGGGGTTGGAGAGCCTTGTCAGATGATTGAGGAAGGGGAAGTGAAACTGAAATTGTAGGCGGATGACACATAGTGGTTGAAGGAAGTCATGCAGGTATCAATCTTGGAGATGAGTCTAATTTCTTCAAGAAATTTGGGTGATGAGAGATGCACTGTAACTCTCACAGCAGATATACTTGAATTAGATGGTGGTAAGAAAGTAGGTATCCTTTATCTATCTACTTATATTGTTGATTCACCTTCTATTGCAGAGATGTGGCTTCATGGGCTTGGTCACATATGTAGAAGGAGAATGTAGGTTTTGAAGTGAAAGTTAGATGTTTTTGACAAGCTAAAGAACTAGAAAGCCTTGGTGTTCATGGAGGAGATGACAAACAGAGATCAGGTGAGGGAACTGAATTATTCTGAGCAGAGCAGGGTTGATCTAATTAGTATTTTGATCCATGGAGAGCTCGCGGGTAAAAAGTTATCACTCACAGACGAACACAGGTACCAGCATCAGTCATATAGTAATCAATGTCGACAGAATAAAGACTGATGTTGGTCATAAGGACCGACATCGGTAGGAAGGACACTAGCGTCAGCCAGGGAAATGACGGCGGCAGTCAGGTTTAGTACAGGGAGCCGACATCGGTCGGGAATAGACTGGGAGATGGCTGAGATCGGTCACTGGTATGGATAGTGGGCGGACAGCAAGTCTCAAACGCTCATGTCGAGGTCAGAAAGGGTAGAGTCCAGATACAGTGAGATCTTGGCATGGATGAGGAGTGTGAGTCCTTGGAGAAGAACCAAACAGGTATTTATTGGTAGATTTGTCAGCTAGAAGTAAGCACTGAGAGACGAAATGGATTCCCAAGTTAAAGAAGAGAGTGGATGGATACAAGAGATAGAAGACCAAGGCATATGGTCTTGAAGAAGCTACAAGATAGTGGTATAGGTATTGACAGGTGGATGACTAAGCATGGCTTCAGTCAATGTCAGTGTAACTATTGTGGTTTTATCTTACCAGGTAGATGATGGTCGCAACATCATCTTGTTATTGTATGTGGGTGATTTACTAGTAGGTTTGTACATACAGGTATTTGCTAAGCTAAAGGTAAGGTTAGTTCAGAGGTGTGTCATGAAGAATTTGAAGCAGCAAAATTCTTTGGCATAAGAGACATGGAGATTTAATCTCCAGTGGGAGTTGATGTGAAGATGGTGTTGGTGGGTTTCATGATGCAGGATGCAGAATCAGAAAGCACACCAAGGGCTAGACAGTTCAAGCTTAGCTTGAAACAGGGTTTGAAATCACATGAGGTCTAGTGTAGACCTGAGTTGTTTTCCCAAGTAGTGGGGGTTGTCAGAAAGTATGGAGCCAATTCAAGGAAGGAGTACTGGAGCGTAGTTCAGTGGGACTAGTAGCAGGGATTCTTGTTATGCAGGGTCAAGTTCTTCACTACATGGATATGTAGGTTCGGATGTGGCAGGTTACTTGAATGATAGGTATAGCATCACAGGTTGTGTGGTGGGTGGTCTTCAGGATTGAGCTTGAAGAGGAATACAAGCCAAGGAATAATTTAGATGGTGTACAGGTACAGGTGCAGGTGTAGCTGTTTATCTCCAAGTGGGAGATTGTTATGTTGTGGAGCTAAAAGCTTCACCAGGATGCAAACAGGAAAGTCACAGAGGATGCAAAGTTGCAGAATTAGCTACAGGAAAAATGGCATCGGTCTGATCAACTGACGTCAGTCAAACAGCAAGAGGAAGCAATCGGCATTGGTCACCAGTCGGCTGATATCAGTCATGGAGGAGCCGATGTCGGTAGCCTGTGCAAGAATAGGCAGTTTGCATGACGAATCTGGGAGAGTCTATTTTTGGACTGTTAGTTTGTATGTTGAAGGCTAGTCGTAGTCTTGAGTTGCGAGTCTAATTATTGTAATTAGGTTGGTCTAATTATTGTAAGCATGAGATCTATATATGGACTCATGGGCTATATTGTAAATTTGTAGCTAGTGAGTAAGAGAGCAATAAGCTCCTTCAGAGAGAAGAGAGTAATGGTGCGTTCCTCCTAGTGCCAAGTACCAAGGTGGGTGCTGGATGGGAGAATCAGAAGGGTTCTTCATGGGTGTATGATCTTGGTCAGCATGTGGGCATGACTTTCTATAGGAGATCTACAATGGTGAGTAAGGTCTAGTTATTTGCAGGTAGCAGTAGAGAGTAGGAGATCTACTTGGAGTACAGTTGTGTACTTGGTGAACTGGCAGCGTGTTACTGACTGGTTGGAGAGGTGAACATCAATTCTGTATTGGAATTGATTGTTGTGACCAAGAGAGAGAGGAAGAAGGTCTTGAGGAGTGGTGAACCTTTGAGGTGGAGGAAGAAGTGGCATCTTCCTTATTGTATATTCTTCTGAGTGATTATTAATATAATTGTGTATTGTCTCTCAATTCTTATGTTGTTTCATATTTCTAGTTACTTATTGATTCTGGTTAAATTCTGTGTTTAGTTGCTAACACGAGAAGTAATCATATGTGCTCTAATTGGTAGAGCTAGATCCTGACAGTTTATATTCTAAAGATACTAACTCAATCGAAGATAGTGAAGTCATTGATTCAGAAGAACAAGAGATTCTATTCATGGCCATACATAAAGATACATTTACAATTAAAAGTATAGATAATCAAGAGAAGAACAAGATGAAGCCAAAGTGAATCTGAAAGGAGAACTCATTTGTGTCTTAGAAGAATTAAAATCTCTTGAGAAGAAGATTCAAAAACTAAAGCTCTAGATTAAGAAAAATAAAAAAGACTCAAAAGAAATAATTAAAGATCTATAAGAACACATTGAAGAAGCCAAAAAGATTGAAGAAGATCTAACATCTCAGTTGGTAAAAGTAAGTGAAGAATGTGAAAAGAATGTTATTGAAATTAATTTTTTTTAAATAAATCTTGAGAAAACAAATAAATTAATCAATGATAAAGCAATTAGAGATTCAAAATTTGAAGATAAGGCTAACATGTTAAATAAGATATTAGAAAGTCAAAAGTTAATATCAAATAAGATAGGTATCAGATTTGAAAAGAAAAAGAGCTATATTGAAGCCCTCACAAAAGGGAAAACAAAAGTGGAAGAAGTTAAGAATACAGAAGACATCTCAAGTAAAGAAGGTTGGAAGGAACAAAGCTACAAAAAGCAATCAGGTTAGAGGTACACAAATAGGTTCTATTTATATGATTACTATTTTTATTGCAATGGATATAGTCATAAGAAAATAGAATTTCAAAAAAATACTAACAATTTAAAAAATAAGGAAAAGAAAACTCATGCAGAGTCTAGCAGAAGCCACAATTCTTTTGATTTTCTATTAGGTTTTGATGAAGAGGTTATAATATGTTATAAGTGTAATAATTTTGGAGACATATCTAGGTATTGTAGAAGTATATTTGATTCATTTAAGAAGGATCAAAATTTTAAGGCTCCATTCATCAAAAATAAAGTCTAGATAGGCACATGGTGGAAGAAACAACTTGAATATTTTATATTGATCCAAACAGTTTTGTATACAAAAAATAAAGAAAAGCCATGGTTAATTGATATTGGATGTTTGAGGAACCTAACAAGAGACAAGAGTAAGTTCATAACATTGAATAAGATCAATGGTGGCATAATAAAATTTGAAAAAAATACTATTACCAAAATTTCTAAAAAAGATACACTAAGTTTGGATAATAGTAAAACTAAAATTGAAAATGTTTTGTATGTAGAAGGTCTTAAGCATAATCTTTTGAGTGTAAATCAAATGTGTGATCAGGGGCATACACTAAAGTTTTATGAAAAAGGTTGTAAAATTAGGAGAAAAGATTCATATGTATTAGTTGTAGATGCTCAAAAAATAGACAATAATTTATATATGTTATCAGACATCAAAAGTCAAAGATGTTGTTTGAGTCAAATTGAAGAAAGTTATGGCATAAGAGAATGGGATAAATAAATTTTGACAATCTTATCAACATCATCTAGAATCAATCAGTCAAAAATCTTTCAAAGATTATAAAGCCATCCAACACGCTTTGTAAACCTTGTCAGTATGGGAAGTAGGTTAGAAGGTGGTTCAAAATAAAAGAACACTCGACCACTCAAATGTTTGAGCTTGTTCACACTGATTTGTGTAGACCTATGAGAACTCAAAGCACTCAATGTGAGAAATATTTCATGTTGTTTATTGATAATTTTTTACGTATGACTTGGGTAATATTTTTAAAGAAAAAATAAGAAGCTTTTAGACATTTCAAAGTATTAGTTGAGAATGAAATTGGTTTGAAGATTAAGTGCCTAAGATCATATCAAGGAGGAAAATTCATGTCAGATCAATTTATTAAGTATTTTGAAGATCATAGAATAAAGAGATATTATTTATCAGTCAGAACTCTATAGCAAAATGGAGTAGTTGAATGAAGAAATAAAACAGTTTAGGAGATGATGACGACAATGCTAAATAAATCTAAGATACCAGATAAATATTGGAGAGAGGTAGTTGGTATAAAAATTCATATCTAGAATAGAGCATTATTAAGAGTCAACAGTGACAAGACTCCTTATGAGTTATGGAAAGATAAACTAGCTACAGTTGATTATTTTAGAGTTTTTGACACTAGATGTTTCATAAAGAGAACTAATGAAAAATTAGATAAGTTTGAATCTAGAGAAGATGAAGGTATATTTCTTGGTTATTCTTACAAAAGTAAAGCTTATAAATGTTATAACAAAAAAACTAAGAAAATAATTGAAAGTGTAAGTGTTAGGATAGAAGAAGATGGAGCACAAAGAATCAGTGATTTAGTAGACATTCCTAAAATCATTGAAGAGGAATATTTTAAAAAATCATATGAAGATGTGAAGAAAGAGAAAAAAGATACAAAAACCCCATCCAAATATGTCTAGATAAGTCATAATTAAAGTGACATCATTATAGAAATAAATGAAAGAATTCGCACTAGAAGAATGATGGTAAGTGAATTTGAGCAAGTTAATTTCTCTTTGTTATCTAAAATTCAGCCTAGAACTTTTTTAGAAGCTAGACATGATAATCATTGGGTTAAAGCAATAGATGAAAATTTAAATCAGATAAAAAATAATGATACTTGGGAATTAGTACCTATACTAAAATATCATAATGTGATAGGAACAAAATGAGTTTATAGAAATAAGTTGAATGAAAATAGAGAAGTGACTAGTAATAAAGCAAGATTAGTATGTAAAAGATATGCTCAGATTCAGGGAATAAATTTTGAAAAAAAATTTATACCAGTAGCAAGGCTATAGGATATTAGAATGTTTCTTGCATATGTAGTGTTTAAAATTTTCAAAGTGTTTCAGATAGATGTCAAGTCTTTTTTTTGAATAGGGATCTATAAAAAGAGGACTACATTGAGCAGACAGAGAGATTTCTTCTCTCAAATGATAGTGTTATGTATGCAGATTGAAGAAAGCATTGTATGGATTGAAACAAGCTCTCAGAGTTTGGTATGCAAGACTTGAAAATACCTGTAGGATTAAGGTTTCAAGAGAGGATTTACTGACAGTAATCTCTATATCAAAATAAAAGGTGAGCATCAGTTGATTATTGTGGTATATGTTGATGACATAATATTTGGAGGTAACATTGAAAAGATGACAAAAGAATTTTCTGACAATATGTAAAAAGAATTTGAGATGTCTATGCTTGGAGAATTATCATTTTTCTTAAAGTTGCAAATTTTTTGGTCAGATAAAGGAATTTTCATGTCTCAAAACAAATATGCCAAAGAAATGTTGAAGAAGCTTAGTTTTGAGGATTATACACCAGTTGGTACATCAATGGTTACAGGGAATAAGGTGATCAAAGATGAAGATTCACTTATTACAGATCAATCTTTATATAGATATATGATTGGTAGTCTTTTATATTTGACAACATCAAGGTCAGACATTATGCATATAGTAGGTATGGTTGCAAGATATCAATCAGCTCTAAAAGATAGTCATATTCAGTTGGTAAAAATAATATTCAAATACATCAAAGGGGCATTGGATTATGGATTATGGTATCCCACAGGTAGAGATTTCACATTGGTTGCTTACACAGACTTAGATTGGGCAGGTTGTTTGGATGATAGAAAGAGCACAAGTAAAGGAGATTTCTTTCTCAGTGATAACTTAGTATCATGGATAAGTAAGAAGTAGAATTCAATATCATTTTATACAGCTAAAGTAAAATATATTACAATATTATTGTGTTGTACTCAAGTGTTTTGGATGAAACAAACTTTGGAATATATCAAGGTAAAATATGATGAACCAATTTCTATTTTATGTGACAACACAAGTGCTATTAATATTTTTAAGAATTTGATGATGCATTCAAAAACAAAACATATTCTTATCAAATATCACTTTTTAAGAGAGCATATGGTATATCAACATGTCAAAATACAATATATCAATATTGTAGAATAGATTTTAGATATTTTCATAAAGGCACTACCAAAAGACACATTTGAGTATTTACGAGAGAAGTTGGGAGTAGTTTATTTTTCTTCATGTCATTACGGATCAACATTAGTTGAGGGGGAGCTAATTTTTAGCTCCAAGATAGGCCCTTTGTCATTGATGTCAAAGGGGGAGAAGAACAAAATAGGTACAAGTTACTACAATAAGGGGGAGATATTGTATGTTTTTCAGATGGTAGTATGTGTAAGGTGGCATGTGCAGTGTAAGTTTTAGGATATGGTAAATTTAGTTTGAGATTGCCATCAATGAAAAAGGGGGAGATTATTGAAAATATTGTCATTGATGTCAAAGGTCTAGCATTGATGATAAAGGCCCCATAACATTTAATAGTGTTTTTAATATTTATATCTTGGCTAATGTGTGTTGATATTTATTTAATATTAAAGAATATATTTTTGGTTACATAAAAGTAAAAAGAGGGGCCTATAGAGAATTCAAAGAGTCATGGGGTAAAGAGAAAATAATAATGGGATGTATTTTCCCATGAAGAGTCATCTTGAAGAATTCTAAGAGTCACCATGTGAAGACAAAAGAGGGTATGGCATATTTTTCCATGAAGAGTCATCTTAAGGAATTTGAATGGTCATGAAGACAAAGATAAAAGTGGAAAGGATTAATTTGCTCATGAAGGGTCACTATGTGACTTTTCAAATGAAATGATATGAAGGGTCATGCAAGTTTGGCACCGTTTTCTATGACGATTGAAGGGCCATAAAGGGTGAATGTCAAAGGTCATTTGGAAAGCTATAAATAAAGGCTTGAAAATCCATTTATAATATGAAAGAGAGTGCATGGTTTGTATTTGTTTTATATAAGAAAAAAGGAGAGAATAAAAAGAGATATAGTAGAGTTATATCATTTTTTAAGTAAGCAACATTGAGAGATAGTTGTGTTTTATACACAAGAGGCATTGGTGCTCACAAATCTTTGCAAGGGGTTGGTGCCAAAAGAAATAATTCCTTCAAACTTTTTGTCCAAGGAAAATCCAAAATAATTCTTTTAGACAAATTATCCAAAATAATGATGAAAATAATATGTCCAAAGAAATACCTAAAGGTTGTGGCCTATAAAACATCAAGTTCAAACTATAGAAATTAGTCGTTAGGATTCAAACAAAAGATGACAACCTGCAGGAAGTCAGTTTTAAACTACAATGAATAGTTGTTGCTATTCAAAAGATTTCATGGGAACCTGAAGACAAATATGGAAATGACAAATGGAATGAATCTTAAGCTCTAATGCATAACAATCATAATAGGTAGGTCGATGGTTCAAGATTGTTACACAACTCGATGAGCCATTAAAGAATAGCTTACACTAAAACAACATTCTAATAGATGAACCCATCTATAGCAAAATGCAATTTGGAATATCTTGATTCCATTGGTGTAATCATAAAGGGAGATTCTTATATAATGTAGTGTAACTATCTATTTTCTCAAGGTGACACATGTCCAAGCGACCCTTCAACTCCCTTGGCTTGACCTCTCTCTCAATGGCTATATATATGCATTCTCTTGGCTCATTTTGGGAGCCTCTACTAGTTATAGTGAAACTCTAATCAGATTTTTACTAGTAATTCTTGAAGAGAATAAAAGTGATTTTGTCATTCACACATTGCACTATTGAGTATAAGTTTGAATCTTGTTGATAATGACTAATGAAGAAGTTATTTTCTAACATGTCAATCTATGGTCACTTACCAATGTGTAGAAGGGATGATGTTGTAGGTCTCTATTAGTATTTTTTACTAAGTGTATAAATGTTTTAGAAGTGGTATATGTATATTCTCTTTGTAGAATCATTCATCACCCTCCTAAACATTAAGTACCTTCTTGAATCTAACTTATGAAATACTAATGTAACAATGTCTTTTGTTGTGATTTTGTGTGAAAAATCTTTGTTTACCTTTAAGTAGTGGTTTCAATCATTTAGGAGGATATCAAATATTGGTGCATCACCACTTGTTTTCTCAGTTTTTTTCTTTCTCCCTTTTTATACACAGTTGATAGATTAGAGAGAGCCTGAAATTTGCATCAAGGGGAGCTAGCCCCTAATCTAGAGATTCATCTCTATAAAATTGTCACCCACAGTAAGAGAGATGATTTCATTTTGTTGCTTGGATGAAGAGAATTAAGCATCTCTTCAAAGGTAAAAATTCAAGTGTCAATATTTACCTCTTCCATGACTATTATTAGTGTGTTAATTTAGAATGTTTGATTTTACATAAGTGATAACTTTTGTTTCCTTTGCATGATTGTTTCATTCTATCATCTATTTGCAATTCGAAAGATTCTTCTTACAGGGCATGTGAAGTGTTCTAGTAAATGTCAAGGATTAAATGAGTTAGACTATTTATTGGTTCCCTCATATGCCTCTTATCTAGTCCTCCTATATTTGCACATTCATTCATAACCTTACAATGTAACATTGATGTGAGAAGATGAAGATTGGAGAAGTGTATGTTTAGTTTATCCCTTGATTTCAAGTGTAAGATGCATATGATTGGCATTCATCAATCTATTTGGTGTATCACCTCCCTTAGGATAGTTTGTTTTTAGTTATCTCTCTCCATTTTCACCCCCCAAGTTAGGTTTAGTTACAATCCAAAGTGGTATATCAAGGGAGCTAGCCCTATCTAGATATTCACCTCATTCCTTAGGCTACCCACAAGCCTAGAGATGTTTCTATTGTGCCACTTGGATGAGAAGATATTTTCCATCCCATCAAAGGGTGAAAATAGTTTTTGGCATGCCCAGCGGGACTCTTGGTCCAAGAATTTTAGATGTTTTTGGTGGTCTCTCAACAAGCAGCCTTTAGAGGCATCTATTAAAGCATCAATGGCAACTCTGAAGATCCATCAACTAATCAAGTAGCCCAAGTTTCCTTTTTAATATTGTTGGTGATATATTTCTTTGTGTTCTTGATTTCATGAGGTTTCATGGCTGAATTTGGTGTCGAGTTTTATTCCTTACAAGTTGGTGAAACATTGCAAGCTTTTGCCTTTCCTTATCAACAAGAGCAAATCCCTAACCAGCCATTTCATAAAGTGTAACAGCCCTAATATGGTAATTTTCAACCCTAATATGATCATATTTAACTTTTTCATGAGCTATATTAGTCCTATAGCCAGCCTCCTCAATATCTTGCTTCTCCTAGTCAACCTAGCCACTTCTTAACTCCATCCATTTCCACCTTCAAGCAAACACTTTTGGGATATGAGAGGTACATGTCATAGCTTGATAATTTAAGAGGATGTGGTCAAGATGTCCCTATAAATTCCATTCATAAGGTGAGATATGCCTTAGATTTGGTCAAAATAGAGTGGGCACCTATTGAAAGAACCAATTGGTAAGGGCTTACGAATGAGATGCTAGATGTGAGTGGTTTGATGGCATCCTTGGAGGATAAGCTAAGCATTCAAGAGATGCAACCTTACCAAGTTTATCAACCTTCATATCCACTTCCCCAAGTTTGATATCAACCATATTTGATCCCTACTCATAAACCTAATCAAAATTTATAAAGTCATCCTTTTCCAAATCAAGTGGAAGAGAGAGTTGGAAAGACTAGCCTTATGTTTGAATCAAACCTTAATAGACAAATTAAGTTGGTCAATAAGCAAATACATCAGTCCATCTTAGTATAAAAATAAGTGGAATTCAAGTCCTCATTTCCATATCACATTTCATCCCCACCACCTCAAAAAGAGACTCATAATCCCAATACCCTAAGCTGGAAGAAGATAGTGGAGTCATGGGGAAAGAAAGAGAATAGAAGTTTAGTTGATAAGGAGTGTGAAGTTGTGAATGAAGTTGATCCTTTGCAAGTTAATTCCCCCATATTTATTAAACCTCTTGTCCTCCATATGAATACCCTTATATTCCTCATCCTCATAATGATGCTTATTAACTTCAAAAGAGACTTTTCCAAGAGAACCTAGCCAAGAAAATTGAAGAGTTAGAGTTAAGGATGAAGCTACTAATTCAAGATGTGATGGAAGGTTTAGACCCAAAATAAGATCCTATGCATAAACACACCCCATCCACCCTTTCTCAAGAGATTCCTCAAGCTAAATTAGATGTGAATGAAGTGTTTGTTAAGTGGAATGAAGAAAATCTAGTGGTTTTAGCCCAAGGTCTGCATCCCCTTCCTCAAGAGCTTCCAAAGGATCCCCCTATATTTCACTCTCAATCTAATTTTGAGTTTTATGCTCCACCTCCACCAACTATTTTATCTTGTCCTCACCCCATCACCCTTTGCCTTGATGGACCTATGGTATGATAACCTAAAGAGGAGCAGTTGGTTCATAAATAAAGATAACTCTTACTTGAAGAAGGCATACCTCCTTGGCAGCCTCATTAGATTAGGTCACATGACTTCAAGATGCCTAGTCTTGGAATCACCACGATGGAGAAAGAGATGGAAAATATTTAATCCCTTGAAGAAGACTCTACATCTGATCAAAATTTTGTGGATGGTCACCTCCAACATGAAGATGAATGAGCTATCATAAATGGGAAACAATTTCAAGTCTTTCCCAAAGATGTTGTAGCCCTAGAAAATTTTCTTAAGACCAATGTGAAAGAGGTAGTTCTTGAAGATGACCCAATATCTTATCCTAATCTTGAATCACCATTAGATGCATTGGATATTGAACAAACTCAGCTTGATGACATCACACATCAAGAAGATAAGATTGAAGAGGTAGTGGTTCTAAAGGATGAAGAGGACAAAGATGATTGGCATATGTAAATGAAGCTCTTTCAAGAGCTTGAAGAGCTTTACCAAGTTGAGGGCCAAGTACATGACAAGGTAAATAAATAATCTTCCATGGAGGACAATGATCAAGTTTGTATAGAGTATGCAAAACTTCTTGATGAGCTAGAAGAATTTGCAGCTGAGAATAAACCCAATATTATTGAGACCCCTATGGAAATCAAGGATGAGGTTGAAATTGAAGATCCACATGAGAAGGTTGAGGCTGTTTGGATGCAAAAAAAATTCATTCATATAGCCAACATGTTCAAATTTATTTGTTTTTTAATGAACATCATGTCAATGGAGTTGGCAAACATCATAATAAAGTTGGAGGCATTAATGTTAAAGATCAAAAGGCTACATATCTCACTAAATCCTTCATGTCATGAAGTAAAAAGAGTTTAAAACTTTCCCTTTTATCTAGGAGGAAGTTATCATCTCAAGTTATTTAGTGTTTGAGTTAGTTTGTTTATTTTAGTGTGCATGTTCCATAAGTGCTCATAAAGCACATGTTTATTGTCTTGTTTTATGTGTGTCCTTGCTTTGAGTGGTTGAGATAATTAGTGGTCTTCTCTTGATGGTAAATGGTCAAAGGTATCTGTTTTTTCTCAAGATTTAGATACTCCCTAAGCTTAATGGAATGATAAGGCTACAAGTTAGTTGAATTTTAGGTCAAATTGAGGCACCCCTAATAAAAAATTGACTTTTAAGTGTTTTGTAGGGTTTAATATTTGGTAATAAGGTATATCATAAAAAATTTAATGTTATTCAATGATATATTAGCCTTGGTCACTTATATCATTAGCTAACATGTCCTTTTGAGTCATTTTATGAGTCAAAAAGGTGCATTTAATGAGTTACACAAGTTTCTTGAGAAGTGTGAAGATTACATAGGGTTATTTCATTCCCCATGTGTCATCTTAGGTCTTAACTAGTTGTTTTTAACTGAAAAGTGGTAGGTCCCTCAAAAAAAGGGTAGTTTTCTTGAAGAAAAAAGTGAGTTTGGCACTTGTACAGCTCATAAGGAAGTCTGCCACATGAGATATTATCATGGTGTGTCTCTTCATCTTCTCAAAGCTTAGTTAAACATTTTTTTTACTTTGGAAGTGCCATTTTTGGCCCAAAACCATTCTGCTACTTTTTCACCCTTCTTGGCATGTAAAAGTGTCCTTTAGGTTTTTGCTCAATACAGACAAATGAAGAGGTTTAAAGTCAAATTATTCTATGAGTTTTTAGTAAACTTAGAAACATTCATTTAAATATAATGAGTTTGAATAATGGTTTCCCATGCTTCATGAACCATCTTCATGAAGCTGACTGTATTTTTTGCTTACTTATTTTTGCACCCTACAGGTTTTGCTCTTATTTGGGAAGGTATATATAATTCACTTGCTGATATTGGTCCAAAAGGATGTTTAATCCATTTTATCATGTTATCTATTATTGGTTTCACATTTGGATTTGATTTGATAGTCTAAATAACTCACTTTATAGGAAGGTACCACCATGTGCAGTCTCAATCATTTTTCCACTTGTAAAAGGTTGAATTCCATACAGGGTATTCCATGTGCATAATATATGGTGTCTTTCCATGTATTAATTTCATGTTTATCACCTCCCTTCATGTTTTTGTCTCACTATATCATGCTTGGATCAATCTTGCAGTTCACTTTCGTGTCTCAGTCAACTTCTTGCTCATTCTCACTCATAGTCATAAAGGATCATATATGTGGGCCTATTTATCATGATTAATGGAAGGGTAATATATATTTCATGACTTTGAAGATGTTTTCACCTCAATACCATCAAATAATAACCTCCACTTGGCATAATAAAATATTGTGGCAGTCATGTAGGACACTTAACCTAGTCTGCCATGGATATGCTTACCTATAGGTGTTTGGAGGATAAATTCACATTAAATGGGATGTGTTAATACTTTTTTCAGAACCTTATAAGTGGGAGGAGTCCATTTTTAATATTTTAGGTATATTTACTAGAGACACCTAAATCTAGCCACCAATAACCCCCAATCAAGCTTTTGACTAATTTCCACTTAAAAATACACAATTTGGCCTAAAAACACTAAAACATGATAAATGATATGAAAATAACATATTCAAGTGCTTATTTTGGCAAGGGTAACCCTAAATGGGGGAAATGCAATTTATGGGCTAGCTAACTTTGATCAGATCATTTTGAGTCAAAATGCCAATTTTACACCTGGGTGCTCTAGATTGCTCTTTCCTAACAAATCTTTTGCACAAGACATGTGCCTTCATTATTTGTTGTTGATAACATCATAAATGGGATAATGGATCCAATACATCTGATGGTGACTTCCAATTCCAACCCAGTCAAATTTTGGACCAATAACAAGACATTCTGATCAATTTAAGTAATTTATGCACAAAGTGCTTAAACATGCTTAAGAGTTAATTAACCCAAATCAAGGTCTAATTAATAAATCCATATAAACTTGTTGAATAATTTGTTTTGTAAATGAATATTGAATATTTACATCATCAAGAGACCTCATTTCTTGAGAAAACATCCCTCAGCCATAAATTCCACAAATATCAGGATTCATGCCCTCCATGCCTCATCAATGCCCTCCATGCCTCATAAATGCCCTCCATGCCTCTTAATTCTCTCTTATTCCACTATCATGATGAATATAATTATAAACATAATTCCAAAATTGAATTAATCCTTAGCCACACATCTTAATGTCAGGATGGACGGTTCAGGTTGATTCTAAAAAATCTATAAATAGAAGGCCTCACCACATAAATTTTAAGACTTGAGAATGCAAAGTTATAATGCAAGATTGGTTTTAAAGGTTTCATGAAACTAGTGTTACCATGCCAAATTGATTTCAAACCAGGCCAAGCCACAAGCCAAAGGTGCCAAGGATAGATGGAGGTAGCCAAGCTTCCATTGCCAAGGACTTCATGAGCACAAAACCGAGTAAGCCACTACTACAAAGGCATTTGGAGCATCCAAGAAAGGTGAAGGAATTATTGTGTTTTATTCCTTACTTTTAAGTTGTGTTTGTCATTGATTTTTATTAACTAAGCTCTCCCTAGTGTCTAGGCCTAGAGATGTTATGTTATTAGTGTGTTTCTTTTATTTTGTTTTCATTTTGGAACTAACACCATACTAACCATCCTCTCGAGTCAAATTCCTAGATCACATTATTACATGTCTGATGGGAATAGAAACATCTCACACCTGAAGAAGATCATTTTATACCTTTAAAATATTCATTTGGACCCTTAAAACTCTTGCAAATTGATTTTATAACTTTATTTTGCCATTTTTCCTTGCCACGAGTTTACACGGTAACTGACATCAGCTAGTAAAACTGACATTGGTTGCATAGCTTAATTGACATCAATTAGCAAAATCAACATCAGTTGTATACGTATTGTTATTCATATTGGTATAACTGATGTCAGTTGGATAATTGGCATCGATTAGAAAATGTAACCATTGTCAGTTATAGAAACTGACATCGATCGCTGTGTTTTTCTTAAAACACAAACCTGAGAGCTCTTTTTCTAAAGTTCATTATTTCAAACCCAAAAGAGCTTTAAGACTAAAGGACATGTTAACATTTTACTACATGACCAAGCTTGACTTTTGCTAAAAACATGTTTTAGATCACCTTTTGCATGCTTAAAAATCATTTAAAACCCCTATTTTGGTGTTTAACAAAAGAAATTAGATGTTTACAGTGAATGTTTTTCAAAGTTTGCAATTAAGATCAAGAGGTCAAATGAACAGCACCTCATTTTCCATTTGGACTTCAAAATGAACTCAACTTTTCAAAGCTTTTTGTATTTACTTGGTTGTTTAGATTAATATTTTATTTGGCAAAAAGAGGAATGTTGTGTGTATGCTCTTTCATTTATCCCCTTAGGGAACCCTTGGAATCAAAAGCATCATTCCTAGTGTAAGTAGCCTAGTCCAAAGCTTAGAAATAAATCCATCTAAAGCACTCCCCAAAAACTTGTCAAAGTTTGGGTAACCTTGAAAATGACCTTAAAGTCTTTCTCTTAGTCTTTTATTTTCATACAAACTTGGCTTACGAGGGGGACGTTATTACCTCTCACAAGTTCTTTAGGGAAGATTTAACCCAGGGTTTCATCTCCTGGAATTGACTTCACTTTCTCCTAATTCGATTTGCACATAGGATGTATCTATATTTAGACATCACACTAAATTGAGTGAACAATAAGATGTAATGGTTGTAAAAAGGACTAGACCTTTTTACAACTAGCCAATGTCCTGGTCACCCAATTGTTGTGCTTTTCTTTTCCATTGTTTGGCATGAAAGTCATTGTGCCATTGATTCCCCTAGAGTAATTGAAACCTTTCTAGTTTTAGTCAACCCTATTTCTCCATACCCTTGCTAGGATTTGGATGGTTATACTTAGAGTATTTTGGTCATTTTTGCTTGGTATGTTTTGAGACTAAAACTTGTTTGTTTGTTCATAAAGCCATGTCAAAACCAATTTGTCTATATGTTACTCTTTTGTCTAAAGAGGTGTTATGCTGGCCATTTTACACCACACTTGTGCCTTAAAATTTTTAAAATTTTTTGTGTGTGTGCCATTTGAGTTGAGGAGGGTAGTGTTATGCTACCCAAATAATGTCATAATATTTTTGAGCCTTTTGAGTCTTTTACAAACATAACATTGACCACATTATTTGAGCATGCTTACACCATTAGGCTACTCAATTTGTTTAAAGACTAGTTTACTTTGTGCTAAAAACCATTTGTTTCAAACCATGTCATGCATACCATTTGGATCGTTGTCTTGTGTTGTCATGTTGTCCAATTTTATCTAGCCTGTTTGATCAAATCCTAGTTTTCAACATTGAGTTTTCAATTAGCCTTTTCAAGTTTGGATTCTAATATTGATTGATTTTTGTTTAGGCCTTAATTCATGGGGATGATACATAGATCTTTCTCTTCTGGGTTGCATAAATTTGATTAATCGATTACCCAAATTTGAAAACTATTGATGGTTTGTTTATTTAATGCCTATCTGCATCATTGTTTGTGACTTTATTTGGGAGAACACAACCTTTTTCAAAGAGACTTTTGTCTTATGCCTTATGCCAAATGATCATGTTTATGTTTGATTCCATGTGACAGGTCTATGTCAAAGTTGTTTCCAAACTTGTTAGATTAAATCAAATCACATCAGCCTTTGTTTCAAGTCTAGATTTTGATGTCATTTGGCCAAAATTCCTAGCTTATGCCTATTTGTTTGAGCCTAGCTTTTGACTTTGCATTTGGACAAAAGACCTAGTAACTTAACTTTTCCCTTTCCTAGTTTAGACCTTGTTTGGAATACTTTGACCTAGACCTTTGACATGCTAGTTTTTATTCAGATGCTTGACCTTTTATGTGTATGACATTTAACATTAGACATTTGATGTTAGGCTATTTTATGCCAAGTTTTAGCATAAATCATTTTGGAGATACAACTCCACTTTTAGACCATATTGGAGATACAACTCCACCTTTTAACCAATTTAGACCAAGCTTGAACCATTTTTCCTTTGGACATAGTTTTTTAGAGTTTGTAAAACTCTAAGCCTTTTTGTTTTAGAGCTTTCATCATTTACGTGGATATGTCTAGATATAATTATGGAGTCACTTAAAATATAACTTATTATAGAATGGCCACACAAAATGACTTTTATGGATTTATTCAAGACCCCAATGATGCTAATATGTTTTGTGAGATAGATTTCTATCTGCCTCATATTAATCATTCATGGGAACAAAGTCATGAAACAAATTATGATCTAACTTGAGACCTTGATTGGTATGAAGAGGCTTGTGAGGAGGACTTTGAAGACCCAACTATAGATAATTTTTTTTGGGATATGGATCCCTACACTCTTTACAATAGTTAGTACATAGAACACAGTCAAGAACTAGCTTATGAGCCAACTCATGACTAGGATGATATAGTTTATGAGGAAGACTTAGATGCTTTTGCTTGTGCAAGCAATAAAATTTCATGATGTCCTTTTGTTATCTAATCATCAGCTACCCCTAACCCTCCTTTGGATTATATGATCTGTCAAGCTTTGCAATATCCAAGGAATATCATTACTATTCTTAAACCTAGTCCTTTGGCTTATGTGAGTAACCAAGCTCCATAATGCCCCTTCATCATTCCAATACCTAATCCTTTGGCTTGTGTAGGAAATCAAGCCCCATAATGCCCTATCATTACCATTTTAGGACTTCATCCTTTGGATCATGCGATAAATCATGCTCCCCAATGCCCTACCATTATACAACCATAAGCCATTCCCCATCTAGAACCAATCCCATCCAAACCTCAATTGATCCAATCCTTCAAAGACCAAGTTGTGTTCAAAACTAGTATTTTCCAACTCATTGGAAACCAAGGCTAAGAGAACCAACCAACCTCAGATATTTTTGTTGAATCAACCATTTATGATAAGTCAACCTATGATAAATTACCTATTGATCCTATACCAGTTGTCAAGGAGTCTCACACTGACAAGCCAGTCTTTACTGAGTCACTTCTTAATGATTATAACCACCTTTGGGCAAATCATTACCTCAACCATGTGACTATTTTTCAATATCCTCTTATTGACAATCTAGTCTCTAAGGAGTTGTCTCTTGACCTAATTCCCATCCTAGAGGAGTCTCACTTTGACAAACCATTTTTTTTGGAGCCCATTATGCCATCACAAGCTATTACTTATCCAATACCAAATATTTAGCAAGACATCATTATAATAGAATCAAAATTAAATTCAGGTTCTATTCTTAAACTGACATCATATTTATCATCAAAATCTGAATCAACATCAGTCTCAAACTTAGATTCAGAGTCCTTTGAGTTAGAATCATATTTAGAAGAAGAATATGTTTGTGTTTGTTACAACATTGGTTATGCATGCCTTAAAGATAAATTTGAATATATTTGTGATCTTTCTATAGTTTTTGAGGATGAGTACTTCAACTTTGACACAAGTTATCCTAGTATCTTCTATGAGGATTATGCAGCCTCTCCCCATTTCATTATCATTCCAGATGCCATAACCATCAACTAAGATATCCATATTATTGACATTTCATCTCCCACAAGTGTCAATTGGGATATACATAATCACACTTTGTTGAACTACATCCATGGTGACATAGCAGTTGAAGAAGAGTAAGGAGGCCAAGACAACATTCATGTAGCAGAAGAGCACTCTCCTAGTGAAACCCTTTTGGAGGCACTAGGGGACAATCAAAGTCAAAACTCAGCATCTTTTAGTGAAACTTTTTTAGAAGCACTAGAAGACAATCAAAGTAAAAATCCAATTTTCATTAGTGAAACCTTCTCAAAGGTGCTATGAGACAATCAAGATAACTTCATTGGTGAAAACCTCTTTAAGGCACCAATAGCTAAGCATAAAATTTTTTCACTGCTTGATGAAGACAAAATCAAAGATCAAATCAAAATAGTTTCCAATCTATAGCCTAATCAAATGGTAGCTACTCTCAAGGTTAAATAATAGAAAATTTTGGTGTTTCTATCAAGAGAAAAAGTCTTTGGCCCCGCCACAACTAAAGTTATGTTGAATCTAGCATCAGCAACATTACATGTGACTGAAAGTCCTAATCTTCATTTATTTCCCCACCATTATACATTCTATTATCATCGACCATTCCATTTCACAATCAAACCTACCATCTATTATTTTTCCTTGTTTACCATACATGGACACACTTTCCTTTGTAGAGGCTACAAAGATACCCTGTCTCGATGCTTGAGGGAATCAAAATTAATGACCAACAAAGATCATAAAAGCATTCTCAGCATCCAGATCTATAGATAGTTCTTGATAGATTAGTTATTCAGATGAGGTGTGGGATAGTAATTAACATGATTGATTATTATATTTGTATCATTTGTTAATTAGATGTGAATCTCCCCATCAGTAGAAATAATAGAATCAAAAATCACACCTAGGCCAACAACATGTAGCATACCATTTCACATTGCCATGTCATTACCATTATTACATATCCTTTTGTCATTTTCATGTATCCTACCATTCACCCTATCACTTGGGGAAAAATCCTCTTACCATTATATCCATCCTATCATTCACTTCCTATCTAGACCAAAGCTTTTTTTAAGTCATCCTACACAATCCTATTTTGATCTTGGTTCCTTTGGTTCTTCCCACACTTTTTGTGAGAGGATTATAATCAAGTTTTAATAATAAATCAAGTCCATGTTTAAATGATAGTCTATGTAAGTAATGTGACAGTTGATCTAGCAAGATATATTTCATCCTATCAAGCTTGTTTATGTGAGCCTGATTATAACTGCCTATGGGAAAATCAATGTCTCACCAGTCTTGATTCTAATTATAACCACCTATGGGAAAAATAGTATCATTGACCTATGCCATTGTATCCTAGTTATAACTACCTATGGGCAAACTAGGGGCACCATTTGTTTATCATGCATTATCGCATCACTTTGCCATCACTATTTTCATTTGATTGGCCATTTACCAAATTTGAGAACTTGTTGGGACCTAGTTGGTTTTTCCTCACCTTTTATGTGGATGGAATTACTATGACTTGAGGTCATTTTAGGACTATGTGGGTCATGCTCAATTCATGTTGAGGTCACCTCATTCCCCCTTTCTATACGCTCTCATCATTTTGTGAGCAACCTAAGATAAACACTCTCACCACTTTGTGAGCAGGTATCTTGTCATTCTCTAATGAGTTAAGATACCTCAAAGTGCCAAAAATATTCATAACATTTCAAAAATCCAAAAATATTTGTCCTATATAATCCTAGTCAGTTATCCTTGAACTACCTTACTAGGGTATTGTCATTGTGAGGATGCTTTCTTTTGCTTTTGTTTTTAGGTTTTCTATTTGTTTGTTTATTTCAAGTTGTTTGTTTGCTTATTTTTTTGTTTGTTTGTTTGTTAGTTCGCTTGCATTTTTGTTTGCTTTCAGCACTGTTGCCTTGACTCAATCTATATGTGTTCATTGGGTGATTACTTGAATACATTATTCTTGATTCCATCCATATTCATATGTTAACATTATCATCGTGGTTTTTATCATTGGTATTTTATTTTCAAGTGTTTATTAGATATCGAGAGTTAGTCCTTATGCATTTTTTGGCCAAGTCTTCATGGTGTTCTATCATGAAGCCTACCATCACATGCTAAAGAAAAAATTAGCTTTAGAAAGGTCTACAATCAATGGAGCCGTAGAAGTTTCTCCTTGGCACCTTGGCAAATCCTCCCATCCCACCCTTGATCAATATAACTCATTTGACCATTTTAGTTGTATCATTGTTAATCAATATGAGAATCTCCTCATTAATAGGTATAAATAAATCATTTATAATGATTAATCTTATTCTTCTATTCATCTATTTCATCACTTTGCACTCGTTCATCTTTAATTTGTATTCTAGGTTATATCCTTGAGTTATGCTTGCTAATCAGTGCTAATTGGGGCACAATCATCTTTATCAAATATAGGTCCTCTTAATGATTATAACTACCTATGGGCAAATCATTATTTTGAATTTTATTCTTAATTATAACCACCTTTAGGAAAATCAATAGTCTTTTTAAATTAATGCATGCAAATATTTTCTCATTTGGATTAATCTCAACTACAAGTTAATTCCACCTTTCTTCTTGTTTCTTTTTGAGGAACCACCCATCAACAAATGTGATGGCCACTCCCTCAAGGGGGCATCATCATAGACTTTCTAAAACTATTTGGAGCTTTGTTCTTCAGTTATCATCTTCTTCTTGGCATACAGACCATTTCTCATTTTTTGAGAAGACATTGTTTTACCTATGGTTTGCAACATCTTCCCAAATAGGGGCAAACTATAGACACCTAAATCTAGCCACTAATAACCCCTAATCAAGATTTTGACCAATTTCCACTTAAAAATACATAATTTGGCCTAAAAATACTAAAACATGCTAAATGTTGTGAAACTAACATATTCAAGTGCTGATTTTGGCTAGGGTATCCCTAAATGAGGAAATCTAATTTATGGGCCAACTAACTTTGATTAGATCATTTTGAGTCAAAATGCCAATTTTGTACCTGAGTGCTCTGGATTGCTCTTTCTTATCAAATCTCTTGCACAAGACACATGCCTTCATTATTTATTGTTGGTAACATCCTAAATGAGATAATGGATCCAATGCATCTGACAGTGACTTCCAATTCTAACCCAATCAAATTTTGGACCAATAACAAGACATTCTGATTAATTTTAGTAATTTGTGCACAAAGTGCTTAAACATGATTAAGAGCTAATTAACCCAAATCAAGGTCTAATTAAGAAATCCATATAAACTTGTTGAATAATTTATTTTGAAAATAAATATTGAATATCTAATCATCAGGTGACCTTATTTCTTGGGAAGACATCCCTAGGCCATAAATTCCTCAAATATCAGGATTCATGCCCTCCATGCCTCATTAATGCCCTCCATGCCTCTTAATTTCCCCTTATTCCAATGTCATGATGAGGATAATTATAAACTGAATTCCAAAAATTGAATTAATCCTTAACCAGACATCTCAATCTCAGTATGGATGGTTCAGGTTGATTCTAGACATTCTCAAAAATATATAAATAAGAGGCCTTACCACATGAATTTTAAGACTTGAGAATGCAAAGTTATAATGCAGGATTAGTTCTAAAAGCTTCATGAAACTAATGTTACCATGCCAAATTGATTCCAATCCAAGCCAAGCCATAAGCCAAAGGTGCCAAGGAGAGATGGAGGTATCTAAGCTTCCATTGCCAAGGACTTCATGAGCATAAAATTGAGCAAGCCACTACTACAAAGGCATTTGGAGCATCCAAGGAAGGTAAATTATTGTGTTTTATTCCTTACTTTTTAGTTGTGTTTGTCATTTGTTTTTGTTAACTAAGCTCTCCCTAGTGTCTAGGCCTAAAGATTTTATGCTATTAGTTTGTCTCTTTCATTTTATTTATATTTTAGAACTAACACCATACTAACCATCCTCTCTTGAGTCAAATTCATAGATCACATTTAAAACTCATTAGGGGATTATTTTTCTTGTTCACTATTTGAAATTTCTTTAGTGTTGCAAACCTAAAATATCCACCTATAGGTGGTTGAACAGGGGATTAAAGTGTTTATACGAAAGGGTTGAAACAATTTGACACTTCCTCAAGATCTTGGTATGATGAATAATCCATGAGATACCTATATAAAGTGCCTAATGGGAGATAAAAAGTGTGGAATCATGTCTAAAGATCATTACTGGGTTTAGGGAATTTTTCCCTAAAAAGTTCAAAATAGAGCTCTAGAGGGTTCTTGTGGACCTCCTATGACAGGTTTGCTAAAGGTCTCAAAACATCTCAAGAGTTGAATGTTGTGAATTCTATAATGGAAAAAATATCTTCCAATAATGGAGGTAAAAATTTCAATTCAATGTGGGAATTTAGAACCTTCAAGTAGCCTAAAAAAACACTAAAATACTCCATTGAAATCTATAGGCCTAAGGTTGAAAGTGAACCTTTGACACCCTAAGGAGCAACATTAGACAAATCCTCATAATCAATATGTTTGAAATATTTTAATGTTACACTAATGGATTAAATTTTATTAATAAAATATTGAAACACTCCCATGCAACCCCTATGAGTACTTACAGGTGCCCTTCTAGTAGAAAATAGACACCTACAGTAGTCAAAAGTAGGGTCTTTCGATCATGGCAAAAGGGGTGCTCAGTTAAGGAGTCCAAAGAACATATATGGTGAGAAAAAGTATAAGGATATATCAAAGGTTTACTATATTTATAAATTAGTTCCATTAACATCATGACTAAGTCCTCACAAGCTCAATGCACACCTATAACAGGTCCTACAGGCAAGATATCCCAGTATAGGATAGTGACCTAAAGTTGATACTTGGATGATATAATAAGGTTTTCCAAGAAAGATGATAGTTAAATCATGTATTTTTATACCCAAAGGTATTCATTTAAATCCTCCACACATCATTTTCAAGGTCTAAGTGAACTCATGTGACCTATAGCAGTCAGACTCAAGGTTTCTCTATCATCTTGGGAAAACTCAGTCAGTTGTAACCAAAAGTGCATATGAATGCCAAATGAGAACTCAGATTTGATGAAACAACATGTAATCACCCCAATTAATATGTGGTGATTTCATAATCTACAAAAAATGGAGAAACACACCTACACATGTCTCCAAAACCCTTGTAAACAACTACAATAGGGTGTCTCAATTAGTAGACAGTGGGGAACTTAGTTGTAGCCAAAAGTGAATATAAGGTGTATGTAGGAGTTTGGTAGAATTATTTATGGTTATAACACCTTTTTAATTATCATAAAACCATAATAATTTTATAAATAGTGAAGGAAGGAACCCTTAATCACACAAAACATAGTCCATATAGAACACCCTTGCACACAGTCTATTTCACACTATCTGTTTTGAAGCTTGAGGTTTTTAGAAGGTCAAAACACCAAAATATGGGTTTCGTATTTGTGAATATAATATATATGACTTATAAAAATCCTTAAAATATTTTTTTTGTCTAAACAAATAGGGGAAGCTCCCTCTATTTTGTCTCAAATAGAGGGCACTTCCTTAGGTGAAAACCATGGCAATTTTGACAAAAAATGATAAAGAGATGAACAAGGAGATATCTATAATTTTTTATAATGTTTTGGAAGATTTATAAAAACCTAATGAAATATTATAAACACCTTTCATGAGGAGATAACCTAACAAAATTCTCTAGACTACAAGGGTTGCAGTCATGCATGATATGCATTTTTTAGGCCTAAAGACCAAATAGAAGATCACTTTCACTTGTAACCTTGGAGGAGAATTATAATAAATTTGGATATTCATTTGGGATCATATTAGAGGTTTTTTATCTTTTTTAATCCAATGATTATCAGTTGGATGGTCTAAACACTAAGGTTTACAAACCGTCAGGCACATTAAGGCCTAGAAGCCAAAAAGAGAAACATTTCCATTTATAGCATGATATATGCCTTATACCTTGTTATACCATGTCAATAGGATGATATAAGATGTGTTAAATCTATTTCAATTCAATGAAACCAACATGAAGGTCTAGAGTACGAAACTTTGTAGGCAAGCCTTTGGAACAAGGTATAGGCCAAGACCAAATGGGGGGGGATTGGGGGGGGGGGGACGCGGGGGGGTTATTCACCATTCTAACATGAGATATGAACTCCAATATATTTAATCATTTTATGGGGTAAAATAATATGTTTTAAATCTATTAGGATGTAAATTAAACCCAAAGGAATCCATTTTTGGACCCTAGGACAACTTAGACTTGCAGGGAATTGAGAAAGAAGCTCGATAGGTTAGGTTCAAGTGCTCACATATTTTTGGAGGATTTTCATGGGAGACAAAGGAGTTAAAGGATGTTATAAAAAGTCTTTAACTATGAATTTGTTGAATTTTTTGGAAACTTTGATGTCATACCTTTATGAATGAACCTTAAGAGTGAAAACTACTTAGAAACCCTCCAAAACCCTTGCAAGGACCAGTCTAGAGAAATGAAACTAGAGATGAATTCTAATGGAATATTTTGTATATGAAACATATTTTAACTTGAATATAACTCACTCAATCTCCCTTCCATGCTTTTTAGTTTTATGCACTTGTATAGATAAGGTCAAAAATAGGGTATTTTTTAGCATTTTTTGTGTTGTGTAGGTTATAGGAGGAGTCTAAAGATAAAAACAACTTTGGGAGAAAGATTAAGAATTATAATAACTACCCATATTCATTTAATTCCTCAAAAAAACTCCTAATTTCCTCAATAAAAGCTCTCATTTCAGCTAGCAAAACTAGCATATTGGACAAGCTAGTGAGAAGGGTGGAAAACTTCAAGTGAGATAAATTTAAGGTGGCCATGATGCTTATAATTTCATATAGGGTCTTCAAAATTTTAATCCACTCCCCTCCATGTATTTTATTGAGTAATTGATTCCAATTTTGAGGACAACTGTGCAGGGTGCATGAAAGAGGAGTTTTCTAGATTGAAGATGATGATAGCTCATTTTCATGTGATTTTAGATGACCAAGCCTAGAACCAATGCATGGAGAGGCATGTTTTATTTCCTTGACCTTAATCCAAATCATTGGATCTATTCATAATCAGTTATAAGGCATTCAAATAGGGATAATCATACAGATAGTTTTTTTGAGACATAATGAAGAGTTTTATGCCACTTTTCATGAAGTTTATGCCTTGAATTAACACTTGTGCTTCCTAATCTTGCATGTTTCATCCCACATCCTTCTCTCATTCATAATTAACTTATTTTCTCAGCTTTATAGGTGTCCTTTTGACCCTTGGACTTCTCTCTTCTCCTCTCTCTCTTAAGTTCTATAAGAACTAGCCTTTTTGGCATTGTAACTCATGTTCCACCTAAGTATGGGGAAGCCATACTCATTTTTATACCATTTGATCAATAATAATATTGTTTTTTACCTCTTCCATGACTGTTCTTAGTGTGTTCATTTGGAATGTTTGATTTTACATAAGTGATAACTCTTGTTTCCTTAGCATGATTGTTTCATTCTATCATCTATTTACAGTTGGAAAATTTTTTCTTGTAGGGCATGTGAAGTATTATAGTAAATGTCAATGATTGAGTGAGTTAGTATATTCATTAGTGCCCTCATATGCCTCTTTTCTAGTCTTCTTATCTTTGCATATTCATCCATAACCTCACAATGTAACATTGATGTGAGAAGATGAAGATTGGAGAAGTGTATGTTCAGTTTGTCCCTTGATTTTAAGTGTAATATGCATATGGTTGGAAGTCATAAATATATTTGGTGTATCACCTCCCTTAGGATAGTTTATTTTTAGTTATCTCTCTCCCTTTTTAACCCCCCAAGTTAGGTTTCGTTGTAATCCAAAGTGGTACATCAAGGGAGCTAGCCCTATCTAGAGATTCACCTCTTTCCTTAGGCTACCCACAAGCTTAGAGGTGTTTTCATTATGTAACTCGGATGAGGAGATATATGCAATCCCCTCAAAGGGTTAAAATCCAAGTGATAATAGGCATGAAGAGCATCATGTCCATGTATTTTTTTGACTCTAAAGGCCTTCTTAAGTGCATTTATTAAATGAACAATAGAGCTAACCCATCTATTTATGCATGATGTCTTGGTGACGGTCTAGTCCTTCAAAGCTTGTTCTTGAACTATTACTTGAATATCCAAATCTCAAATGAACTTCTAAGGCTAGTTCAAACTTGCTTTATGTTCTTGAATGCTATGACCACCATGGAAAACTGCTTTCAAAAATTTTGACAAACTATACTTTAAGTTTACTTAAAGTGTTTCAAAAGATTTGAAAGTTGTATGTGATCTTTGGACCACTCATTCCATCTATAACTCTGTTCATCTATCCAAACCATTTCCAAGAAAAATATTCGTAAGTGGGTCAAATTTGGCTAATAAGTTATCTGTAAAATATAAACTAAGTGTCTTAATTCTAGAAAATAAAGAGTTAGAATTATATCAAAGGGGTGTATGATATCAAAATAAATTTGAATTTTATTGTTTTAACTCTCTAAAATTTGACATAGGGTGTTCTCATCATTTTGCAAAGTGAACTCATTATTTTACAGAGTAATACTATCATTCAATAGGATGATTTCACTATTGCATAGAGAAGAAAACACATTATTTGGTGATCCCATGGATTAGAAAAATGATATCACCGATTAGTAGGGAAATCTTGCCAATAAATAGGGTAAACTTGCCAAAATGAAAAAAAATAAAAACATAGCAATCCAAATGTTAAGATGTTTTAGGATTTCAGGAAGTAAAATAAAATAATGAACAAAATCAGTCAATAGTTTTTGTTCAGATATGATCCTCCTACAGATTACATACCACCTTTATATATATATATATATATATATATATATATATATATATATATATATATATATATATATATATATATTAAAATTGATGATAAAGTCATATATAATTTTATTTTAGACACAAGTGCATCTAAGAATACTATTCCAAAATTTATCATTGATCAATTAGGTATTTCTTATGAAATAGATAATAGGAAACTCACAGGTTTTGATTCACATCAAACAAAAAGTTGTAAGTTTTGAGATATTGTGATTAAAGTTGCATAAGATGAAAGAATAATATGTATGAATAATGTTCAAATTCTATATATACTAAGCAATTATGTAATTCTTTTAGGTAGAGAATAGTCTAAAGTAATTAAGGCATTTATTGAAAAAGATATACTTGGGTTCCAATTGGGAATAAAATTTCCTTAGTTAGAAGAGAAGATTGGTCTAGTAATATTATTGAATCTATACCACCAACGTTTGCTTATGTTGAAATCATAATTGGTACATATGAGTTACTAACCCCTAATGAACCTGAACAAAGATAGCAAGATTTGTTTTTCAAGAATGATTTATGGATTTTATATTTTGATGGTGTTTGCTCACAAGTTGAAGGTAGTACAAGAATTTGTCTCATTTCTCTTGTAGATAAGATTTTCATTATTCCTATTAATTTTCTTTCAATACTACAAACAAAATACTAGAATTTGAAGCTTTATGTCTTATTTTAGAAAAGGATACAAAATTGAATGTAAAATAATTAGAGGTTTATGGAGATTCTTAATTGGTTATCAGACAGGTAAGGAAAGTTTATAAGATAAACCAAATGTGTATACATCTATATACTCAAAAGGCTTGGTCCTTGAAATTTTTTAATATTTTAATATTACCCATATTCTTAGAGAATTTAATATACAATCTAATAAACTTGTTGTTTTTGCTTTTAACCCTACCATGAGTGATATAGAACCTATTGTTGAGTTTTCATTTCTAAAAAATTTTAGACCTAAAATTTTTGATTTAAAAGAAAATTGGTTTGTTTTTTTACTATGATAAACATATTGATGCCTTTATTAAAGGTAATTATTTTGATTATGTTCTTAATTGTGGAGACTATTTGCAGCTGAATACTAATAAGTTACTAGTTGGTTTGGTGAGTTTGGAATCTATGTTTACTCCATATGATTATCCTAATATCTCATGTACAAAACACCCTTATAGGAGAATTATTGGAGAGACCATCCCAATAAATCTTGGAACTGAAGAAGAACCCAAGTTTTTTTATTTGGGAATACAGTGTACTCCTGATTAGAAGGTAAAATTTATTAAATTTTTTTAAGAATTTATTAATATTTTTGCATGGTCCTATAAATATTTAAAATGGTATGATACTAATTGTATAAAACATGGTATTCCTATTAATCCTAGTATTCAACTCATTAAGCAAAAAATATGAAGTATAAGCCCTTTGATGGAAGACACCATCAACAAAGATCTTGATAAAATGCTTGATGGTGGTGTCATTTTTATTATAACATATTATAAATGGGTATCTAATATAGTACTTATGTGTAAAAATAATAGAGATATCAAACTTGGTGTAGACTTTAAAGACTTTAATAAGGCTAGTGTAAAAGATAATTTTCCTCTTTCAAGTATCGATCAAATTTTGCAACAAGTTGCAGGATCTGAAATGATGTCTTTATTTGATGGATTTTCTAGTTATAATCAATTACTTGTCAATCTATATGATAGACACAAGACAAAATTCACAACTTAGAGAAGAAATTTTGCTTTTAATAGAATTTATTTTAGTCTCATGAACGTAAGTGCAACTTTTTAAAGAGCAATGCATGTAGCATTTTATGATTTAATCGGCATTATCATGCAATTCTACTTAGATGATCTTATAGTTCATTCAAAAAAGAGAAAGAAACATTTAGATCATTTATGTGGAGTATTTAAAAGATGTATAAAATATGGTATTTTTCTTAATCCTAAGAAATCTATTTTTGGTGTTACTGGAGGCAAGTTGTTAGGACATATTATATTTAAAGATGGCATTTCAATTTATGCTCAATGTGTTAAATCAATCAAAGAATTGTAGCCATCTAAAGATCAATCTGGACTTAGATCTTCCTTTGTTAAAATTAATTTTGTACATAATTTTATATCAAATTTTGCTAATAAATCAAATCCTTTGTATAATTTGCTAAAAAACAATAGTCATATGTGTGCGATGCAGAAAATGATTCTACTTTTAACAATGTCAAAAATGTTATTGAAAATGCATTGATGCTTATTAAACCTGATTTGTTTAAGTCTTTATTATTTATGCTAATGTAACAAAAAAATCCATAGGCATTGTGATAACACAACAAGATAAAAATAATGATGAAAAACCCATCAGATATATGAGTCAAATTTTGAAAGATATAAAAACCATGTATCCTCTAATTAAGAAATTTGTTGTCTTTAGTCTCTTCATTAATTAAATTTTGACATCTCTTGATGGGAAATAAATTTATTGTAAGATCTAATGTACCTATTTTATCTTATCTTTTAAAACAACCTACTATTCAAGGGAGGTTGGCAAAGTGGATTTTAAGAATCCAAGAGTTTGACCTTGATTTTGAAATTTCTAAAATAATTAAATGAAAGTAATTAGTAAAACATTTGGATGAAAATACTTCTAATATTAATATTTTTATTTTATCTATTGATGATTCACTAAATATAAAACCTCGTTTTCAATCAATGAAGGTTGTTATTTTGTCAAAAACATTTAAGTTTGGGCTTGAAATGAAAGATTGAGACTGTTTAATAGTTGAAGATGATTGGTACCATGATCTTGTATATTATTTTCAAAATCAGGCTTGTCCTAAAAATTTAGACAAAAGACAAAGGAGACCATTAAGAGTGAAAGCTTTAAACTTTTACTTGCTTGAAAGCTTTTAGTTTAGCTAAGATGTCTTACTCATGATCAAATCCAAAAGGTACTTAGGTGATGTCATAAAGATAGTTGGGTTGGTTATTATGCTGCAAAAACTACAGTTTATAAAAAAAATTGTGCAAGTTATTATTGGCCTACATTATTTCAAAATGCTTATAAGTTGGTACATTCTTGTATGCCCTATCAATTATTTATTGGTAGGGACAAATTAACAACAATGCTTTTGAATCATATAATTAATGAAAATCTATTGACTAAATGAGGAATTGATTTTATTTCAGATATTCATCCTCCTTCTTCCACTGGCCATAGATATATACTAATTACGACTGATTACTTTACAAAATGGTCTGAAGTAAAAGCTTTAAAAAGTTTAATTTGAACTAAAGTTATTTAATTTCTTGAAAATTAGATTTTTATAGATTTGGTGTGCCTTATGAGATTGTTTCAGACAATGGTCCTTAATTTGTTTTAAATGAATATTTAGAATTTTTATGAAAATATTATATTATTTCTAGTCATTTGTCTAAATAATATCCTCAAGGGAATGGACAAGCTGAATCGATGAATATAAATTGAATTTTTATTATGAAGAAAATAGTTGGTAAAAATAAAAGAAATTGGCATCTTAAGATATTTGAGGCATTATGCTCTGATCGTGCTATCATTAAGGTAGCTACAAGATACTCTCCTTTCATGATAACTTATGGTTTTGAAGCCACTTTACCTATAGATCTGTAAATATCATCTACTTGTACTGATTTGAAATATTTATTAGAAGATACAAATTTAATTGAATAATGACTTAATGATTTAATAGCTTTAGATGAAATTAAGATTACTGCTTTGGAAAATTTGGAAGAATATAAAATAAAGTTAAAGAAATTTCTTGATAAAAGGGTTTTTAAGAAAACATTTAAAGTTAGTGATCTTGTAATTTATTGGGATAAACCCATCAAGATCTAGGTAAGCATCATAATTTTGATTCACTTTGGTTGGGACCATATAAGATTCTTGCTATATTTGGGAAAAATACTTTTCACTTACAAGACATGGAAGAAAATTGATTATGTTATTCAGTCAATGGGCATCATTTGAAATTGTCTCATCAATATCTCTTTTTTCTATTTGTTTGTTTTGGTTTAATTTGCTTTCTTTTATTTTGTGTTTTCTTTCTTGTTGTTGTTTTCTTTGATTGGATTAATTCTAGTTACATCAGCAATATATTCATTAGTATGAAGGGAAAGTACATGGAGACTATTATATTTTTGTAAGTATACAATTATGGTAAGCTAGTTTACATGACATAATTTAAATTTTTATGTATAAATCAACTTGAGTTGGTTATTAATGTGCTTAAATCAATACTTGTTTTTAGAATTTGTGTTTAAGATATTTACATTTGATTGTTTATCTAGTCTAAAATTTATATTCTAATAAATCTTTTTCTTCATGCCATGATAATTGAACTCTTCATCCCTTAAAGTAATTTATTAATAAATGGGTTTGTATTTAGCTACCTCATGAATGATTTATTTGAATTGCACACTCAAGTGTTTTGTCTTTTTTTTACAAATATTAATTTTTGTTACCATATTTCATTTCTAAAATCAACTAGCAAGGTCACTAGTGTTGAGCCTATTTTTGACATCTCCTCTTTTCTTTTTAAATTCAAATGTTTAAAATTGATTTTGTCATATTGATGACTTTGTCATAACATCTAAAACTGATAATTAGGGGTTTTAGTTCATTGCATACTATAAATATTCATATTATGGCGAATGCTCATTATGACTTTTGCATTTAGTGAAATTATTACTCTACATTATAAGTGGTTTTGAAGGCATTCAATAGATTCAATAAAAATATTAAGTACAAGAATTGGCAAAGAAATATTTTGTTGATTATATGAATCATATGAATAAAATACTAATGATCAAATTTGTAATTACTTATGGTTGGATGCACAGATTCATTGCTAAAATAATAATTTAGATCATGAAAGTTATATACAAATGGTTTATGCTGGCATTATTTTGATCATATTTGAAGTTGTTATATGCATTTAATCAAACATATAACTTTAAAATGTTTTAAACTTGAACTATTCCTAAGACCTAAGGGTTGATGTTAAAGTATTAACACCAAGGCCTATAAATGTTTTATGTCAAGATCATTGCAAAGTAAAATAGTCAATATCTATGGTTTAAAACCCAAGATAAAGGTCGAATATTATTTGATTCAAGAGGTGATATAAATAAAACCTAGGGTTGTGGAATGGAACCTAAGTGACTTAGGTAATTAGTGTTGAGTGGGGATTCAAAGCATTGGTTTTTCATCATTCTAGATGGTAAGTTGTGTGAATTTAATGTTTTAGTGATATAGTAGATAAGTTGAGATTTGTTTCAAGTCTACAAAAATTTTGGCATTAAATCTTGAAGTACATGCATTGTCAAAAGGAATCTAGAAATTGGTTTGGTAGAGGTTTTGTTCATGATTAAATTTATCAAAATGTTAAAGAGTTATTTTGATTGGTAGTAAGATACTAAAAAATGTGGCATCCAATGTGGTTGGGGCATGTAACACAGGCATTTATTACATCTCAAAATAATATAAAAGGCTTTTTCATTTGGTTGCTTATCATTCTTGATAAGCTTTAAGTGGAAGAAAAATTTTGGAAGTGGAATTTTGAAAGTTATGAGAAGTTTTGGTAACTTGCAGAATCATGGAAGTTTTTTTGGTTGTTTGTCATTTCCAGTGTATGTTTCAAATGGTGCAGATTATTTTGATGAATTTTTCAATGATACAAAGGAGATTTTGTGTTCATATTTGAAGCATGTAGTTTAGTTTTAAGTTTTCATTTGAAAGGCATGCAGACTTGATTACGTATTGTTTGCTTTTGCATCTATGCTCCTAATGCATGTACCATGCACTCGATAGAGGTGTTAACATGTGTTAGAATACATGTACCCAATATTTTGATTATACACCCTTCAATGCCCATATATCTACACACTTATGGATATGCAACTCGAGACATTGTCCTTATTCAAAAAATAGCCCCTATTCTAAGATCATAAAGGCTTCCTCGAATCAATCTCACATAATTTCACATGCCTCTTTCTAATATAATTTGTTTGATTGATGAACTACCACCATGTCATAGAAACACCTTTTAGAGCATATTTTAGTCCACTTACTCTTTTATCTATATTTAGGATATGTTCCATTTTGAATATAAGCTATATTAAGTCTTCAATTACAAAGTACTGAGGCAATTGTCTCTCAATAGCATAAACCATTCTCATGGGTCTTAACTCATGGTCTCCATGTGCCTAATTCATCATATGTGTATCTAAGTTTCCACTTATACAAGACGTAGCTTCTCATGAAAAAGTGCCCTCATGAGTGGGTGAACTATTTAATCCATATCTATAGGCTTTATATGATATAATAGATTCACTTCTGACCTTCTTGGAGATCGCATTGATGATTACTTACATTCCTCAATGTGGAATTGTGTAACTTATTCCATTATCTTGACAGACTAATATGAAAACTATTGTGGTTTTTGTAACTAAGGAAATTTTTGAGCCTAGTGTATAAACTCAATGAACTCTCTACTTTAGAGGGTATATGATTTTCTTTATGTGCCAACTTTAAACTAGTTGTATCCTCATAAATTATATGGTGATGTAGACTCTTTTGGAATGATGTAAGGATTGTTCATGGCCTTGTTTAAAAATATGATAATGATCCCGTCCCCTTGATGTGCCTCTAATTGATTATCTATTGTATTGGTGTTCATTTGACCATCATATGCCCACTTATTTTCAATTAGTGCAAGGTTATGTGTACCATCATATGCCCACTTCTTTAATATTTATGCAAGGTAATGTTTTTCATCCACTTTCATATCAGTGACTTCAAATTCTCCTTTTAAACTTAGATCAACTACTCTAATCTCCATATCCCTTAATCTCTAAATGGGTTCAATATGACCATAGTTTGTGAGACTCCTTGTTAAGGGGTTATAGTTGAGATCTAGTCTTCCAATGGCCACCCATGTAGATCTAGGAATCATATTCAACTTGCTTCCAAATTCAAACATTAGGGACTTCATAATCTATGAGTTCTATGTCTAGTTTGGAGTCAACATCCTAGGGAATTTTGGTTTTGACATACTAGACCAGTTTTTTGGTGCATTATTATCCCCTCTTTGCACATAATCTAATAGGTTATGTAAAAATATTGTAATATCATGTGATTTTTCTTCATTACGTAGATTAATTTCCATTTTTAAGAGTTTTATCAAAGTTTTGACTACTCCTTCTTGTCTTAGGATGTAAACAATCTAACCATATATATGTGCATCCACTTCTACAACATCTCCCTCATAAGCATTTTGATTTTACATGGTTTGTAATAACTATAGATCTTAAATATAGATTTATATGTTAAACTAGTCTTGCACACTTGATAAATATCACTCAAGGTGCTACCCTTGAATTCTTATCCTTCCTTATAGTCTAAAGGCTTGTATTTTCCATATCACTAAGCCTAAATGTTCATCTTGTAGTCTAACCTTATTATTGTGATTACACAGATCACCTATAGCCATAATACATGTGAAATCTAATATATATATCCTTAATTAATAGTTATAGAACTCTAACAACCTTATTTATTCCAAGATAGATGTATTCAAATTTGGATAGTATCATCGATGTTATTGTCCATGATCCAATGCAAGTGTTTGTGACTTTAAAACTATCAAATTTTCAAATCTTTTGATATGTAAGTTTTAACCTATTTTAATTCATTAACCCTTTTATGAGAACATTTTCAAAAGAGATGGTATAAATATAAGTCAAATCCAATTTATTATTCATCTAGCAAGCACCTCTCAAAGCTTATACTACATGATTAAAAACCAGTTGCACAACTAAATTATTTCAACTTATTATATCCTATTTTCACATCAATCATAGAAGCAAACATATTATAGGTCTAAATCATTCAAAGAGTATCCCATGAGCTATATTTGTCAAGTTATAATATAGACCATTGCATGCACTCGCATATAACATTATACACCATTATTCACACAGAATCTAATAAATATGAGAGAACCACATACGTTTGAAGCCCTCTTCAAATTATTGGTTATGTAGGTAATGCTCATTGATAGAGGGGTATTTGAGGTCAATTTGACTATGTGATCCCACTAACCCATTTCTATCAAAGTGACAAGACTTAGAAGGTGGATCTAATGTTTTGAGTTATATCCTTATATTGATAGGTTGTGTGCATGATCTAAACATATAATCTTAAAGGTAACTAAAAGACCCAAGTGGTAGTTTTAGTATACAGTTAATGTTTTGTATAAGATAAATGCATTGAAATACACATATTAATGTCAACATAAGTGTCCTCACGGTGATATAAGTGTTCAGGTTGATGGAAAGATAATATTCAGAATCTGACAACTATACTAGAATGTATGGACACCTAAAAATGTCCCCTTGAATGTTTTCAATATCACATCACCTTGGACCTATTCTCTAACATTATTTAACTACCTAGATAATTATCTTACCCTTTACACCTAGCCATCAAACATTTTAATGTGCTCTCCTTGACTCTTTTTAACCCTTTTTTCACTGAGGGTCGAACATTGATGGTCACCCTAACTATCAATGATTACCCTAATCATTAACGATTAGGTATCCACCCCTATAACAAAAAAATCATCCAGCTATATATGATCTTGCACGGAAAAATATAAACTTTCCCATGCACATCTCACAACTTTATTTCTTCAAAATGGACATATTTATCCTCCTAAATTAGCAACTTTCTTTCAAAACTTCCCTCCTCACTTAGCAAGTTTTTATTATAAATGGAGGGATCTTGGGAGAGTTATGCATCTTGAATTCACATATCCAAACTCTCTTGTTTCCTTTGTAGGCATTCAACAACCCAAAGCTCTATCCATGTGATTCTTAAGCTAAAGTACCATTACGATACCCACATCCCTCCAGGCATCCAACTATTCAACTCTTCAAAGCAAAGGTACTTTACTTTGTTTTTTCAACCTTATTTTATCATTATTTGCTTATTAGTAGTGTGTTCTCTATTAAACACCCTCTTTGTCCTTTGCCCCTACCTACACTACCCATATGACCCTTCTCACCCCTCATATACCTATTTGTAACTCACCTTCACTCCCCAGTAAGTTCTTAATAGGGAACCATCAACAGTTGCCATAACCATCGATGGTTATAACAACCATCATCGGTCACCCAATCGTCGATGATCAAGATAACCATCGATGGTCACCTTGACCATCGATGATTTTCTATAACATAAAATTATAGATTGTTATTTTATCCCCCCCTTTTACCTTTCTAGACTTCTTTCCACCCTCTAACCTGTATCTGAACTCTGTTCTAATTTTTTTTAGACCTGATCGTAATCTATTTATTGCATGTAAATGACCTTACCAGGACTTGCACATGAGATAAATAACATCTTTGACCTTATTATCCCACAACCTCTATTTACCAATCAAAGTGATATTGCCTTTGATTTATCCCTTTGCACTATGGTTTTCACACATAACCTAAAGGATGTAGAAGAATAGTTAGCTATAATCTAGGAGGATATTGATGAAGTTGTTGTATTTTGGAATCATTATTTTGATAATATCAATCCTGCTTTAGATTATATCTCTTTTATATTATTCATCATTATCATTTCCATATCTACCATTTGTAATTTCTCTTTAATCAATAAACTTGAATGTTGAACAAGGGTTAACATCCATTTGAGGAAGCATGTTCCCTTCTTGGGACTTGTTTCTCATCAGGTAGCCCCTTACCTTTCTATTAACATATTTTTCATGAGTTCATGTGATTTGCAAGTCATTCTTCCCTAGCCAAAGAAGGAGTTCTCACTTTGTTTGGATATCAACATGTGCACTTATACCAAGTACCCATACACATACCCTTAATACTCACTTTAGTTCATCTACTTTTAAAACTGAGAAATGAAGGAAATAAATTGAAACATTTTGGAACGCCTGGTAGGACCCCTTAAGGTTTCATAGTTTTGTTTACTTCATATAGTTGCATTAGTGAATCTCATATTTTTACATTTTTACAAATCTTTAAATTTCAAAAAAAAAGTGCAAACTTCATTCTAGGGATAGGTTGCATTCTCATCATTGCATTGTTCCTTGTTTTCATGAAAAGACACCAAAAATTTATTTTGAGGTAAAATTAAGTGCATCCATTGTTTGCATGTTTAATGCTTATCTCACCTAGATTAATTAGCCACATTATGAATAAATTGTAGAGCACATATGTTACACTACCAAATCACTACACCAAAGAACACATCAAAACATACCTAAGATAAGGCCCATTGGGATTTCATCACCCTTTGGATCACCTTACCTTACCCTATAATCCTACTTATATTTCACCACCAAGGGGTGGACCCACTCTGTTCTCTGGTAGAGTATAAACTCTATACAAATGGTATCTATTGGCTAAGTGACCTAGCTCGACTTTGGGTTTGTGAAGTATGGGGAGAAAGCCCCCAATACTAGGCCACATACCTAGTCTAGTGTAGATTCTTTAAGCACCAAAACTTAACCCAAAACCATCCTTAGACGGCCTTTTTTTAGTGCCCAAATCATAAGCCAATTTTCCTTTTCACAATTTTTAAGACATAAGCCAAAAGTGATTTAAAATAAATCCTAGGATTAATTGTACTTTTTGTGTGTGCTTTTTTGCTTTGGGATTTTCTTTGATTGCTCATTATTTGAGGTGAAAGGTTTGTCATCCACTTCCATATTTTTCATATGGTTTTGACCAAACAATAAGTGAAAAATCAAAATAACCAACCACTGTTGTCATCTTCATCCAAGGATTATACCTCATATGTGGATAGATCTCACCATGGTTCACCTCACCATTCTCCTCCACCACCATCTCATTCTATAATCCCAACTATATCTAAAGGAGATCCAAACTTTGCCACCTTTCTCGACAATAATCCAGTTGCCTTGCAACACTACCTTAACACCTTACCTCATTGTACCCCCTACTTCAGTTCCTTCTTATGAATCATCTCTTGGTATGCCATACCACCTCATGGTAGGAACCACTTCAACCCAACCATTAACTCAGACCTCTTCCAATATCCCATCCACCCAAACCCAAACCAACCTTCCACCACCCAACCAAACACCACCAGTTAAACCCCATGGGGGTTTAACCTTATCATTATTTACCTACACCCCATATACTATGGCATTATCTTTCACTTTGGCTTTTTTCTTCCCTACGATTGTAGTTAATCCTTCGACTATGATTCCACTTCAAAACTTGGTGCTCTCCATACCTCAAAACCTTCCTCCAATTATCACTAGGGCTACCATCCAACCTCAACCTTCCCAACTTCCTCCTACCTCAAGAATACCAAACATATCCTTACCTCAACACGTGCCTATGACAATTTACCAGTATGTCCCTAACCCACCAAGGTATATATCAGCCACAACCCAACCTTTTATGCCAAGCAATTCTTATGTGCCACCATCTCAACTTCTTGGCACTACCTTTTAGTATGTGGCTTCATCGATGACATCTACTACCTATTTATACATTATTGTGAACCAACCTCAATAAAATGTACCTCTTAATTATGTAGTTTCTCAACCCCAACCTGACGTAATCAAAATGCTCATGGATAAAATGACTAGTTTGGAGTCATCCCTCTCTACCTCAACCAATCTTTTATCTTATGACCAAATTTGTAATGATCCTATCCACCCCTCTGTACCTATTCATGTGTACCCTTATCAATGGGAATTTCCCAAATTTTCTAAATTTCAAGGTAAATAAGACCCCCATCAACACTTAAGAGTGTTTTGACATGCCTGTTATCTGATCGCTTATGATGATGATCTTTTTCTTTGAACATTTCCCATGTCATTATATGAGGCCACCCTTGACTGGTATAGTGTTATTCTCACTCATTCTATCTTTTCTTTCTCTCAATTAGCACAAACCTTTTTGGAACACTTTTCTATAAACATATCTAAAAATGTTTCCATTACAGACCTATACTCCATCAAACAATTTGAAGATGAGTCCATTGTTGATTTCGTTGCTAGATGGAGAGGTCTCATTAATAAACTCACTTTACCATTACCCCAACCCAAATTAATATAATTATTTTCTTGGGTTTGTGCTAAACACATTGCTCCAAATCTCCAATTCTAAACCTTTAGGACCTTTGATAAAGCTTTTACTATGGCCCGTAAACTAGAAAACTATGTTATTGATGAAGGGAAGTTGAGGGTTTGAAATAAAAATTATAGTTTCAAATACAATGAGTCATCCTCCAACAAAACCATGAACCCAACCAATCCTAAAGTTAAAGCATCATCACATTTAGTCATTCTTAAAACTGCACCTCTTCCACCTATCAACCAAACACCTCTAACCAACAACCCTTCCAATCATGAAAATCATACTCAAAACTGAGTTCCTTTAAAACCATTTACCCCAATTGGGGAATATTATGCATCAATGTTGGGAAAACTACTCTAATCCAATCTAATCTAGCTTCCATCCATCAAGCCCCTTCAACAATTTGATACTTCTCACCCCCTACCCAGGTGGTATAATGACAATGATCATTGTGACTATCATCAAGTTATTGGGCATGATACTGATAGATGTAATACTTTTAAAATCATTGTCTAAGACCTAATTTATAAAGGGGAGCTTGTGTTTGACAACCCAAATGCTCCTTCAAACCAATCCCTTGATATTTTCTGAAAACCATTTCCAAACCACCCACTTTCAACCCAACACCATGAAAACAAACCCAAATCCTCCAATTTGTAGGAGGCACATGTAATCAATGTCATTAGTAATGTGCCCATGGTTGAATAAGTTATTACCTCTATCACCCAAATCAAGGAGAACCACCTACCACCAATTCCTTCAAATGCCCAAATGAAGGAAGTAACTATCCCTTCCACTTCCTTGGATGAAACCATCATTTTGCCCACTCCTCCTATAGTAAAAATGCTCAAAGAGATGGTCACTCCATCAACAATTTCATTCACTCCTCCAATCCAACTAAAAAAACCACTTATCCCTTTGGATAACTAAACTAAGGAAGAAGCTAAACCAACCCTTCCACCTAAAACCATTACCCTTATCACACCAATCATAGAATCATCTATATCTTCCTTGAAAGCCATTTCTCAAGAGATAATACCCCTATCTACCTAGCCATTGGCTTTAGAACCTTCCACCAAGGATAAAAATACTAAAACCACTCCTTCTTCATCCCTAAAGGGTTTACATTTTGAATCTAACAATCAGGAAACAATTCATGTGTATAAACCCTTCTCCCGATTAGTTCAAAGTTTGTAGTTCACCTCCCAACCTAACTTTGATAGAGCCACCTTTTGGCATCAGCTTGGACTCTCATATCAAAATAATACTAAACCTTCTACTTCACTGCAATCCACTCTTGAACCTATTATTACAACTCTACCAACTACTCCTCTAAAAGTTACCAAGAAGCTACCTCAATTACCCATATCTAAAATTGTTAAATCACCCTATGATTCTTTTATCAAGCCAATCAAGGCCTTGGGGATCCTTCCCATGCTAGATCCTGCTCACCCTCCTTTGATACTAGATCTAACCACACCAATCTAACCAAAACCTAATCTAATTAAGCCCATTACAAAGGGATTTCTTGGACCTCAACTTTGAGGGAGAACCATACCAACTCCTTCACCTTTACCTTCTATTTTAGGACCACATCCTTCCACCATTCCCATAACCTACTCTTCCTCCAAAAAACCATCTCCCCTTTCGCTACCCATAACAAGCCCATCTCCTAGTTCATCATCATTCCTCACAAACCTTTCCCCATCCACCTTCCCATCTATTAAAAGCTCATCATCTAAACCCCCAATTCATAAACCAATTATAACTAAGCCAATTCATTTCAACCCTCTAGCTAGGCTTACTCCACCAGCCATACCTCCTATTAAAAATTCCTTACCCAATAAGAAACCTAATCCAAAAACCCAAACTTCGCCATCTCTAAAATTCTTATCATAGTCTTATACAACTATATTACAAAGGCTCCTGCAAGCTTCTACCATTAACTTACCCCCCATCAAGCCTTTTGACCCCACTCACCAAAAGCCAACATGGTTTAATGACAATTTAATTTATCTTTACCATAGAACCCCTGGACATGATATGAAGAATTGTAAAGCTCTTCAAGCTATCATTCATGGCCTTTTATATGAGGATGATCTATTGAATGAACCTTCTTTAATCCCTTTGCATCTTTTACCACCTATCCAATCCTCCTACCAATCATCTCCTTCTCTACTCCCATCAAAGAGTGAAATAGAGGAACTGAAGCAAGTAACTTCTCCCCTTATCCATATTATTCATATGGTAACTCGATTTAGAGCCCAACACAAGGATAAGGTTAAATTAGTCAAACAAAATGAAAAAGGTAAATCTAAGGCCACCATTCAATGGGCTTACCCATGAAATCCTCAACCAACCAACCAACAAAAGACTACACCTTCACCTTCACCACCATCCAAGCCTAAGGTCTCCATTTTGGGATCCCCTTCATCTTCCAATGTACCTTCATTCATCTAACACCTAGTGATAAAACAACTTCACTAAATGCCTATCAAAATGAGTCTTTATGACTTAATTATCACCTCACCTCAACATCATCAAGATTTAATCGAAGTAATGCATTCCATAGAGGTTCAACCAGATGATCCCTAACCTCTTGCAACTTTGATTAGAGCTATCCAACACATTACCAGTGTCACCTTTCAAAAGTCTAAAATCCCACTATATCATAGTGAATATTTTGATCCTTCTCTTTTTATTATAGCATCCATCAATCATACACATGTCAAAAGGGTCATGATCAATGGGGGAGTGAGTATTAATATCATCTCCTCCCATACGTATGATCAACATCAATTACCTAAAAACATCATGTCAGAAAGCTCGGTAATTCTCTGATCATTCAATGACACCTTGGTCACTACTTTGGGGATAGTTATTCTCCACATTCACTTGGGGCCTCAAACCATTCCTAAACTATTTTATGTTGTAGAAGGCAAATTTTAATATAATGTCTTACTTGGTTTCCCCTAGATCCATGCTATGGCATGCAACCATTCTACCCTTCACCGATGTATCAAGTTTGAACATGAGGGACAAGTCATTATAATCAAAGCTGATCCAAATCCATTTACTTCTTTTAATATAATGTATTGGACTAATGATGTTCTTATTCCACCTTCACCCTCTTCACAGCCAACCACTAGCCAAACCACCATGTCAAACCAACACACCAACACTTATATTTTCAATAATGGTGAAGCATCCACTAGTTCAATTATTCCTTCATCACAAATCCTAGTTGAGCACCCCTTGTAATCCACATTCCAATGACTTACACTTAGTAAATGTCAACTTTTAGCTTTGGATGTTTTTCCCTCTCCACATGAATTTGGGAAGCATTAGAATGATCCATCTTATGATCCCAATATTAATACCCTTGTCCCCTTTGGTCTTCCCAACAATAGAACATATTTGTCTATGGGGGACTTGACAAATCACTTCTTGCTCCCACCACCATGATTTGTATCCAACCATTCACTTCCAACTTTTCTTATCTTAGCAACCTAACCTTTGCCCAAACATACCTTCATCTATGCACTTGGAAAGGGTTTGGGTTTGGCCTCTATGAACAAGGACCCCATGAACTTCCTACTATCAAAACTCAAAAACCTCATGAGTTCTTTGACCTAGGGTATGTTCACCTAGAAGAACCCATACCAACCTTACCAATACCACCTCTCCCATTTGGAGAACCATCAACCTCACCAATTCTACCTCTCTCATTTGGGGAACCACTAGCCTCACCTCTCCCATTCAAGGAACTTCTACCCTTATCAACCTCACATTTCTAATTTAAAGAACCTCTACCCTCACCAAATCCATTTGAAGATAGCAACATCATCCCACCTAACTTTTTTTCATCAACACCATTAGTTTAGGTCCCCTTACTTATCAATAGGAAGGTCAAACTAAAACCATTCCTCTCATCCACCCCAAAATGATCACACATGATTCTCCCACCATTAACACCATCCAATGTCAAGATGATAAATCTATTCTTACCTATCTGGGTGTGAAGGATTCATATCTTCAAAAGGCCCTCCCTCCTAAAAACCAAACAAAGCTAAATGAATCAACCACAAACATTAATTTGGGTACTCAGGAGAACCCTCATATTTTCAAGATTGGCTAGTCCTTAACTCCTAAGGAACAAAGAAACTATATAGCTTGCCTTCATGACCATAGCATATCATTTGCTTGGTCTTATCATGATATGCCTAGTATTGACCCATCCATTTCCCTTCATAACAATGTCACATATCCCAAAGTTAAGCCAGTTTAGCAAAAACTTCATCAAATCCATCCTTATATAGATCTTCTTGTCAAAGAAGAAATTTAACGCCTTCTATCTATTAATTTCATTCAACCCATTGACTATCCATAATGGGTTTCTAACATTGCTCCTATCACCAAACACATTAGGGGACTGCCTCTATGTGGATTTCTAGGATCTTAACATTGCATGCCCCAAAGATGACTTTCCCCTACCTAACATCAACCAACTTGTTGATATTATCATTGGCCATGAAATGTTATCCCTCATGGATGGATTTTTAGGATATAACCAAATCTTGATTCCCCCCTAAGATCAACATAAGACATCTTTCATCACCCCATGGGGAAATTTCTACTATCACGTCATGCCTTTTGGCTTAAAGAATGCAGGAGCCACATATGAGTGAGCCATGACCTCATTCATACAATAGTCAAAGACTTTGTTAATGATTTTCTCAAAAAATCCAAATATCACTAGGATCACCTCACCATTTTAGCCATCATCTTTGAAAGACTTATCTATTATCATGTCAGACTCAATTCAAATAAATGCATCTTTGGGGTCTTATCTGAAAAACTTTTAGGCTTCATTATTTCCCTTCATGGAATCAAAATAGACCCCGCAAAATTTAGAGCCATTCTATAAATGCCTCCTCCTACTAACTTAAAACAACTTTGTAGCCTTCAAGGCAAACTTTAGTCAATCTACCATTTTATCTCCCATCTATTCAATTGTCGTCAACCCTTTCACCACCTCCTAAAAAAAGATACCTCCTTTAAATGGACCAAGGAGTGTCAACAAGCCTTTGATGCAATCAATGAGTATCTTCTTTCTCCACCTGTCCTTATTCCCCCAGAGGAAGATCAACCCTTTTATTTATACATATTTGTCATTGATCATTCTTTGGGAGCCATGTTCACTCATCGTAATGACCAACATAAGGAGCGGGTTGTTTACTAAATCAACCACACCCTCATTGACTAAAAAACCCAATACACCCTTCCAAAAAAACTCTGCCTTGCCTTTGTTTTTGCCACTTCTAAACTTCACCACTATCTTCTTAACCACAAAACTTATGTCCTTAACAACACTAACCCCCTCAAGTATATGCACTCTAAGCCATATCATAACCAAAGTATGGCTAAGTGGATTATGATTTTAGCTGAGTTTGATATTGAGTTTCTTCCACAAAATTCCATTGAAGAATAGGTCATTTCAGACCAATTAGTTGAACCCCCTCCCCCCAATAATCAAACTCCTCTTTTTTCCTTTTCAGAATAGTCAATAGCTATTCTTTCTTCAGAACAACCCACCTATCAAATGGTTATGTATTTTGACAGTTCCAAATGTCAAAATGGTGGGGGTACTAGCATAGTCCTCATTTCCATTAGTAGAGAACCTCTCCCACTTTATTTCAAACTTGATTTTGAATGCACCAATAATGTAGCTAAATATGAGGCTTTGATTATAGGTCTTCAAACTGCCCTAGCTTTAGGAATCAAAACTATATGCATCTTTAGAGATTCTCAATTTGTTATCAACCAAGTCACATGAGCCTATCAATGCAAAAATGATGTTCTTCTAAATTATAAACAACTTGTTGACAAACTATTATCATCATTTAACCATTATATCATCCAATCCATCCCTCACTCTATAAATAAATTTGTAGACACAATGGCTTCCCTTGCATCCTAGATTCCATTCCAACTTGCTAACTCTAAACTATTTGTCACTATACACTACTTTGTCACCCCATCTTACCTCAGTCTCAATCTTCCTACCATTTTCCAGGTGGAAACATCAAATTTAGACATCTGGTATGACCACATCTTTGACTACCTTAATGTTGGTGTCCTTCCACTTGATCTTTTAAGAAATACTAGTAGAGCTTTCATTCAAAACACATCTCACTACTTAAGACTATGGGACACTCTTTAAAAACAAGGATTTGATGGCCCTCTCCTTTGTTGTCTTCATAGTCATGAAATTCCCCATGCTATCAAAGAGACTCATGACAGGATATGCGAGGGACATTTCAGTGGTCTGGTTATTGCCAAACATATCCTTCATCTCGATTGTTTTTAGCCCACATTCAATCAGGATTGTTGTGACTATGTCAAGAAGTGTGTCAAATGCCAACAACATGCCAATTTGCATCATGCACCCAATCACCAACTTCAAGTATCTAAGGATTTTTGGCCTTTCTCAAAATGCGGCATGGATATCATCAGAAAAATCAACCCTCATTCATAACAATGACACCAATTCATCCTTACCACTACCGAATACTTTAGTAAATGGGTAGAGACCATCCCCCTTATCTCAATTAAAGCTAAAATGATCATTGACTTCATCAATCACCACATCATTTCCCATTTTGGTTTTCCTCACAATATTATCACTAATAATAGTAAATCTTTAGGGAACAAAAAGGTCCAAGCTCTCTATAATAGCTTCAGTATTAAACTTAGTCATTCCTCCCCTTATCGACCATAAGCGAATGGACAGGCAGAATCCTCTAACAAAACTCTCATCAAAATGTTAACTAAGGTTGTCAATGTTTTAGGAAGGGATTGGAATTTTCACATCTCATTCACTTTGTGGGCCTATTGTATGAGCATTCAAACCTCTATGGGTGCTACCCCTTTTTCCCTTGTCTTTGGGGCAAAAGTCATTTTACCATTTAAAGTCCAAATCCCCTCTCTTTTTATATCCTTACAAGACATCATTTCTAAGGAAAATTATCATCAAAAACATCTTGCACGTCTGGAGCTGCTTGATGAGCATCATCTCACTACCCTTAATCATCTTCATGTCTATCGCAAGTGTGTCACCCATGCCTACAACAAATGTCTAATAGTTTGAGAAATTAACATTGGAGACCTCATTCTTAAGGAAAACCAACATTTAACAAACATGGAGAGAACCAAAAGGGGTAAGTTTGCCTTCAACTAGCTCAGACCCTATATTATAACCCATAAGTATGGGTTAGGATCTTATCATTTGTCCTCTCTCAAAGGTAAGCCAGAATTTGAGCCTCTCAATGCTTCACATTTGCATCCTTTCTATTGATAAGGCCTATCTAACACACCCTGTTGTCTAACTTAATCTCATCCTTTGATTTTAAAAACTTCTCACTTCCTTGATCCTCTTACCCTATTCCTCTTAGGGACATGTGATTACACCAAATCCATGTGATTATCCATCAAGAATTTTCATCCAATCTTAAATGTGGGTACCATAGCTCTACCAACAACATGGTTCTCATGGAAAATTTTCATCTTTTGTTAGATGGAATCCCATGGTTTCATGTTTTTTAAGGCCCCTTCCAATTATCACATAACCACCATATTGAGGCACAACTTTCCCCTTACAAATGGTTTTTCTCTAAGCTTGAAATAGATGCATCCGTGTCTAAAAAAAAAGTTCAAGAATTTTGGGATACATATTATTTGGGTCTCTTGCCATAAGAAAAATAAATAGACTGCTCCCTCAAAGGATGACTATCACCTAAATGATAAAATGATAGACTACTCCCTCGAAGGACAACTATCAAAACTTAGACTTAGACCACTCTCTTGAAGGATAGCTAAGCTAACATGATAAATAATATTTAGTAGTCACAATCGGCTCTATTTTGTAACTCAATGAAACTTTCTACCTTAATCAACTTCACATTCTTTAAAGCAATGCACGACCCTATTAAAAATTCAACATTATCCTAAAATAACCACAACCGATTCTCTTTTAATAATGGTAGACTTCCCATATTGATCAGTTTATCCCCTCAAATACATGGACTAGTCTATTTTAGTTTTAGACGTCACCTAAGTAAAGGGGTGAGTGAACCCACACATGGTTCCCTATTTAACACTTCTTTCCCTACCTACTTATCACTACCCTCCCTTTTTTATATCATATCTATAAATCAAAGGATTCTGAGCTCACTTGACACATGGTGTTTATATGACAAACCTTACTACTAGTAAAATGCTTATTTGACATGAATGAAGGGTTCACTTTCATTAAGATCTTATCCTCCTTTTGGGGCATAATAAGATCCTTGCCAAAGAATCTAGCATGCTTCTTTTCATTATCACCCATACCTAACCTACCTATTAAACCCAAAATCATTCCACAAATCAAAGCATTAACATTCAAAACCAACCAACTTATCATACCTAGCTAACCTGATTAACCAACCTCGTGTCAAAACATTAAATTAACCATTATGAATAGCATTATTAAAACATACTTTATCACATACCTATATTAATTAATCAACTATAACCATTATGCATCATCAACAATTAACACATCTTGATCTACCTATCATAGCATAATTATCATTAAAACATAACCAAACAGATCCTCATATAAACACAGGCATAACCATCATATAAACATCAATCATCATCAACACAACATTTCAAAATGAAACCATATCATATATATATTTGTGTGTGTGTGTGTAATATGCAATGTATATCATCATAACTCTCACTCAAAATACACCTCACATCTTCAATGCATAGGCCGGTATCAAAAATAGATCATATACATATTATGGCCCTGGTAGACCACTGCCACTTTCCCCACTAGTACCTACACCTACACTTGTACTGGGTAAAGGCCCTGCCTACTGACCCATTGACATAGCCCACTACCCTGGGGTCCCCAAACCTACCCCACCTAAAAAATTTAGTTGATACTCTCCCCACCTCAGCTCATTAAGACACTATGCTACCATAATGCCCTCATAATACCTTAGTTCATGTATCATTTCATGATACCTAATCTATGTGACATATCTAGGAGGTGTTGTACCTATCACTACTCCATTGGCCCATCATAAGGAGTCTCTCTCCTATCTCACCACACCAAGTGAGACCCTCACCTGGTCTCATTCCCCTATCAATACAGTCACCTGACCCTATAAGATGGCAACCTGCCCCTATAAAGTGGTGACCTATGCATGGGCCTAGTCTCTCTCCATTGTGACTCCTCCTACCTAACCTTAAAGAGTCATAACCTACCCCTATAACATATCTATTTGGTCTTGAGTTGCTACTCATGATGTTATGACCTATGGGTCCCCCTACACTAGTCCCTATCTCTGATCTACATCTATCGGGGCCCTATCACCATCTTTAAGACCAAACTCTATCATAGTATATATACCTTCAAACCATGAAAGGTAGTTGAGTGTCATCCTTGTGTCATCACCTCCCCTCAATAGTAGTTCTTCGAAATCTAAAACCTCATCTTGTGGTTATGGCTCCAAAAGTGGACACTCTGATTCCTCCCTCCTATATCATACAAAATTAGGAGGGATCCCCTATACCAATCCAAACTATCATTGTACCCTCTCAAATGGGATACACTTAGTATCTCCCTCTCATCACTCATAAACCCACCTCTAACTCTATAAAGACAACATATGATGATGGTATTCCTCCCATATAGGCCACTCCCTATATGGCCTCCATACTACGTCTCCATCCACCAAACCCTCTAGTGCCTCTTTGAACTAGTCTAAGTCATGTGTACCACTACTTTCCCCTATCATGGCCCTATCTCTCCTCCATTAGTAGAAATTGGCCCTATAATCCATTGATAGATACCCCTTAGTTGGAAAACCCAATGGCCACAACACTCATATGTGCTCATAAGCCTAGTAGTGCAATACGAATCCCACACTAATGCCATAATGCCTAAGCACCCTAAACCCCCATAGCTCTTTATATATTTGCACCAATAATACCTATGTCCATCCAAACACAACTCTACCTAGAAATAACTCAACCAACACCCCCAATAACACACCAAGGTATCTCCCTTTGACCAAATCTGGCAATGCATAATAAGTAACCGCTAACTACAACATAGTCAATAAGTGTTTATCCCCTGGGGATCTCTAGTATAGTAGCCTAATACTGAACCATCTAGAATGAAACTATGCATCACCTCTATCATATCTATACAACATCTCCATACACTCATCCATATCATCCCCCATAATATGGTAGATGGGATCACCTCGAATAGGTAGATGTGTAATCTGGTGCACATCCTCTATAATATAGTCATCTCTCATATCAACAACCAAAAGTTTGCCCTCATCAAGAGATGGGATCACCTTGAATAGGTAGATGTGTAATCTGGTGCACATACTCTATAGTATAGGCATCTCTCATATCGGCAACCAGAAGGTGTTAGTCATTATATCCCATCTCTTGATGAGGGCAACTATCATGGTAGCATCCCTCAAAAGACGTTGGTAGTGGTGCATCCCCCTGAAACCCACTACTTCCATATGACACCACTCCTCAACTACCATTGCATCTTGTACTATTGGGAATATCTTAAGAATACAATTTCATAACTGAATCTATTCTCGTACTTACAAACATGTCACAAATTAAGGCCCTGCCCTTATGGGCATGACAACTAAAATAATTAATTATCCCCTAGTTGGTCCCAATAAACTTATACCCTAGCTCTTTACTATTCTCAAAACCATAATGCTATTTAAATTACCTACCCACCTTTTATACACCCTATAAGACTCATAATCTTGAAACAACCATTTTAATCTCTAAGCACTTTTCCTATCCTTTTTCCTACAAATAACTATATGTCTTTTCCCTAAACAACTATTTAATGTAACTAGTTCTTCCTACAACCAGTTATTTAAAACCCACCTATAAATATTTTCCCCCACACTCTTTTTCTCCACCAAAAACCTAAACCCTTTTTTACTATCATTGGTTATTCCAACCATCGATGGTCTCTTTAGGGTATTTTATACCCATAGGTTTGACTGTCGATGGTTGGGACAACCATCGACAGTTTGGTCAACCACTGACGGTCACCTACGAGTGACCATTGGTCATGGGCTTGACCCCCCAACCTCCCCATAACACACCAAATACTTCCCTCCCATGCATTTTTTCTCACTTCCTCACCCCTATCACTCCCTTGCTGAGTTTTATAACCATCCCCCTCTATTTATCCCCACATAATTCATAAAAACCATCACCCTATCTAAACCCTAGGTTTTCAATTACCACACACAACTAATGCATAATACCTAAATTTAGCTTTTCCTTTCTATTATCATTTTATTTTATCAATTTAAAAAACAACACCCACCTCATTCCATGATTGGTGGTGCCTCCTCAAACCACACCCTACCACAGGTGCCTCTCTTGGATCCATCTTCACCACACACTCGCTCTCCAAACACCAATCTCATCTCAACTCCTCACCCCACTCCTAACAATCCCTTTCACTCTTCATATGATTTAACCCACAAAATGATAGCGCTTAGCCAATTTTGCAAAAAATGACAAACAATGACTTTTCTTCACCATTTCTTTCACTTTTAGCATAGTTTTAGGGTTTTGGGGTCCTAACCATCAATGGTTGCCCAAAACATCGATGGTTAACCCTGATCATTGATGGTTGGGTAACCATCACTAATTATCACATAACCATTGATGCTTGGGTTTCCCCCTTTCTTTTTTAAATACCACCCTAAACATTTCCCCTTCAAACATTAACCTAACCTTGACCACACCCAAATAGGACAACCTCTTTCCCCTACACTCAAACTTATCTAGGAGTCACCCTCTCCCCAACCAAGAAATAAATTTGGCCTAAAGTCCATATTAGATGTCTTGTCCATGGGACTATGTAGGAAGCATTCTCTTGCCTTGTGCATTAGGAGTCAACTCAGCCACACCCCCTACCCAACCACCCACTTTCCTACATTCACCATGATGTTAGCCCCTCTTTTAAAATAAACCTATTAATACACCTTGTGATGACCTTGCTTTGGTCATTATTGACCACTTTGACCAATTTGGCCTTTTTATACTTTTTTTGCACCAACTCGTGCACAACCCGACCTGATCATTCATGTTTTTCTTAAGAGTACTTCTTACCCTGGATACCTAAGTAAACACCAACCCTTTATAAGACATTTGATATGCATTGCCTGATCAGCTATGACCAATGTTGGGGACCAGTTACCTTGTCACTTCTTCTAGAACCCATACTTCTTATTCTCCACATTGGCCATTTTGTATCTTTACATAATTTTTACATCCTTAGCATCTTATCACCCCCTGTACGTGTAGTTTTGTCTAATTACCTACACCTACTTTCCTTTTATCAAACCATGACCTACATTATGTATTCCCTCATTGACTCTTGGTTTGAGGTGGAATACCCTTCTCCCATACTTAAAGTAATTGACCCTAAAATATCAACCTTCCATTTTTGTTCTACATCTTATCGACTTAAAACTGCATAACAAAAAGGGGCAAAATGTAAACACCTAAAAAAATCTCCTTGAATGTTTTCAGTATCGCATCACCTTGGACCTATTCTTAGACATTAGTTAACTACCTAGCTAGTTATCTTACCCTTTACACCTAGCCATCAAAAATTTTAATGTGCTCTCCTTGACTCTTTTTAACCCTTTTTACACCAATGGATCGACCATCGATGGTCACCCTAACCATCAACGGTTAGGTCTCCACCCCTACAACATAAAAATCATCCAACTGTGGAGGAGCTTACATGGGTAAAATAGAAACTTTCCCTTTAACATCTCAAAACTTTCTTTCTTTTGAAATGGACATCTTTATCCTCCCAACTTATAAACTTTCTCTCAAAACTTCTCTCCTCACTTAGCAAGTTTGTGTTATAAATGGAGGGTTCTTGAGAGAGCTATGCATCTCAAATTTACATATCTAAACTATCTCATTTCCTTTGTAGGAATTCAACAACCTGAAGCTTTGTTTATGTGATTCTCAAGCTAAAGTACCATTATGTTACCCACATCCCTCCAGGCATCCAATCATTCAACTCTTTAAAGCAAAGGTACTTTATTTTGTTTTCTCAACCTTGTTTTATCAATATTTGCTTATTATTAGTGTGTTCTTTATTAAACATCCTCTCTATCCTTTTCCCCTACCTACACTACCCATATTACCCTTCTTTCCCCTAAGCTACCTATTTTTAACTCACCTTCACTCCCCAATAAGTTCTTGATAGGGAACCATCAACGGTTGACATAACAATCAATGATTATAATAGCTGTCATCGGTCACTCAAGAGTCAATGGTAAGGATAACCACTAATGGTCACCCTGATCATTTATGGTTTTATGTAACATAAAATTATAGATTATTATTTTATCCCCCCCTTTTACCTTTCCATACTTCTTTCCACCCTCTGACCTATACCTGAGCTCTCTTCTAATTTTTTTTGGACTTGACCTTAATCTATTTATTGGATGTAGATGACCTTACCAAGACTTTCACATGAGATAGATAGCATATTTGACCTTCCTATTGTCCCATAGCCTCTATTTATTGATCAAAGTGATATTGACTTTGATCTATCCCTTTGCACTATGGTTTTCACACACAACCCAAAGGATGTAGAAGAATAGCTAGCTGTAATCCACGAGGATATTGATGAAGCTATTCCATTTTGGAATCATTATTTTGATAATATGAATCCTAATTTAGATTAGATCTCTTTTATATTGTTCATCATTATTATTTCCATATCTACCATTTTTAATTTCTCTTTTATCAATAAACTTGAGTGTTGAACAAGGGCTTATATCAATTTGAGGAAGCACATTCTCTTCTTAGGACTAGTTTCTCACCAGGTAGCCCCTTACCTTTCTATTAACATATTTTTTATGAGTTCATGTGATTTATAAGTCAATTTTCCCTATCCAAAGAATGATTTCTCACTTCGTCTGGATATCAACGTGTGCAATTATACTAGGTACCCATCCACACACCCTTAATACTCACTTTTGTTCATCTACTTTCAGAACTAAGAAATGAAGGAAATAAATTGAAACAAAATAATTTTATAGTTTGTTTATGTACCTATATTACTTAGATTTGTTTGCACATCATTGTATAAATTAAGTATAGCTTCTCCTTCGTATTACCAAAATCAAAATATTGAAGGTTGTACATTCTATTTTTGGCATATGCTTAGATTTAGTTTTCTTATTAAAATATATGTAGAATCTAAATTAATTAATTGGCCTACTTTTAAAATATATTATTCCTCTTTTATTATGATACTCTCTCTAAACCCCTATTTCCAAAAAGGGATAAACAGTAGTTATGTGTTATCATGAAATTTTGCATTTCAAGACAACACCTCTAATTATGCTCCTAAGAGGCTATTAGAGGTATTTCAAATATAGGGATAATAAAAGTTTTTAGAATAAGGATGTTGACTCCATACCCCATTGACTCCATCGCCCAATGGAAAATGCTTAATTAACCCATCCAAATCTCATGTGTATCTTTAAAATTGAATTCATTTCATATTTCTTTAGGTGTTTTTTTTTTGCAAACATATGATAAAGTTTAGTTTTTTGAAACTATGCAAAAATTCAACAAGTAACCTTGAATCCCACTTTGGCATTCTTCACTTGCTCTGAGAAATCATAGAGGTTTAGTTGAATTTGTAAACTACTTGAGATATTACTTCTATGTTTTAGAGTTTTCTAGCTACCAAAATTAGAATTTATACCCTATTTTGCACCTATAAAATAATTGTCAAGATCTAGAACCTTTAAAATAGTTGTTAGGATCCATGACCTACAAAATAATTATCAAGATCTAGGACCTAAAAAGTATTTGTCAGGATCTATGGCCTTCAAATCAATTTTTAGGATCCAAGTTTGGAAAATAATTGTTAGGGTTTGGGTCCTATAAAATAGTTGTTAGGATCTAGAGCTTGCAAAGTAGTTGTCAGAACTTGGGGCCTACAAAATAGTTGTCAAGATATGGGGCCTATAAAGAGATTATTGAGATTTATTTGGGATTGTAAAATAGTTGTTGGGATGTGGGGCTTGAAAATCAGTTGTCAAGATCTATGACCTAAAAAATAGTTCATGGGATTTGGGACCTACTAAGCACTTGTTAAAATCTGAGGCCTACAAAATAGTTATCATGATCTGGGGCTTACAAAGAACTTGTCATGATCTAAGACCTTAAAAATAATTGTCAGTGTTTGAAAATTGCTCAAACAACCCAAATTTCCCACATTACAAAATTACTTCCTTTCTATATGCATTCATATTTATGTGTTTTGACATAATCACTTTTGCATTTTTGAAGTTATGATTGTTTGAACTTTATAAGAAGTAAAAGTGCAATTATTATATTTTTATAAAATTTATTATTGTAATGGTTTACCAAGTCAATAGGTAGTTTCCTATGTATTAACTACCACCTTATAGGCTATAAATAGGGGTTTATTTATCTCTCTGGGGGGGAAAGAACATGTTGTAACTTTATGTGTTATGTGTACTTTTCAAATATTGTTAATGAAATACAAACATAGTGTGAAATAATCTTGATGTATAATGGGATTTTTATCATTCTTTGATTATGGATTGTGTGTTTCTATTCATAGATAAGGAAAATGTCAAAATCTTTTTTTTTTGGTATGTAAAATCTGGACTTTGTAGGCTTTGTATTATGCAATTTGGTAAATGGACTTTGTGTCAAATACATGCACTCATATTTGAGAGAAGACTTTGTGGTTCTAGATAATCTCTTGTTCTTGTTATGTTTTTGTTCCTATGTCCATTCTCACATGAGAAGGATTTCCATTACATTTAAATCTAGGTTATCTGGGCCATTTTCTGTGTTTACTCCATTGTAGATTTCCCATTCTTCTTTTCTTTATAATATCTTTTTCTCTCCATTTCTAGTTTTTCCCCTTTTTATAATTTTTCTAACTTTTCATACTTTATGGTTAAAAGTACTAAAACCCCATCTTATGAGGGAGTTGCCCCTCTCAAGCGTAGAGGAAAATCACTAGTAAATTGGTGGCTTATCCAATGTTATAAGTTTTATGTCATATCCAATCAGGTGAGTCAAATACATAATCCAAGTAGCACAGTGACATAAAATTCTACCAATAATATGCTACTTCAAAAATTATGACTTTATCTCTAATAATATCTAGATATTTATCCTGTCAAACCTTCCTAATCACATTATCTTGGGGCATATCTAGATGTGGTAGGCCTTGCTCTTTATATTGATCCCTATGACAACTTGCATAAACATTGGATATTTGGAATGAAAGTTCACATGTTATAACTTTTCATAGGTTTTTCCTTTATTTGTTTTTATAGTAAAGGACAATCTTTCATATTGTGTTATCCTCTAATACTATAATAGACATAATATGTCTACCTTTGTGGATTGCAGGGATAATTTTGTGTAATATGATTATGTCCACCACACATAGTAGATAATATCTTGTTAGGATTTCCCATCCTCTTATCTCCAATTTTGGTTTCCTCCTTGGTATCCATCTCAGTATCTTCCTAAATAGCATCCTTGCCTTTATGGTGGGCCCCACCTTTATTTTTGGACATCATATCCATAATATTGTCTTTATGGTGAAGGTGGAGCCCATACTGATTGTTGTTGTTGAGACATAAGATTCCAATTTTGTTAGTATGGTGAGGACTGAGGTGTCCATCTCTCATGGTACCATGAGGACTTCAATGTCTAGCCTATTAGATCTTATGGTTGGTACTATGGTGATTGTGGTATCCATCTAAGAGTGGATTGCATTGTAGTTTCCATATTAACATCTAGACTTGGTACTTCTATTTTAATAGTTGGAACATACTACATAGATACTATGAAGACATTCTTAGTAATGGTTTACTTCAACTCCTAAAGGGCTCGATATTTCTTCTCATCATGGTTATGTGATTTACAAAAAATGCAATATATACGGTGTAGATGTTTTATATATTATTGTAGTGGATGACACTTGGTAGTAAGATATTTTACTATGCAACAAATTTCACATAATTCTACATTTATTTTTGGACATTCATTCATATGATGTCCTCCTTTTCCACACTTAGTACACCAGATAAATAGTTTGGATCTATTGCTCTCATGTAGTTCTTTTATCTTGTATAAGACAATGTCTATCTTGGAATTTTTGTTTTAGTCAATGGAAAGCATTCTCTATAGTCTTATATTTGATCAAATTGAATCATATTTGATCGAGCATCAACTTTATTATCAAATTGAGTTTATGCAATGGCAAACCTAATCCTAGGTCACAGGGCTTCCATGAACCAAGTAACTTTATTTATCTTAAAATTAGAAGTTTAATCGATTCATGAAATCTAAGAACCTAAAATTATAATCCCATACTAATTATCCTAATTTTTTATGAACCTCCTTCAAGTCCTAAATAGTTTGCCTTGCACATTTATGCATCTTAAACTCCCTAATTAGTTTATTTTTTATACCTTTTAAATACAACTATGTTGGACTACTTTTGAACATGAATTATAGAGCTTTGCCTATCAATGTTATTATGAGCTCACACTTTTTTTCATCATTGGTGGTGATGTAGACACATAAATTAACATTTAAGTTAAAATAGTGCACTTGTGACCACCCATTTTACACACCTAGTTCATGACCTATTATAAGGCCTTTTGACCACTTTCCTTAACATTTTGTGCAAATGACCCCTGATTCTAAGGAAAAACCTATGATCTAGAATGTTTCATCTAGACTCCTAAACAACCTAATCTCTTTTTTAGACTGACTCATACCTTCATCTTAGGAGTTCTACCTCCTAGGACAATAACACACCCTATTATTGTCCAACTTGTTAATAGTGTCCTCTTGCCAACTAAAGACTATTTTACAAAATTCAAACTTAAGATAAGAGTAAGCTCATAAGTTTAGTAAGTCCCATCTAAAGTAACTCCAAAAATATGACTATATATCCACATTTAAAAATAATTTTACACATAAGAGGCTTCCACACTAAAAATCATAAGTATTATAGTTTCACGTTAAGAGCAAATTCCCTATTTTTTCCAATTTTGATTGCAAATAACCCTAGTATCCCTAAGATAAAATATGAGTACAAATCCAAGGTCATAAGTCATAGTTGAAGCACTTAATAATACCAAGATTGCACCAACGTTTATCATTTTTCACCATTCTTTCACACACACCACTATAACATGGGAGAAATTCATGGAGTTTGATCCCTCTTTGGAGTATTAATATGTAGGTAATGCTCAACACAAGGGGTGTTGAGGTCAAGCAAAACTTCAACTTATAACCCCTATTTATTATATGATTGAATTCATCTTCCCATGTCATTGATCTATGGTTTTCATTTGAAAAAGAATTACACAATGGTCTTCACATTAGATCAAAAGCTCCTAGATAGTCCACAAAATAAATAGGTGAAAGTGAACATAACCCTTAAATCTCAGATCCCTATTGTCTATCAAATAAGGTCACCCTATTCAAATAATAACAACATTATCCAATTATAGTGCTAATATATGGGAACCTTGACAAATCTTATTCTATGTCCACACACAGTGAACACAGTCTCTCTGTCAGTCTCAAATCTGGAAATATTGTGCATCTTAGTTTTCCAGCTAAGTTTATATTTCTCTTTACACTTTTACATATTTAGTATATTTATAGATTTAGTAAGTTCAAAATCAGTTTGTTTCATTTATTGCATATTTATGGCATTTTAATTTCATACAAAATATTTTCATATTAGGTAATCTATTTCCCTAGTTTGTCAAATTTTGATAAAACATATTAGTAGACATGTCTATTGTAAGAATGTTTCCAAACCCTAACCATAGATGTTGTTAGGGTTTGTACCATTATTTTTATTATTTCCAATTGTTATTATAGAATTTTAAAATTTTATAAACTCTATTATAGTAACCATTTTTCAATTTTTTGTTTCATATTATAAGCACTCTAAAAAAGACCTCTCTTAGAATAAGTGCTAGATTAAGTGGTATTCCAATTGAGAATACTTATATTCCTTTTGCTAAATTGCATAACATGGATAAGAATAGGGTTATATCATAACCTTTGAATGTTAATGACGAACATGGGCATGTAGAGGTCCCCAATGATAATTTAGAGCATGGATAGTTTAATCAAGGTAACCTTGGTCCTCAAGATGAACACCAAGATGTACTTCCACATATTGGTGATGACCAGCCAGTTTTTAACAATGTGGAAGTAATCTAGAGTTTTAGAGAAATAATTCATGATCAACTTCTCAATTAACCTAAAATTTTCCAAACCCTTTTGGACATCAAAAATGCAAGCATGACATAATCATTGGAGACTTATAATCCATTGGACCCATTGGATATAACTTTGGTACCATCAATTACCATGGAGCCAACCCAAGGTTTCAACAGATTCATATGCCAGTTCCTACTTAGTCACTAAGAATAACTCTTTTGGTTAGCATACATTCTTATTCTTCTGATGTATGGTCCTTTATGTATGAGATACAATCTCTACAAACTAAGGTGTTACATTTGGAGAAAAGTGATTTGAAACCTAATCAAGTACTAGTTTCTCACATTTTATTTCACACTCAATTGGCAATCATATAGTAGTATATCCTCTACCTACTAGTTTTGTGGCACCCAATCTTACACTATATGATAGAAAGGGTGACCCTAAACAACATCTCAAAGCATTCCACATAGCATGTTTGTACTATAAATCCAATGATATGATATTGACTAAGTTATTCCCAAAGAGTTTAAACTAATATGATTTGCAATGGTTTTATGACTTATCTCATCAATTAATGCATGCATTCAATCCATTGGCTGATATGTTCCTAGCACATTTTTCAATCAATATTAGTGAGAAGGTTTTTTATGCTCATATTGTTCAACTCAAAAATAAATCTAATGAGCCTATCATAGAATATGTCTTAAGGTACAAGACAATTTTATCTAAAATGACAAATCCTATGGTAGACAAAGAATTATAGGATATCTTCAAGTGAATTTCGCTTCCACCCTTACATGAGTTCATTATGTTTAAAAAGTTTACATTATTCACAAATTTATACTACACATTAAAAGAAAGGGAAGTCAAATTATTGATAATGAACAAGCTTAAGTATACACCCAATTCAAATACCAATACAAATAATTCAAGCAATCCACCTTATAAGGTGAGGCCAATTGATATTAAGAATGATCAAAAGGTAAAAATACATGCAGTTTATGAGCATATTCCATGTATTATTTCATTAACTGCTCCAAGAAGATAGTTTACTAATATACCAAAAGCTTTGAATAAGGTTCTCAAAACACTATTGGAATGTAATGTCATATCTTTCCCTCCCATTAAATAGGTTGGTGTGTATCAAACCCTTTCAAAATGTTTTGATCAGAACACTTTTGGCTATTATCACAAGGCACTAGGCCACACTACTAACATAGGTATCAGTTTGAGGCACGAGATTCAAGATCTGATAGATGCAAACATCATTGATTTGGGACACCAATAGATAGTTTGAAATCACAATCAAGTGAAGGTAAAGCAATGAAAATATTCAATGATTCTTTTCCTAAGCATACAACTAATGATAAAATAGATACATCAGGAGTGAATTATACATTCAATTCACACTCTCCACCATTTTCCTATCATTATAATATAGAGGTACCACATCTTTTTAGCAACATCCTTGGTACCTACTATTAGTGCTCAAAATTTCACTAAAGCAATTGAGCCCTTGTCAAGTGTAAAAGCTTAAGTCCAACCTGAATCTAGTATCAATACTTAAGTCCTTATCCATATTTTTGTTTTCAATTGTTCATTTAAAATGTCAAGAAGCATAATATGCCACCACGTAGCATGATGGTGCTCAAAGTAGTAGAGACTATTTTCAAGATACATAAAAATCTCATGGGGCTACCAAGTGGCACATCCTTAGGGCCAAGTACAGGCAATGTCCAATAATGCTCCACCCCTCAGATCACAATCAAACAAAGTGTGTTTGCTCTCCCCATATAGATCTAATAGTGTGTATCCATGATTGAAAAGTCAAGGATCTTGTGGATAAATTCAAATGATAAGTGGCATAACTATGTACCATAAATTACAGATAGATATTTTTGTGCAAGATCAATGGCTTGTGTTTGCTCAAGTAGAGATGATACAATGGTGTGAGCTAACATGGACTTTTCAAAGGGCTTAGATTGTATGAGGAAGTGAAAAGTATCTAGATTAGAGCCAATTAATAGACTTAGTATCTCTTAGACCCCATGAATGCCCAGTTGGATATGATGTGACGTGTCAAGTGTCATTATGTGGAAAAATTTGGCGTGGTAGCTAAAATTGACAATTTTTTCATGGATGTGGTAATGATTTGAAGCATAGAGGAAGGTCTAACCACCAATCTAATACAATGTTTCCAAATTATCATGGATCTTTTATATTTTCATCACAACTAGAGCTTTCCAATTATAATCATCACAAGGTAATGGGCGTTCCTTGGCATGCACAAATGGGAGGATTTCTATCCAAAAACTTCCATTATTTGAAAATTAATGAGCAGGAGAGCATCTCTAGATGGTTACACATGAGCACAAATTTTTTTTGTCTCTTCAAATGATTTCCTCCCTCCAGCTATGTAGGTAAGAGGTAAAAATAATCTCTAGGTAGTTGCATATGATGACAAATTATGGTTCAAGCCTCCACCATGAAGTTCATTATCTCAGTCATGAATTCACTAGCATATTCAGTCAAAAGACCAAAGGTTTGTTGCAAATTTTCATCATTTCATGCAAATGAAGTTATAGCAATGATTCTTTCCTTGCAAGTGGATGAGGATCTCAGGTGTGGCAAAGGGCATATTCTAGTTGAGAACATTTGGGTGGACTTAAAGGTTTATGTTACACTTTTGAAAATTATGACCCATAATCCCATATTTGAAAATGTATAAATAGGAGGTTTTACCTTCTATTTATGGTTGGTCCTTATCTTTGGTCCTTATTTTCCCTAAGTATATGCTCTTCCACTTTTTGGGATAACTATTATGTGTATTTTGTCTCTCTTTCTAAGGTGTTTATAGTTGTACAACCATTAGCAAGATTTGAGAGCATGTTTATATGTCTCCCCTACCCAAAATGGAGCAAATCCACTATGCAAGTCCCCATGGTAACATTTTGAAACATTGATGTGTGTAATATTTTCTTACAAAGTTAATGAAAATGCTTGTGGTTCTCTGTTATTTTTTTTATGAAGTGTAGTAATATGTTTTTCAAATGTTGTTGATTGGATATATTGTTTTATGTTCATTATTAGTTGTCATCTTGGGCTTAAATCTAGATTATAAATCCCTTTTTGCATTATGTTTAGAAATATGTTATTGAATAACTTGTTAGGGTAGCCTAGGTTTATGGATTCAATAGAGAAAAACATTTGAGATTCTAGTTTTAGTGTATGTTTCTAAGGTTTTAGGGTCATTCAGGTATTTGCATTTCATTGGCACCAATTTGTGCAAATCACTCTTGGTAGTTCCATTATCTTGCATTTGAATTTTTTGCATCTTTGCAATAAGTGATGTCATGAATGTTGAAAGAATCCTTGTTAATTAAAATCCACCCACACATTACCCTCCCCTTTTATATAATCATCTAACTCATCCTACCATGTCCTACCTTACAAGTAATACACCCTTTGCATATCTTAAGTGTTATTTGCTAGCAGGTGCATAAGATATTACATACTTAACATGTGTTTGCATTTTGTAGTTTAAATCCTAGAATTTTAGTCTTTTATTCATCCCTTTTATTGTTGAAAATTCTTTAAAATGAAGGTTACAATCGCTTTCAAATCTATCTTTAGTAGCTTGTATATGACATAGTACATTTGTTCATTCTGTGTGACAACCCTTCCCAGGTGGAGTAAATGAGTTTGGTTGTTCCCTGGTCATATCTATACCTTCTTTGTGTTGAAAATACCCATGGAGGTTGAATTACATAATCTCTCCATGTGAGAAAGCTACCCCATAGGTCCTCTCACCTTGGTTCAAGCAGAATCAGAAGTAGCAGGGAGCTAACCATACCCTTTGTAGGTGCCTCTTAGTCATTTTATACATTTGATCTAATCTAAATTCCAAACCCTTCCCTAGTTGTAATGACATAGTAGCAAGTTTTTCATCATTGTTTGCCATTTTATTTCAAGTGTGTAAAGCTAAGTGTACAAGGTGTACAACTAGGAACCAACACTTTATTGGCACCATTGCTAGGTAATAAATTAAATCTTGGTTACTTATGTTTTTGGGGACTCTTGGAAAGAGATATAAGTATTTCATGTAGTGAAGTTATATATTGTTATTTGTTATATTTGGACTATCTTGGTCATCAATGCCACAGCACTCCACTGGCGACATGCCAAGAATTTTTTTAGATTTAATAATTGACATTTGTTGAGTTTCTTGCAAAGAAATGTGAATTTATCATGTTTTGAGGTGGTTTCCCCCTTTTGAACATGATTTTGAAAGTTTCATTGTCTTTGATTTCATATATCATCATTAAATTTAGCAAGAAATGGTTTCACTATGTATCAATTCAAGTTTTTAAATGATTATATTCTAGAACTTTGCTTCTAGTGGTGACTCCAAAACATCATCTAGTTTTAAAGAAAGATCAATGCCCATCTTCAGTATCTTTGGATTTAAGATTTATCTTTCTTATGAAGCTAAAAGGATTTAGGTCATCCTTCAAAGGTGACTCATCTAAGAAAATTGGCTTGCCCCAAAGTGTTCATCAAAGAAGGAGACAAGTTTGGATGTCTATTGAATAACTAAGTGCAGTTGTTAAAGATTGTGTGGGCTATCAAAATTTTGGTAATCCTAAGCTTTTATTTTTTTTATTCCTATTGTTAAATATCATCATAATTCTTTTGATCATATCTCTTTTAGTGATTCAAAACAATACATCCCCATTTACTATTTATCTCCTTCTCAACTAGCTAAATCCCCTTCCAAGTTTAATCCACCAAGTCCACCTAATTCACCTCTTCATATCCCTTTTCCATTTTTTCTTGAACCAATCATGAGGCATCAGGACCCAGATGAGAATAAGCATCCTATAGTTTATATTCCAAAATTTAGGCCTATAAATTTTGATGACATGGAAGGTTATCCTAATGAAGTCCCAAATGAAGTAAGGAAATGCCTTCCAAGATTTCAATGGAATAATGCAGTGAGTGGTGATCAACACTTGAGGGTTTTTTACAATATCATTAAATATTATAAGGTTGAGCATGAGGATGTGTGCATCAATTTGTTTGTGCACATGTTGGAGGAAGACACTTGTGAATGGTTCAATTCCCTTCCTAGTGGATGCATTGATTCATGGGAAGAGATGAAGAATGTTTTTAGAATCCAGTATGGTGACATAATTAATTTGAGGTTTCTTTTGGCTGAGTTTAAAAAAATCAAGAACCCCAATGAGTGTGCATAGGACTTCAATACATTATTTAATAAATCCATGATGTAGCTACCCGAGAACATAAGGGCTAGTGATATAGCATGTTTGATAAAGTATTATGATGCCTTTGATAAGAAGGCTACGTACTACCTGAGGGATAAGGCTCCCATGAACTTGTGGTTGGAATTCAATATGGCCATCCAAATTGAGAACAATATAAAGGTCGTGGGTAAGCCCATAAACAATTAAGTTGATGTAAAATTGGTAGATCCAAAAAATGCACAATCCATAAGGATTGCCAATCTTGAGGAAATGGTTAAGACTTTGGCCTCTGTTATCAAAGAGATGTCTTACAATTTGGCTAGAGATAAGAAAGGGCTGCCTCATGGGCCTACATGTGATGATGTGAGTTAGAATAGAGGGGATGTAAAAGAAGTACCTGATCTATTACATACCAAGGTAAATGTTATGAATTATGATTTAGACATTGATTAGTGTGATAAGTGCTTCCTTCCACTTTCCCCATGTGATACTATTAAACCAAGTGATGAAGATGTGGATGATCTTGAGTCTGCATCGAATGGTGATAATGAGATTATGATGTTCAATTATCAAGACTCCCAATGTAAGTTTTCTACTTCCATAGAAATGATGAATGCTACTATTGTTGATCAATTTTGGAGCACGGTCAAAAAGGTATGTGTCCCAATAAATGAATTTGTTTGTGATGAAATTTTGACAAAAGCAAATGAGTTACCCAATCATGATGTAATTGAAGATCTTAAGTGTGCTTTAAAAGAAATATTGGACATGGATGTAGCATTGGGTAGCTCTATTGGGAATATGGACATTATTGAGTAACCATTTTTTATTAATATTGGGTTTGACAATGAAGATGTTGTTTGGGAGATGTTATCTGATGAAGATGGCATTGTCTTTTATGGCTCTAAGGATGAATTCTCTCAATTAGTACTTCAAGTGCATAAATGACACTACTAATCCTGGTGCACTCTTGCTTGGTACTCACCTGATTGTAGCTAAGAAACAAGTTTATTTACAACTACTAAAGGAGTACCAAAATATTTTGGCTTGGTCTTATCTAAATTTGAGATCATGTAAAGGGGATTTGTTTCAATGTGTCATCCTATCATAGCCTAACAGCAATACTTTTAGGCATGTGTAGAGATTGGTTTGCTTCATCTTGGCCACCAAGCTATTGGAAAAGTTTAAGAGATTAAAGGATGGAAAAATTTTAGAGATGCCAGTTAATGGCAAACTTTTGAAACATTTCTTCAATTGAGCTTGTAACTATATACATAGTGTATAGTTTTATTGCTTTATTATTTTCTTGCTTTGTTGCCCCCTACTTTGAGCCTTGTTTGTATAATTCTTATTGTGTTTTTGTTTTGTGTTTATTCTCAAATCTTCTTGATCTATTTTTGTAAGTTTGTCATTATTGTGTTGAGCCTTCATGAGTGTTTGTTGAAATTGCTAAGTCTTAACTTTATGGCCCAATGGATTGGCACCTAGTCTTATTTTTTGGGATTCTTTACACAACCATAGGGGTATGCATCTTCGGGTGAGAGCTAGTATTAGTGCTCAAAATTGAACTGAAGTAATTGAGCCCTTATCAAGTGTAAAATCTTAAGTCCAGCCCAAGTCAAGTACCAATGCCTAAGTCCTTATCCATATTCTTGTTTTCAAGTGTTCATTTAAAAGGTCAAGAAGCATAAGATGCTACCACGTGATGCAATGACACTCAAAGTAGTAGAGATTATTTGAAAGATACATAAGAATCCCATGGGGCTACCAAGTGGCACATCCTTGGGGCTAAGTATAAGTAGTGTCCAATAATGCTCCACCTCTTAAATCATGATTAGATGGAGTGTGTTTACTCAACCTAGCTAGATTTGATGGTGCATAGCCAAGATTGAAAATTCAAGGATCCCACAAAAAAATGTAGATGACAAGTGGCATAACTATATGCCATAAATTAGAGCTTGAGTATCTTGTGCAAGATCAATAGCTTGCATTTGCTCAAGTAGAGATGATCTAATAGCGTGAGTTGATATAGACTTTTCAAAGGGATCGAATTATATGAGGAAGCAAAAAATGTCCATATTGGAGCCAATGAATCAACTTAGTCACTCTTAAACCCCATGAATGCCCAGTTGGATCTGATGTGTCATGTCAAGTGTTAATATGTGACAAAATTTGTCTTGACATCTAAAATTGATAGTTTTTTCATGGACATGGAAATGATTCGAAGCATAGAGGAAGGTCTAACTGCCAATCCAATGCAATTTTTCCAAATAGTCATGGATCTTTTATGTTTTCATCATCGCTAGAACTTTCTAATTGTAATCATCATAAGGTAATGGGATTTCCTTAGCATGCACAAAGGGGAGGATTTTTATCCAAAACCTTCCATGATTTGAAAATTGATGAGTAGGAGAGCATCTCCATATGGTTACACATGAGGATAAATTCTATTTGGCTACTCAAATAATTTCTTCCCTCTAGCTATGCAGGTAAGCAATCAAAAGCATCTCTAAGAAGTTGCATATGATAAAAAAAACTATGGTTTGGGCCTCCACCATGAAGTTCACCATCCCAATCATGAATTCAATGACATCTTCAATCAAAAGATCAAAGGTTTGTTCCAAATCTTCATCATTTCTTTCAAAGGCAATTGCAACAATGATTCTTTTCTTTCAAGTGGATGAGGATCTCAGGTGTGGCAAAGGGCATATTCTGGTTGGGAGTGTCTGGGCAGACTTGAAGGTTTATGTTGCACTTTTGAAAATAACAACCCACAATCCCAAATTTGAAAATGTATAAATAGGAGGTTTGCCTTCTATTCAAGGTTGGTCATTATTTTTGGTCCTTATTTTTCCTAAATATAGGCTCTTCCACATTTTGGGATAATTGTTGTGTGTATTTTGTCTCTCTTGGTAAGGTGGTTGCATATATACAACCATTGAAAAGCTCTAAGAGCACGTTTATATGTCTCCCCTACCCAACATGAAGTAAATCCACCATGTTGGTCCTCATGGTAGTATTTTAAAACATTGATTTGTGTAATAATTTCTTGCAAAGTTAATGAAAATGCTTTTGGTTCTCATTTATTTTCTATTAATGAAGTGCATTAATATGTTTTACAAATGTTTTTGATTGGATATCTTATTCTATGTTCATTATTGGTTGTCATCTTGGGCTTAAATCTAGATTATTAAACCTTTTTTGCATTATGTTGGAAATATGTTGTTGAACAACTTGTTAGGGCACCCTAGGTTTATGGATTCAACAAAGAAAAACATTTGAGATTCTAGTTTCAATGTATGTTTTTAGGGTTCTAAGGCCATTCAGGTATTTGTATTTCATTGGCACAAATAAGTGCAAATCACTCCTGGCAGTTCCATTATCTTGTATTTGATTTTTCTACATCTTTGTAATAGGTAATGTCATGAATGTTGAAAGAATCCCTATTGATTAAAATCCACTAGCACACTGCCCTCCCCTTTTATTTAATCAGCTAACTCATCCTACCCTATCTTACCCTTAAATTAATACACCATTTGCATATCTTAAGTGTTATTTTCTAGCAGATGCATAAGATATTGCATACTTAACATATGTCTTCATTTTGTTCTTTAAATCCTAGCATTATAGCCTTTTATTCAGCCCCTTTGTTGTTGAAAATTATTTAGAATGAAGGTTGAAATCACTTTCAAATCTATCTTTAGTAGCTTGTATATGACATAGTGCATTTTTTCATTCTGTGTGACAACCCTTCCTAGGTGGAGTGAACAAGTTTAGTTATGCCCTAGTCATATATGTGCCTTCTTTGTGCTGAAAATCCCTATGGAAGTTTAATTACAAAATCTCTCCATGTGAGCAAACTACCTCATATGTCCTCTCACCTTGCTTTAGGCAAAGCCAAAAGTAGCAGGTAACTGACCATACCATTTATAGGTGCCTCTCATATAATCTAGATGCCAAACCCTTCCCTGGCTATAATGACATACTAGTAGGTTTTTCATCATTATTTATCATTTTCTTTAAAGTGTGCAAGGCCAGTGTATAAGGTGTATAACTAGGAACCAACACCTACCATACTTTAGTGCCATGTAGGCCACTAAGAATATTATAGTAGACATTGACTAAAATTTGCATTCTTTGTTCACTCTAGCTCACATTGACCACTAACATATTCAAAGTGTCATGGTTGATAATGGTTCAAGTGTGAATATGTGTAAAATCACACTTCTTTATCATCTAGGATACACATATCAGGATTTAATTCCTACCACCATGGTCATAAAAGGATTTAATGGTCAAATTTAGAGCTCCATCAATGAGATTACATTACCATTATAAGCTAGTTTTGCATATGTGAAAATTAGATTCATAGTAGCACCTAGTGTAGGGGTCTTTGATATGTTACTAGGGTACCCTAGGATGTAACATATTTGAGAAGTTCCTTCTCTAATTCATAGGTGTCTAAAGTATATCTATGTTAATGAGGTCATCATAGTTTGGGGTATCTTATATGATTAACCCTATCACAAATTGATTTGGTTACTACATAAGATATTTTTGTTTAGCCACCTAAAAAGGTGTAACCTACTTAGATATTTATATAGCAGGCATCTACCCTTCCATAGAGGCCTATCCTTGAAAGGCCACTTCAACAAATATTTGTCACAGATTATAAAAAGTCTCTCTCTACTCCTTCATGCCCCATATTGATATTATAGAGCACTAAGGGTACTTCACATAATGAACCAACACATAATTAATTCACTCCATGATGGGTTCCAAAAATCCCTAGAGTTCATCATGATAAATAAAATGCACAATATGTTATATATCATTAGCATTATAGTGGTAGTTATGGTACATAGGTTAATCAACATTCAAATTCTTCATTCATTTCAACTCAACCCCAATCACATAATTATTTCCATTCATGAAATGTTACCATTATTATTATAAATGCATGGCCTATTGATTATGAGTCCCTTGCAAGACTCATTGGGTAGTATCTTTCTTTCCATCTGATCTTTCTCACTTTACATATATGCAAAAATATAAAAAAAATAGATATTTTAGAAAAATAGAAAATCATGAGTTATACAACTTATGTTTAGTTCATTTACATCAATTAATTTGTGCATAGTTATTCAATACTTATTTCTACCTAGTTTAATATCATATATGCTTCACAAATGTACATGAGTGAATGCAAAGCATACATGTTGTCATTCCTAGATTTAGTTGTGGGTTATTTAACTATCACAAACACATAAACTACATTCAAATAGTAATGCCCTATTCAGACAATAGTGCACCTTGCTATTGTCTAATCATGCTATTATCCCCATGAGCATAGGATTTCATTTATTAGATCTAGACCATGCAGAAGCCTTCTATAAATTCTATATACATCAAAAAACTCATTTGAGGCATCTTACACAACATTTTTATTATTATTTGGCTATCCCTTATTATTCATAGCTCAGTTCTTTACATGGCATTACATATATTTATATTTCTCACTTATTTTTTGCCTAAGTTACTAGATTTAATAGTGTTAAAAATTACTTATGTTGATCGACTACATGTATCCATGCATGTTTTTCATGTTTTCTTTCTTACTTCATGTCTAGTGTGTATTCTCTATTTACCTTCTGTATATTTGAACAGGTCATTGTTTGTGGATCTAGGACTTCCTTGTATGTTTTTATGCATGTGAGTGAAATTTGAATATGTATTCCCTTAACCTTTTATTACTTGTTTTGTGTATTTTGTGTGTACTATTTGTTTATGTACGTCATGGCCATGACACTTGTTATCTTGTTTTCTCAATTTTTGATACCATGATGTAAATCATGCATACTCCTAACCCCTTTCAATGTTATGATGAATATCATGCATCACACCCTAATTAATTATATCTAGATTTCAATACTCAATTTAGATCACTTATCTTTATTATTCATTGTTAGCATCTATTTTGACAATGAATCACATAGCAGACTCAAAAAGTAGCTAGACAATAGTTTAAGACACTAACATTCAATTTAGATAGGAGTGCCCCCCATTATTGTCCAAACATGATGTTGTTATCCCAAATCATAGAAAATAGTCAATTTTAGTATTTGTCAAATTCTTAGAGAAATTATAATATTATGCAACAAATTTATAGTCTCATTTTCAATAAATTACTCAGATTTTGTCTCAAATTTGCTTAGTTTAGGGGCATCATGTGTGGCATGTGTTCCAATATTAGTGTGTATGTTGTTAATCAAAATTTTAGTTGTTATTACTCAGTCTTAGAATCCATATACACCATATATCATATTGGGATAATGTGTGTGACATGACTTCCTCATTACTCATTTTTTCACTAGTTTTATAGATGGAATGGCAATCCATGTCATTATCCCTATTGTATACAATATACCCATATCATACTAACTTTTTGCACTAGTTTTGTGTCAGTTTTACACCATAAATTAGCCTTATTCTATCTATATTAGTTGTGTTGATGGTGAAATTTGATGCATCAATGAATCAAACTATTTGCATATTATGAAGGTCAAAATTGAATCATACCAATTTAATCATAAGGGACCTATAGCTAAAAACCAATACTAATACATTCAAAGTGAGTTTTTTAATCTATGGGGATTGATATGTTATATAATAAATCTAAATCAAGCTTATAAACATTTATAAAATTGATCAAACATAACACTATTATCAACCATGTCAAGTAGAAATATCTTTATAAATAATGCTCTGATCAAATATGTTAATCATTATTTCACTATTATGCTAATCAATCTCAAATCAAGTTTATAACTATCATCTAACCTATCTAATAGGGCAAATCCTGTTGGTTAGGTAATCCCTTGAAGGACAGAATACTCAGATTTGCTAAAAAGTTGTATTTCATATGCATGTTCACACTACAAGGATGAAATAAAGAAAATAAATAAATAAATAATAAATATAAAGTAGAAATAATAATAAATCAATCTAATAAATACTAACCATGACTAACACAAAACTAATCTACAACTAAGAAGAGAAAACAAACCTATTCTACAAACCTCATTATATGCTATGAATATTCTCAAAATGAACCAAAAAAAATTCAACCAATATATTCACTCAGACATGAAAGACAAAAATAAGCCCAATTTTATCGAGCATATGCAATAAATGGCTTATTTAATTATTTTCAATAGAACAAACATTTAAAAAACAACAATGCATATCACTAGACACCTAAAATCTTGAAAAAAAGACAACATGTAGGACTGAGAATAAATGCATAGATTCAAAAGTTGAATCAATTATTTCCAAAACCACTGCATTTAGCTAAGGACAAAATCTTTCTTTCCTTATATCCTCATGCATGGGTTGTTTGAAATGAAACAACAAACATTCAATGAATCGACTGCACAATACATTAGTAAATGCTTCAAAGCCTCCAAATTATTAAAATGATATAAAAATATGATATTCTTATGTTTTATTTCTTTAATATAATCTCAATAATGGATTAAACACCAAATTAATTCAACAAAGGAGAGGTTTCATACCTTTTCAAGCTTCCAAGTTTTATAAAAACACCCAATAATCTATGCAGTCGACATCTTGACGAAGTCCAAAATCTCATGCAAAGTTTCACTTTCTCATACAAAGTTATGAAATGACAATCAACCAACTGAAAATAAACCTTTTATTCCAAGTTTAATGTCATAACTAGGTATTAAATTTTTTGAGTAACATGTCGATATAGTATTAGGCCAAATCTTCTACTACCAATTAAGTCAAGGATTTACCAAATTAGTGATAGACTACCAATGTTAGTAAACAATTTAAGATTGATTGAAATCAAATGCTAAAAACCAAATCAATGCAAGTACTTATCATTAAATCACCTACATCTAACTTGCTCAAACAAAATCAAACTCATACATGCTTCAATCTACGTGTTCATTAAACATGCACTATATCTTGCATGTATGAAATCTAATGTGGATGACAATATTAATTTTCATATTAAACCCCATTCAAGATAGATCAAACCTTTGACTCATGCATTTATCTATATTCCAAATTATGTTTCCAACATGTATCACCTAACAAAAAACCCCTTAGATACTACAATGCATGCACTCATAATGTTAGTAAATCAAAGGGTACCATGGTCATTGTATGATAAAACATACTTATGTAAAGTATTTTATCACAAATAATAATTAAAATTAGAGGGTATAATATTAGCACAAAATCCTTCTTATTTATCAAAATCTGTACAACTTTCATAAACTTACTGTTTTCATATAGTGATCAAATTCAAAATTATAACAAGCGAAAATGAACAATGTTGAATTCTATAAGAGATACAACATGTTGATTTTTTAACACAATATTTACTTAAATGATCCAACTCATGTTATGTAGTATTCTAAATTAGTGTTATGAGTAATAAAAATAATTTCAAAATAGCAATATTACATATTCACATGCACAAATAAAAATGATAGTTCAAATGAATACAAACGAATTGGCCCCTGCTAACAGTTTTAAACTTCATGACAAATGTCATCATATGGCAAGGCTAAACATGTCATGGCTTTCAAAAAAAAATAGAGGGTGCTAAAAATAGGCATAACACTGGTGACCTTGTTAGGCAATTTCACTCGTGGAAGTGGGTTGTAAATGAATTGAAAATCAAAATCAACTTAGGAGTGTAGTCTAGGTCAAATCATTTCCTGAGCAACTATGCATGAACCCATTTTAAAGAGTAATGTATTTAGGGATGACTTATTCATCTGGTGTGGTATGAAGAATAGGAAAAAATATAATAGGGAAATTTGGGTTGGATGAACAACCAATGCATAGCTTAGAATGTAAATTCTAAAAATAAAGTAACGTTCACAACACAAAATATTTAGTAATTATTACTATAACAGATTAGTCTAAAAATGACCAAGTATTCTAATCTTGATAATAAGATATTTATAGCAATATGTCAAAACATTATGTCTTTTCCTTTATAATGATGAAATCTCTTAGATCTTAAGAAAATTTAAACCCAAAAAAAGGAAAATAGGAAACAAAGATACAACAAAAAAAAGCAAACCAAAATTGACAAAATATATACAAAAGTAAAAGAGAAATAAAACAATTTAACTGACATCATAAATCTTCCACTGTGGCATAAAAAAGAAGGATAAACCAAAACCGAAAGATAAAAGTATAAAAATAAGACTTAATCCATCAAAATAGAATAAAAACCTGACAAGTGATCCCTTTTAGTATAATTATAATGTAAGACATTACTTTTAGCATGAATATATTCATCATATGTCAAAATAAAAGATTTAAAGGTATCAAGGCATCATGATAAACACATCATCTATCCTTGAATAAATACAATAAAAATAACTAAATCATCACTATGTGTAGTTTTATCCATTTCTTATTTTTGTAATGTATATGAAAGATTAACTATTTGATTTGAAAAGAGATGAAGATTTTTGAAGTTATGATAAAGAAAATTTTGATCAAGAACGTGATTTGATTATTTGAGTGCATCTTATGGATTGATCTCTACTGAACAATCTTGAAAAATTTTAGAATTCACATATTTAATAGGAATTGTTGTTTCAACTTCTATGAGATCGTAATTTTTGAAGCATTCATAATTAAGGTTATTTATCAAGTCTTCTAAATCTAATTTCGGAAAGGAATAAAAATGAAAGGTGTCATACTCACTTGTTAATATTGCATCGTGATATGAACAATCTAGAAAATAAAACCTTTCATTTTCAATTTATGTCAATTAATTACTTATCTATGTATTTGTAACATCAAGATCTTCAAAATTGTTTTTTGTTGTTATAGCATTTAATCCAGCATTACAGAGATCAAAAATTTCATCTTGAGTGTAGGATTTTGAATAAAAAATGATAGGACAATTATTAGAAAAATTCAAATCAGATTTAGATTATTATAAACAGTGATAAAGTCATAAGGAGAAGAATTATTCATGCTGGGAAAGCAAGCAAATTCTAACTCTAAAGAAATGTTTTTTATGTAAAATTAGATTTTCTAGTCCATAATTATTCAAAACATCATCAGATTCCCTATTATCCATATCTGATACAAAATCAAGGATAGTTTTGTCTAATAAAAGGGTATTATCATAATATGAAACATAGCTAAATGAATGATTAGGTGGATCGAATAAATCAAGTTATTTTAATTCTGAATCTAATGAAAAATTAAGATTTTATTTTAAATCAAAACATTCTAATGAAGAATCTAAATTGCATTCTAATCCTTGAGAGTCATTTTTAGTATCCAATGACATGGTTTTGTCATAGACAAATAAATATATATATATATATATATATATATATATATATATATATATATATATATATATATATATATATATATATATATATATATATATATATAATTCATTGGGAAATTTGTGTTCAAAATCCAACAGTAAAGCATATAATATTTTACATTTGAATATATAATGGTTGAGTGAACAAAATTTATAAAAAATCTAATTTTGTCGTCGAATATGAACAAATCTCAACAATGAGCTAAAGTCAACAATACAATTTTTTGAATAATTTTAGTATAATTATCAAGTAGATTATTCTTCCAATAGAGAAAGAAAACTTCACCATTTGGTCTAAAAGAAACAAAGATTTCATTTAATTTATAGAGAAAGTGCAATAAATATTTCTTATGGATTCATTTTCTTCCAAAGAAAGCATAACCCAGGTTGTTAGACTTTCATCTACTTGATTTCTTATTAGGTTTTTGATGTAAATCCATTCTTGAGTAAGCTCATCCATATTTTTCATAATCGAGTAAGAAATAATCACTAAACTATAATCAAAATTAGGGTGACCAGTTATGATAACTATGAATTGAAAAATGATGACTAGTTGTGGTAATGTGAATCATTGACCATAATCAAACAAGAAACATTCACTAACTAGAATAAAAAATTGGGCTACCAATTAAGAAAACTATGAACTAAAAACTAGCGACCAATTATGGTAATGGTCTAGGATGTAAAATCATTGTAGATAAGAATGAATAATTATAGAAAAAAAGAAATTTTATTTAAAAGTCCCCAACAGAGTCGCCAAATTTATTGATGGTGAAGTTTGTCGCATCAATAAATCAACCTATTGACCTATTATGAAGGTCAAGATAGAATCATACCATTTTAATTGTAAGGGACCTAGGGCTAAGAATCAATCCTAAGGCATGAAAAAGGGGTCTTTTAAGCTATGGGGATTAATACATTCAATAATAAACCTAAATCAAGCATATAAACATTTATAAGAGTGATCAAATGTAACACTATTATCAACCATGTTAAGAAGAATGATATTTATAAATAATGCTCTAATCAAATATGTTAATCATTATTTCACTATTATGTTGGTCAATTATGTTGATCAATCTCAAATAAAGTATAAAACTATCATCTAACCTATCTTATAGAGAAAATCATATTGGTTAGGCAATCCCTTGAAAGATAGAATACTCAAATTCACTAAAAAGTTGTATCTCATATGCATGTTCATGCTGCAAGGATGAAAGAAAGAAAACAAATGAGAACAAAATAAAGAGAAAGCAAAAACAACAAGAAAACAATCTAAGAAATACTAACCAAGACTACCATAGATCTAATATACATGCAACTAAGAAGAGCGAACAAACCCCTTTCACAAACTTCATTATATGCTATGAATATTTTCAAAATGAACCAAAAAAATTTAACAAATATATTTGCTTTATAGTGTTGGGTGAATATTTTGTCAGTCAGCTGTCTGATTAAGCAAAATAGGTTTGATCATCCATAGCAAGGAGATTGGTCGGCCCAGTGTGCAGGTTTACTACATCAGAGGTGGACAAATCTCTCCTCTCATCAAGGGGAGGTTCCCTATAAATATGCAGGAGCTATATACTATATAAATAAGCAGAAAATAACACTCAGGGGTAGAATGATACCATCCATCTCTCTTTTTTTAAAGATGGTGTTCAAAAATAGAGGAGAAAATCCTAGTGAAGACATTGAAGGCACTTCTCTTCTTTTAGAAGTGATATTGCAGGGAACAGTAGGAGTTCTTTCAGGTAGTGACAAGAAACTAGTAACAAAAAGGGCACAGAAACTAGCAGGATGAAATAGAACACAAAGTTTCCACCTCAACTACCCAAAGAGTAAAACACAAAGGATAATGGGTGCACAAAGTCCTCCCAGAATCCTCAACACAGAAAGAAACTAAAAACACACACTAAAAACAATTGTGAAAGCACAAAGTCTTCCCCATAATTGGTTTCAGGACACCTTCATGATTACTTTCACTAGTTCTGCTTGCCAAATTAAATAAACAAGAACACATTCAGAAGATAGACATGAGAACAATCTCCTAAAATGATAAAAGATATAACAGCACAAAGTTTGCAAACAACTTGCTTTCTCATTCAGATAAAATGATATAAACAACAATTTGAGCTCAAATTCTCAGTATTCTCCTTTCAATTTGGGTAGAGTTTCACTTTTGTAAAAATGAAAAAGTCTCTAGTGCACAATGAGATAAATTACAATGTATAGCAACCAAACAAGGCTTGGTGCTCTTTCCATGGGATGGCTCACTGCAGTCAATGCCTTGAATGCATTTCCAAATTTTTCAAAGGATTGCATTGAAAATAGGGCAGCTATCTTAACTATGGCATGTCATTTCATCTCATATGTCTTCTCCTGGGTCTGGATCATCTGGTCTATCCCCTCTGACGTTTGTGTAGCTGTCCAATTTACCATTACTTCATGAAAGAAAAATAGGCCACGTCTTCAATGTTTGTAAGCTCAAAAATCTACTCTACAGACTATTTTAGCTACCAAAATAACTTCTACATAGATATTCCCCTCTTTATCTCTTCCTGGTTTTGTCTTTTCTTGGAATCTAAGCCCTCATAGCTATATTCTTAGATTTTCTAGCTCTTTCGGCTCCTCCATCAGTGATTCTTCCCTTTGGCATTTTGGCCTTTGAATGCATTTGGGTCCATGCTCAAGCCTTCAAAGATCAATGGCTATTTTATTACCATGAATTTGACGTCTTCGAGCCCATCATCATTTGAAAGCCAACAGCTAGTCAGTTGTCCTGAATTTGATGGTTGTGGGGATGTCACCAGACATTTAGATCCCAATGGCTAGTTCACAATGCTCAACTTTGACATCTATAGGCCTGTCATCCTCCTTGGCAATTCCTTCAGCTTTCTTGTTTTGTCCTTTTTGAAGGGGAAGAATCCCTTCAGGGTCTTGAGAAAGGCGTATTTTTGCCAGTGAGAGCCCCCTGTAAGGGTACATGTCCTTCGGGGTGCTTCGGATGGCCTTTGGGATTTTATTCCTTTGATGGACTTTTCTTCAAGATTTTCCTTTAGACAAAAGTCCAAAGGAATTTCTTCAGACATTTTTTTTGAAGGAAATATTTCCTTTGCTTTGTCTTTTTATGTTGGGTATCGAGCCTTTGTCTTTTTGTCAGGCTTATTCCTTCGGATAAAAGTCTGAAGGAATTCCTTCAGGCTTTTTGTCTGAAGGAATTGCCTTAGCATTTTTGTCATAGGATTTCCTTTCGAAGGAATTCCTTTGCTCGCTCAGCCTTTGAAACGATTCACGTGCTCCCCACCTACCCTCCACAAGGGATGTTTGAGCTCAAAACTATCCTTCAGACTTTTGCAATGGTCCACTTTGGCAGCTAAGTGCCTTCCACAAGGGCACTTGTTCTTTAGGCTATTTGGGAGACCCCTTTGAATTTCTTGATTGAAAAAATGGCTAAGTATTGAACCTATTTCTTTCTTGCAGAGTCTGTAGAAACCAACTTGTAGAGTCTGTAGAAATGAATCCATAGAACTGGCAAAGTCCATAGTAACTAAGTCAGTAGAGTCTATAGTTTTCAAGCCTTGAAGTTCATAAAAATTGAGTTCGTAGATTTCTTCCTACAGATTCTGTAGAAATGAGTTTATAGAAATGAACCTACCTACAAAGTCCGTAGAAACCTAGTCCGTAGTTTTCTCTAGTTTTCTCTAACCTTGAAAGAGTCCGTAGAAATCTACCTTGTGAAGTCCGTAATTCCACCTACAGAGTCCGTAGAATTGGGGGAGTCCATAGATTTCTGAAAAAGCTTTGAAAAATGAAGAACCTGAATGCTCAGAACAATTTTTGAAAGGGGAAGAGAGGATTTTGGTCTATTGAACCAAAATAGTTCATAGGTTGTTCCAAAAATGAGTGACATTTTTGGGGACAACATATAGCATGAAAGAGAAAACAAAGCCTAAGATTATTGATAATATGAAACAAATAGATTAATCAATTATTTGCAACATAACAAGCATTTCAAAAATAATAACACATGTCACCAAATAGTAAAATATTACAATAAAGACAATATATAGGCCTAAGAATAAATGCATCAATTTAGAAATTTCCAAACCACTATATTTAGTTGAGGAAAAAATTGTTCTTTCAATATATCCTCATGCACAGGTTATTTGAAGAGAAATAAAAAACATTCAACAAATCAAATATGCAATATAATAGTAAATGCTTCAAAATATTCATTTTCTTAAGTTGATATAAAACTATCATATTCTTATGTAGTATTGCTTTTATAGAAACTCAATAATGGAGTAAACAGTAGATTACTTCAATAAAGGAGAGATTTCATACCTTTCAAAGCTGCCAAGTTCTAGAAAATACCCAAGAATCTATGTAGTCAATGTCTTGACCAAGCCCAAAATCTCCTGTAGAGCTTCACTTTCATGTAAAATCTTACTAAATGATAATCAACCAACTAAAAACAAACCTCTTTTCCAAGTTGATTGTTGTAACTTGCTATTCAATTTTTTGAGTAATGTGCCAATATGGGATTGGGACAAATCATTTACTGCCAATTAAGTCAAGGGTTTTCCAAATTATTGATAGAATACCAATGCTAATATGTAGTTTAGGAATGATCCAAATAAAATGCCAAAAACCAACAATTGAATTGCTCAAACAAAATCAAATTCATACCTGTTTCAAGCTACGTGGTCATTAAACAAGCATCATGCCTTACACATGAAATCTCATGTGGATGCCAATATCACTTTGTATATTAAAACCCGTTTTAAATATATCAAACATTTAACTCATGGATTTATCTATATTCCAACTTTAACTCATGGATTTATCTATATTCTAACTTATGTCTCCAACTCATATCACCTAACAAAAGACCCCTTAGACACTATATTGCATGTACTCATAATGTTAGTGAATTAAAGGGTACCATTGTCAATATATGATAAAACATAATTATACAAAGTATTTTATCACAAATAATAATAAAAATTAGAGGGGACTAAAATGAGCACAAAATTCTCCTTAATTATCAAAATATGTACAACTCTCACGGATTGATTGTTTTCATGTAGTGATCATGTTTAGAATTATAACAAGCCAAAGTGAATAATGTTGAACTATAAAAGAGATGAAATATAATGATTTATGAACACAATAGTTACGTAAATTATCCAACTCATGTTATGCAATATTCTATATTATCATTATGAGTAATAAAAATCATTTTAAAGTAGCAATATTACATATTCACATACACAAAAAAATGATAGTTCAAATGAATACAAACAAATTGGACCCCACCCATAGTTTTAAACTTCATGATAAATGGCATCATATGAAAGGACAAAACATGTCATTAATTTCAAAAAAAACTAGGGGGTCTTAAAAATAGGCATAATAGGTTGGTTCACCCCTTTTACATTAGGTTATGCACTAGAACAATATATTGGGATTCATACAGGGATTCCAAACTACTTCACTACTCTGGGCATGCAATGATGGAATCAAGCACACCTTGAGTTATTAATCACACTCACCTATCGATGATGATTGGGGCATACACAATCTAATACAATATTTCCAATGCAAATGAAATCTCCAAAATCTCACCCTCTTCAATCACCAATTTTTTGCACCAAGAAAACATAATGGTTTGCATACCCAATCAGGTGTATTCATTTCTTGTTATTTAGATCTATAAGTTTTTTTGTCTTTACTTATTGATATACATCTTTATTAAGGACTAATTTTATACACATTTAATTGCAAGTTTGTGTGAAACACAACTCAACATTGTGGTTTACATTTAGGATTGCACTTCATAGGTAAGTTCAAGTACACACCTGCCTTTTACTCTAGTACTTTCATTTTTATTGCATTACTAAAATAAAATGGGGGAAAATGTAGACACATAAATTAACATTTAATCTAAAGTAATGTACTTGTGACCACCCCTTTTACACACCTAGCTCATGACCCATTATAAGGCCTTTTGACCGCTTTCCTTACCTTATACCCAAATGACCTATGATTCTAAGCAAAACTTGTGACCCAAACTATCTCTATCTAGAATCCTAAACATTCAAAGTTCTTTCTAGGACTGACCCATACCTTCATTTTAGCATTTATTCCTCTTAGGACAATAACTCCCTACTTGGATAATAGTGCACCCTATTATTATCCAACTTACTAGTAGTGCCCTCCTGCCAATTAACCACTATTTACCAAAATTCAAAATCATGATAAGGGTCAGCCCATTATTTTATTAAACCCCATCTAAAATAATTCTAAAAAAACACTATAAATCCACAATTCAAACCATTTTACACATAAGAGGCTTCCACATTAAAAAATACTGGAATTATAATTGCACATTAAGAGTAAATTCCCTATTTTTCCCAATTGTAATTACATAAAACCCTAGTATCCCTAAACTAAAATCTGAATACACATCCAAGGTCACAAGTCATAGTTGAAGCAATTAATAACACAAGGATTGCACCAACATTTAATATTTTTCACCAGTCTTCCACACATGCCACTATATCATGGTAGAATTACATGGATTTTGATCCCCATTTAGAGTATTGGTGTGTAGACAACACTCAACACAAGGGGTGTTATGGTCAATCACAACTTCAATTGATAACCCCTTTTTATTTCATGATTGTGTTCATCTTCTTATGTCATTGAGCTTGGGTTTTCTAGTGAAAAAGAGTTGTAGTTTGGTATTCACATCATATCAAAAACTCCCACATAGTCTACAGAATAAATAAGCAAAGGGCTCATATCCTAATTATCTGTAGGAAAAGCCCACCCTATTCATAAAATAACACCCCCACTACTATCCAATTGCATCAATATTCTCCAAGAACCCTATTTTCTCCTATTCCTAGTTTGCATACAGTCAACACACTCTCTCTGTCAATCTCAAATCTAGAAACAATGTGCATCTCAATTTTTCAATGAAGTTTATATTTTTATTTACACTTTTCCATAATTAGTATATTTTTAGATTTAATAATTTCAAATTAGTTTGTGTCATTTATTGCATATTTTTATTATTTTTATTTCACACATCAATTTGTCATATAAGTTAATAAGTTTAGAAGACCCATCATATGGTGTTAAAGTTACAAAAAATCATGCATTCAGAGTCATATTTCCTACATTTGCACCTGATCTAACTAGCTATTTTGAACTAGATTTAACAAGTCTCTTCAGATTCACTATGATTATCTTTGGAGTTCTAGTACTTTTGTGTGCCAATAACTTATTAGGTTTTACACTTAAATTTCCAAATTTATCTACAAAATTAACAAACCACATATCAAATTTACAGTCTTTTAAACTTTTTCTTTGAAATGATAAAATAGGCACATGGGATGTGTCCTCTTAGAATGAATGAACTTGAACTAGGGAAACTTCCCCTCTTAATTCTAAACATAAATTAACCCTATAATTCATCATAACTTCTTTGAAATACTATCATTCTTCATATCTAAACAATATCCTCCCTTGTATCTGCTTTTTGAAACTGCCATCTAACTACTCAGGTTGCTTCTCTGTAACTCTTCGTCAATCTCTTTGGTCTCTTCATTCTACTTCCTCGAGGTTGTTTTCCCAATCCTAAATGATCTCTACATTTTCATGTGGCACCTTAAGTTCCTTCTGGTTTTCTTCACTCTCCATCTATGTATTCTCTAGATTCTCTTAGAGGTTTAATACCTCATGTAGTCTTTGTAGTCTTTATCTTGTCCTACTAGTAATTTCTTTAGAATTACTCTATTTATTCCCTCTCTTTTGTTGTCACAGTTCTCTCTGAAGTCCTAGAATTTATTTCACACTCTATTTCTATGTGTTATCCATATTTTTTTTTAGGTTTACGTTTATTATCTCAATTCTTCATCATTACATTCCTTCTAGTCTACATTCCCATAATGCCCTAGATTACAACTCCATATTGGTTGGGATTGGCACCATAGCCTTCTCCACAACCAAAAATTTTAATAGTATAGGTAGTTATTTTAATAATTTTATTTTGATGCCTTTGACAAAAATAAGTGTGCAGTTTCACATGCAATGTATCATTTTATGATAAATGCAGTGACATATTTGTCAATTATGGTTCCTAGTTAGTGGTATATCGCACACATCCAATCAGTATCAAAGTTTCATAGTTTTTCTAGATTTTCTTAGATCTAACCAAAATGCTGTATTTTTCTTGGCCTAAATTAGTAATAATCAATCCTTAACAACCAAGAGGCTAACAATCCTATTAATTCACACTAGAATATTTCATAAATCTCATGATATGCATGTTCAATTATGATTTCTTTCGTAGAGCCTCCTATTCTCCTAACTTACTCTTCTAAAAATTTGAGAATTATTTCATCTAGCCAACATTCAATGTCTCTTTGATCGGGTAACCATCTCAACATGTTTCCATTCCATGCTCACCACACCATTGTCAATAGAGGTTCCTAGAAATTCTTATCATAACATGCTAGTGTTTGTATTATTTGATTTTAGTTACAGGTACAAGGATATTCAAATAATATTATGAAAATTAGAATCATTATTTCTTAATGTATATCAGTTAGAAAATGTTTATCAACAAAAAATCATACATATTCATAATATTAAACAAGCTAAAAATATAATGCATTGTAATTTATAAAAAAAAATTTGTTAAGTTGAATGGCTTTAGTTGAAAAAGTGCATTGTAATTTGCACTTTCCTTTTTATCAATTTGAATGGATTTAGTTGTAAAATCTCACATTGTAATTTACACTTTCCTTTTTTTCAATTTGAATGACTTAAAATTTGTAAAAGTCTCAACTGTGAATTATAAGTTAGGTTTTGCAAGCTTAGTTCTAAAATATCCAAATATTAAAAAGCATTCAATTTTTGACCAAGTTAACAAGTTCATTTTGGCACCCCATTTCTTGGGAGAGATTTATTCAACAAAACTCAAGGAGAGATGGTTTAACCAGAAGACTCCAACAAATTTTTCTCCTATTTAAACACTTGTTAAAGTGCCCAGCCATTGCAAAGTCTTCTTCTTCCTTCTACTCTACCAAAGACATATGGATTTTCCTTGATTCCAAAACTAAGTGTAAGAATTTTTTGAGTTATGAGATTTTAGAAGAAGTAAATAAGATGAAATTGTTGTTGACTCTAGAGGAATATATCTCGGGGAAGGGTGATAATCAAAGAGATGGTAATGAAAATATGGGGATGTTTGTCTCAACCCCACCCTTTAAGAAGAGAAACAAGGATCAAAATGGGGAGGGAGAGGTGGAAAGAAGAATATTAGATAGGTAAAGGCAGAAGTAAGAGCTATGGGAATTAAAATAAAGAAGGATATAATAGATTCTCTGCAAGGCCCTAGCAATAGTACCAGGGGCAAGGAAAAGAACAAAGAAAATTCTGGTACTAACACACTGGTTCTTTATTTGGATTCAGAGGAATTGAGATCTTTTTCTCTCTAGCCCTATTTTTTGTTGTCTTTTTGGTAGGATTTTGGTAGAAGTTTGTCTGTTTTAGTTGGTTTTTGATGGTTGGTCGAGTCTTGAGACTGTGTTCAATTCTTGGTTTTATTTGTTCTATTTGCATATCTTTCAAAAAAAAATTATACTGGGTATGGGCCCCTTAACCCGTTTGTTTACATGATTTAATAAAAATAATATTAAACAATCAGATTAGAAAAGAATGGGGAAACTTTGTGCACATAAAAACATATAAAACTTTCAATGGAACCCTCAAATGATTTTATATTTTTATCTCACAAAATCAGAATTGTTTCTCTTTTAAAATATAAATATTTAGAGTACTACAATGAAATTCTATCGCTTCATATTCTTGACCTTTCACTTCCATCCTAAAGGATTATTTTCATATTTTATAATATTTTGGTATTCAATCACATGTCAAATTACATACAAAACATTATACATCTCACACTTATAATTTATATGCAACTCTATGGTTTTACACTCCTTAGTCTACTACCAATAGTGCAACATTTTGACCCACTATATACTTGATACCTATGTTATTTTATAATTCTCTCAAGGTGTAAGTATCTTGAATAGAGTAATCATTTGAATTTTTGGACATATGAGTATCATAACATTTGATATGAGTTTCTTTTATTTGTTTTAGGAAACGTATATGAGTATGTGTCTTTGACTTTATCATTTTCATATTAGTTTTTTAATATGTTATATATCCAAAGTCTTGTTATTCTTTTTGAGTAAATGTTATAATGGGATGAATAATTTCTTGTGCATGTTTCTCCAATCGTTATCCTACATATCCTATTTTCTATAAGTATTTTAATCCAAAACCGTATTGGGTCAAAGTTGTGTCATTAGTTCTACAAGTGATGTAGTTATCCAGTGTTTAAATATTTAGAATCAAATCTTAAATATGCTTTTGAAGAGAGTTCATTTGACTTGGCATAACTATGTTGGATATAATACTGCTCAAATCATGGTCATCAATGAGATGCCCCCACCTTTTGGGATAGGGGTAGCATGGACCTCCTCATAAGGAAAATAGTTATCACCACCATGAGGAGAGGTGAAAAAAAATATAGAATAAACCATATTAGGAGGGTAGTTAGGGTTTTGGGGATGTGTAGGCATATAAAGTTCTCAAAACCCTAAAATATTGATGAATACTCCCTAAAATCAAAGGGAACATAAATGAATTAAATTTAGCTCTTATAGACCTTAAGGCTGAAAGTTAAAACTCTAATGAAGACCTAGGGTTTGACATGGTTCAATCAACGTATGGGTTCAACAATATGTTTTACACTAATTTGGATTTAGAAACCCTAATATAATAAAAACTAGTAAAATATTTCATATTTATATAAATGCCATTCAATCATATATATGAATGTAAAGTACTTAAATTGATTATAATGATTTGACAAGTAACATATCATAAATATAGAAAATACAATAAAAGGAGGAGTACGTAGCTTTTCTAGATGACTGTTTGACTTTGATTTTATTTAGATAGTGAAAAATAAACTAAAGAAATCCTATGGTTTATTTAGTTCAAGACATGTGTTTATGTTTGTGCAAGGTTGAATCCCTTAGATTTGGATTAATATCAACTTTCGATACCAATATGTGTTGGTCAATAGTGACATATGCTAAAATATGGGTCAGTGACCATATGACACCTTCACTTGTATGTGAAAGCTCTATATGTGCAATACTAAACCTTGATGATGTGCACAAATCCATAAATCATCCTCTTTCACCTTAAAACCTTGGGTGTGTTTATGAGGGCCAGAAACCTTTAAAAATTAAGAAATTGTAATGGGATGAGTTGACCTCAATCATGCCCATTGATGATTGAGTTGCCTATGTATCTAATAATCTGAGGAGTGAAATCAAGCCACATAATTCTTCCACCTAGTTTTATTATGCAATCATGCCCATTCACTATATGAATGCATCTAAAGAATTAGATTTTATATGTTGCAAATGCTTATTTTGACTTGGATTTGGAATGCTTCAAACTTCGCTTACAACTACTCTTAGTGACTGATTTGTAATTTGTGAAGAATATAGAAAAATCACTCAATGTGTAATAATATATAGATGTGTACCAAATAAATTCCTAGTCCCTTAGCAATTGAGGCCTTGATATATACATATATGAGTTGAATTAGGTAATTTCTCACACCATCGACATGCTAGGAAGATGGGTTGACCCCAAGGAGTTTTTTTTAAATAGCCATTGTTGGGAGAGGATAGGTAATATCTGGCTCAAGTCAATATTGACTGGTGATACTGACCCATTCTAATGTTATTAACCCACATACAAGCAAATTGAATTCAAGGTATAATATTTCTATGTAGGATAGTAAGTAGGTTTGAAATAGACATGATAATTTTGTATGTGTGTAACAATAGAATGGAAGGGTTAAACCAACAAGGTATCATGTATGTGTGAGATAATGGTGGGTTAGGACCATATTTGTGTGTGTAAATCATATGTGGTAAATATATGTCAAGATTCTCATTATTAATTACTTAATACCAAATTTTAGAATCTACTGTACAATCTCTTATACTTCCTTCAGCAGTGTGGCTTCCTCCTACATCCACAACCTCTCCATCACCTTCTTTCATCAATTCATCATTTTTTAGTAATCATTATATTATGACATATTTATAGTAAGATCATTTTTATGATTTATGTGGCTCATTATCTCCAACATTTAGTGATCTGGGCAACACTTTAGGTGACAATTTGAGCGATGGTTCTACCCCAATTGGTGATAGAAATTTTAGGAGCCATAACTTTTCAACCATAGCTCTGTTTTACTCCACGTATGAACCATTGGAAATATAATAATGAGGAGAATACAATGAGATGTCATGAGCTTTTATTAATGGGTTTTAACCCTTGAAAACCCAATTGAAGTGATCCAAATTTTAATTTTAGTAGTGTAGTCTAAAAATAGTAAGTTTCTAAAAATAGTAATTTCTTGAATTGTGTATTGTTGTAATTCATGAAAGTTAAACCATTTCATCTCCCTTAAGATTGGTGACCTTCCACATCCTCCTCTTGCCTTAAAAATAGGTATAAATAAAGATGTAGCTTAAAAAATAAATCAGACATCTCTTCCCGGAGATAAGCATATGTTTGTATCTACAATTTTATGAGTAATAAACATCTCTCTAGAGAGAGCATTTTTTTATGATCATTGTGTTATTTTTGAAATATATTTCATCCGAGACTCTAATTTTTGGATCATTTAGTGGCTTACAAATCAAGGTTAGGGAATTGTTTAGAGGAAAGTAAGGGGAAGTTGTATAATTTATCTAAAATGGCTAGGGCACCAAGTTAAACCTAGGACTACTTTAATGATTGATAAAGGATATTTAACTTTTAAGTTAACATGGAGTCATGGTTTGAGTTAAGAGACTTTGACAAAGGACTTAGGTGTTGAAATCAGGGCGATTAGGACCTAAAAAGCTACATTTTATGTAGGGAGTTGAAGAAAAGATACTAAAATGAACTAAGATGATGAAAAATAAGAGAAAGGGGAAATATGTGTCATGTAGGAGGAAGTTGGCAGAAGGAAAATCATACGTGGGAGTAAGGAACATGTTAAAAACTTACATGATAAGTCAAACAAGGTGCACACACCAACTGATATATGGTTTATTAAGTATCCAAATTCAGTAAAACATGGAGATAATTTGATAACATGTTGATAGACTTGCATAGTTGAATATTTCAATTATAGGATGTTAAAATTATCAAATATCTTGGCAAAATAATTAACAAATAAAATGCAAGAGGTACTTATGCATTAGTATTTGAAGGACATTAGATTATTAAAACTCAATAGGTTTCCTTATTTTGGAAAATAAAATGAGTTGGTGAAATGGATACTATGACTGTAATTCGCTTGGAGGAATATGAGGATAAGCTATGTGTGCATAAGCAAGAAAACAAGTCTTGTCGATGAGTGTGAAATTTTTTGCATAATAATGATAAAAACTATGAGATTAAATGATGATACAATAATATGCAAGTTAAAAAATGATGCAATCACAGTTAAGAGGTCCAATGAAAGGGTAATTTAGACCATGAATCACACACATTCAATATACAACATCCTTAAAACATTATTTTATTATATTAACTTCACAAAGGAAATACCATTTATGCACACATGCATCCCTACAACCTTTACATAAACTTACAATATGTAGTAATGCACAGTCCCAAAATAGTCATGGCTTACCCCTCACACATTCTCCCCTTAGACTCATTTATAGTAATGTTTCCTCTATGTGAACCTTCTTGGTTCTTTGATTGCCTTCTTCCCACTTAGTTAACTCATTGTCTTTACATTATGTATTTTCCAAGTTAACTCCAAATAAAGTCCTTCGATCTATATATATAGGCATCTAAAAATTGTTATGTATGTTGGAACAATGCACCCTCCAACTAATGGATAACTATGATCCCCATCACAAAACTTCAACTTCATTTTGTTACGATGCACAACCTTCAAGTAAGTTTCCAACTTATAGTGTGTCACATGTGTTACTATCAGATTCTAATCCATTTAGAAATGATGCATATCAAGGCTAACTCAACCAAAACATAATAATCTTAAACTCATTATTGTACACAATACATGGTTCCCATAAATCAAGCATAATTATATGGAATCATTCCTATGAAACAAACCCTTGAGGTACACATGACTTCACTACAACACAAAATCTTCCACCTTCACACAACACTTCCAAACCTTTATATAAAACTTTTCATAGGGTATTTATGCAAGACTTAAATGTTTCACAAAGCCACAAGTTAAACCCCACTAGACCAATCAGGGTTGGCACAATAAAAAGGTTGTATACAATGGCCTATTATTACTCTACATGTTTTTGGTCGATTTGAAATTACTCATGCACACAAATGTTCTTGCATAATAAACACAATGTAAGAAATTATGTGAGTATAGTCATCATATACTTAGGATACATAGTAAAACCACCTTTTTGACCTACTATCAAGGCTTCAATTTTTATTGGGTCACAAAACATCCTTTGAAAAACCCTCTTCACCATATCCTCACCCCTAGCCTCACTATCCTTAGGCCAACCACCTATGTCTGTTCAAAGTACCTCTTTATTCCTCGTATCCATGACATTGAACATTATGACCACACTTGGATATCCAAGGTCTATCCTCTTGCTCCCCTTTCCTTAAGATGTGCTCTTCTTTGTTATTTCACATGCATCTTTCTCCTATGCTTTTAAAGTACACTTGTTTGTTTACACAACCAAATTACTAATATGTATAGTCCCATCCTCCTTCTCCTATAGTGGACTCAAGGTATATATTTGTCCATAATTATTCATGTAAATTATATTATCTCTCCCATCATATAACATCTCTTAATAATATTTCCATGACCTCTAAAATAAAACATGGCATGCATCAATAGGAAAGACATCACATAGAACTTTGTATGAGAATAGTCCAACCTTCATCCTGACCTCACATTTTTCATGCATAATTTTTTTTTGCCCTTACACTAATAATGATACTTGATAAGGCCTTGGGTGTGAAATGTGTATCAAGTTCAACTTGACCACCATCTTTATGGACACTAAGTTATCTATGCTTCCACTATCGACCACAACGTTGCAGCATCTACCTTTAGTCTTTCACTTAGTCTAAAAATGTGTTATCTCTAAATAACTTCCTCCATTTTTCCTATGAATTTAATATTCTCTTTAGTACATGTAAACTCTCTCCCTAGTCATGTTCTTTCACATGCATTATTCAGACTATGGACTATGCATCCAGTTAAAATGTTGGATCATTAGCCTTAAGCTTGAAGGGTGTTTTACTTTTAAATTTTACTTTAGTAGAAGTGGGAGTATTATTCCCATATTTTAACATGTTAGTCACACAAAGCTTAGTCTGATTGTGCTTAACTGTATGGAAAATTTCATCTAAAGATTGATAAGTTGAAAACATATTTTGTTTTTGATTGCTTGAAGCCATATTTGAGTGAAAATTGCTTATAATTCAAGATTTTCAATGTGATATGATCTTTAAGAAAGCATATTGTTGAATTGAAACATATGGTCACTAATAGGCTCATTAGGTCCTTATCTGAGTTATGCAATTGGAGCAAAATAGAACTTTTAGCTAATGTTGATGGTAAAATGAGAAATTGTAAGCTAAAGTATTTTCATATCCCCTAAGTGAGACTTTTTGATTGTTTGGTATTTGATCATGAGTTCATGTTAAAAAAATTGTCTTTATTGACATTATGAGCATTTATTATCTATTTATTATTATGTTTAGCACTGATAAATAAATGGTGTATTTATTTATTAACTTCTATGAGTTTATAAAATTATTATTTGGAGTCATGACATGATTACTTGATGCAGTATTCATTATGATCTTTCAATTGATTATGCAAAAGATGTGTATATTGTTTGTTTATGATTTACCACTTGACATATGTTATTAGTGTACTTTGGATGTGTGTGTGTAAATGAAAACATATTCATGGGTCATGGTTTGGATGGGAAATTGAGTAAATTCAAGTTCTATTAGATTACCTCAAAGATTTACCTAGTCACAAAATTGGAAGGACATCCACACTTCTTAGTGTTGTTTTCTTTGAGTGTTTCATTGTTGTGTGTTTTGTATTTAGTATTGACTACTTATGAATTTTGGTTTACAACCCTTGTCATACCCTATATTTTAGCTTTATTTTTAGCTTATTGGTTTATCAATCTTAGATAAATAGTTATTAATTCATATAACTGATTAATTTTATTGATATTATCATTATTTATCTTTCAACCTTATGTTTTCATTGAACCTATTTTTGGCTAATGTAGTGAGATGATTCACCTTGGACTTGATTTTCATATTAGATATAAACTTTAGATATAATTTATATATGTGAATGGTTCTTCCTTATTTTCATTTTCTCATGGAATACTTAACCGACTAGTTTATTAGTAAAAGATTTTCCCAATCTTTTTTTGAATTTGGGATTGTTTCCATGTTTACTCACAAAAATTTATGTACTTGGAAATTTTAGTATACCTAATTTGATAGTTTTATTTTAAGTTATTTGGAAGTATTTTTTGCATTATATTGGATTGTTTTAGGAATAAAATATAGCTGCACAAATAAAAGGATATTTTTATTCCAAAAAGGCATCATCACAAGGTAGGTGTAGGATAATGGGGGGCTTAAAATGACACTTTTTCTGAAAATAATAATAGTTTAACTTAGTCTATAACTTTAGAGACACTTGGAAACATAATTTTATGATGACGCATGAATATGATCATGGAATTTTCAATGTCGTCTCTAAATATATAATTTTTTTCAATACCTAGATTTTAAAATTGTGCAAAATAGATGCATTTATGACAATAGATTGACAATTTTTTGTGAAAAAATAAGGAAACTTCATGTGTACAAACACACTTTTTTTGAGTAAACAAATGAATTATTATATGAAATTTAATATATGGATACGTGAAATGTCTTAGATTGTTGAGAATATTTTTTATTAATTCATGTATGTATATATATTTTAAATAATTTTACAAGTCAAGACAATTGGAAAATTGAAACTACAAGTGTATGAACACAACTTTTTGACCTTAATTTCATGAAAATCAATTCTTTTTAAAATCATAGCTAACAATGTGTAGATTTGTGAGATATAAATTTTATAAACTTTAAATTAATGGTCAAAAAGTTATAAATATATTTGTCATGATATGTATATAGTCCATAATGAGGTACGTTGTGTATAAATTAGGTAGTAATTAACATTGAAAAAAATATATATATTCAAAAACTACATTTTCCCCTCTACAAACCCATGTATGTTTAAAAAAATTATTAAAAAAAATTCCCAATCAAATGTGTTGGCAAAGATGGAAAAGACACATAAATTTCCCAAAAATCATATGGACTAGTCCAGACAAGGTTTAGGCTAGGTTCAGACCCCCCAAGCCTAAAACCAAGCCAAATTTGGAGGAAAAATGAAAAGGTTTAATTTTAGAAATCTTAAAAGGGTGTACACCCTTTGAAATACCCTATTTTGGAGGGAAGAGGAAATTTTTGAATTTTAAAAGGTGTACACCCTTTAAATTACAATAGTTTCTTGTCATGTTTGGTTAGTTTGAGGCATACTTTGCATTGCAAAGGGCATGCCTCCTTTATACTACAAAGGGTGTACACCCTTTGAGTTGTAATAGGTTTTTGTTGTTATAAGTTTACATTTAATTTTATATTTTATATTCTTATACTTTAAATTTATTTTACTAAATATAATAAATTAGGGCCACTCTACATCTTTTGAAATAGATTACAAAGTCATAGGAGTTACCATTTAGAAGTTAGTTTTTCAAAATCTATTATGGGCAATACTTAGTTTTCATAATTTCAATATTGGAAGATAGAATGAGAAATTAAGTTTCAAATCATGTTACATATGTAATAGATCTATACCATTGAGGATGATCTACCTATTTTATATACATGAGTATACCCTACCTACTTTAGTTACTTGAGTATACCCTACCTGATTGAATAATCAAGCCATGTCGTGATATTGAGCATGCATTACCTAAATACTTTTAAGCCATATCTTAATCTTGATTATTCCCTACCTACCTTATTGTACTTGAGTATTCCCTACCTACTTTAACTACTTGAGTATGCCCTACCTAGTTTACCTACTTGAGTACATGCCATACATGATTAAATACCCAATCCATACCTTGATCTTGAATATGCCCTACCCAAATACCCAAGCCATATCTTGATTTTTACTATGCCCTACCTATCTTAGTGTACTTGAGTATGCCTTACCTTCTTTTATTTGAGTATGCTTCAATTTTAATCTCACGAATGTATGACCTAACTGATTTATAACAGACTCATGTAGAGTAGGGTCATATTCTAGCATTACAAACTCACATAGGATACTACCACTATCATAATAAATACCACTACTATTTGGGTGGATGGGAATGATTTCAAACCCTATTTCCTCATACTCAAATACAAATCACTCATATCATTATCTCCCTCTCCCCAAATAATATGGAAAAAGGGGTTTGAATGCATAAATAGTAACTCATCATCATTCATCATTATCCTTCATCCCTCTCTCATCTACCTTCATTATCCCTCATCATCCCTCATTATCCCCAATGACACTTTCATTGGTCTTCATCATCCCTATTCACTCCCTCACCATCCTTATTTTTCCCTCATCATCCTTAATCACTCCCTCAACATCCCTCATCATCCCTAATCACTCCCTTAACGACTCTAATCATCCCTAATTATCCCTAGTCACTCCATCATCCTAATCATCATGTTGATATTTTTGCCCAAAAAATATCATAACATCAAGTACCCTAAGGTAGATCCCCAAATTTTTTGATAAAATCCCTTGAATTGACCAACAACACACTTTTTCTTTGTATTGCGAAATCTAAAACTCTGGATGCAATTTACAATTGCAAAATTTCAAAAAAAAAATCTAAGCTTCAAATCCCACAATGCACTAGCTGATGGAATCTAGAGCTATGAATACTATTTGAAATTTACAAAATTACAAATTATAGCCCAAGTTCTAGATCTCATAATCCATTAATCGATAAAATCCATAAACCCATTTGTAATTTACAATTTTGCAAAATTACAAATAGTAAGTGGAGTTATGTATCCTACAAACCAAACACCCCATAAGATTTAAAACTTAAACTATAATTTGCAATTTTTCAAATTGCATTTATAGTTTTTCTTATCGAAAAACACTTCACCTAGAATCTATAACTCATAGAGCAATTTGCAAATTGCAATCCCAGTTTTGGATCCTGTTGAAAACCCAAACTACAAAATCTAGAACTCTAAATGTAATTTACAATTTTGCAAATTTCACATGGAGTTCCACTTTCTTGTTTCCATAAAAGTCAACCTTTTACTTCAAGTGAAATTTGGGGGTCAAAATGTAATTTTAAAATGTGTAAAATTGCATAAGGACTCTAGATTTCTACCACTAACTACCTCTATTAGAACATTAATTGTAGGAATTTTTTCTATTTAAACATGCAATTTGGGAATTTTTAGTCATTTGTTTAATCTATTAAATTGAAATTTTTGAGCTCTAAAAATGACCTTCGACCATGCTTTTGACCTTGATCCATACATCAATCCATATCTACAAGCAAAGTGACATGTTATTTTCACCCTTGCATGGTATTCATGTAATCTTCCTTGTGATTTTTACCATTATTTCCTGTAATTGAAGCTTGTTTCATTATTTTCATTCCCCATAAATTTTTATTTTAAAGCTTTACAATTTCACTACATTAAATGGGTGATTGTCTAGTTTAGGTTTGTTTTTATTATTTTTTTTCAAGGTTTTCATTTAGTTAGTTTTGTATTCTCAAAATCATAGATAACCTTAGATTTTTTCACCAAGCTTTCCCATTAAACCTAGAATTTTCAAAATTTCATCCAATGGAATATGCCCTAGAATATTCCTAATAACCAACAAATATTCCCTGTGAGATACCTTTAAGTCCCTATAGACTTGGGACCTGTGTCAAACACCTCTCATTTATATGAGATTTTAACTTGCTTCAAGCACTTGGAATACTTATGGGATCTACTATTTCTCCAAGTACCTCTTAATTCTACCAAGATTCCCACTTGTAATCTACACTTCCTAATTCCACCTGAGATCCAATAAACACAGAGCACATCCAATCTTTGTTAGAGATTATACATACTTTAAGAACCTACAAACCCCACCAGCTCTTGTAGTTGGAGCATTCCCTCTAGAGTTTATGTCTCAAAAGGAGATGAAGTTCAAATCAAAAGTCCTTGGGGTGACTCTCAGCTTAGAGTCCAACACTGCTGAGCTCATTGATATAGACCTAGGTCACATTGACCTATGAGACTTCTAGACCCAAATAAACTTAGAGTTCAAGAATGATTGGATTCTAAGTATTTATGACTCTAGATTACCATAAGTAGCAGGCTTTCCACTAACAGTCTAAATCCCTGAGTATTTATGACTCAGTGTTTGTGATCCTAGAGTTTAAGAGTTATCCTCACATAACTCCAAAAACATCCCAATAATTATTCTAATATAACAGAGAGGGATGCCATAAATGATAAAAAATAATGGCTTAAGGCCCCTAAGGTTGCATCCACTAGATTGCTAAAGACATTGGCAAGAATTGACCTCAAAGATGAGGTGGGGGATATAATAATATTATTGCACAAGATTATTGGTAGCCCTGATGCTAAGAGCTTCTAGCAGTGGATGTACAAGTACATTTGGGTCATCAATCAAAATGCATAATACACCCATTGGGCCTAGATCATTACTGATTCCCTCCATAAGCAATTGATGGAGGTGCAAACCACTAGAAAGTTTTTCATGACTACCTCTCTTGTGTACATATTGGCCAAAGGATGAGCCTTTCTAGGCCTCAACATAGTACCTAGTGAAATAAGCAAAGTATATAACTATTACCTTAACCTCACTTTGGAAGCCAATAGGCAACATTGTAGGAGAGTTAATGATGCATTCATCTATTGCATCATCATGTTTGACAAAGAACTAGGGAGAATAAGATTCAAAAAAGCAACAACTAAATAAATCACTCGATGGGGCTCTTATTTCATTCAGTTCCCCACCTATTCATATTTAGGTTAAGTGGATTCCATGGCTGCCCCTATACACTCCCCAGATATGCTAGTGATAAGTAGGCACTAATGGATCTAGTAATACAGTTGGTTGAGACTCACAAGCTCCTTTCTAGCAAGCACAAATTGGGAATTCATTTCCTAATTAATATTGGCAGATATATATGCCCCTCCTTCCTCAAAGTTAAGTGTGTTAATGTAGAAATAACACAAATGACACTAAGGGCTTTGGACTCTAGGCCATACTATGATGTTTGTGGTAACATCAACAACACATTAGGAATCTCCATTTATTCCCACATTCCATATTTTGAGGATTATTATGAAGACTTAAAAGATGAAGAGAAGGTTAGATTAACAGAGTATTCTAGAATGACCTTGGAACATGTCAAAGCATTTGATTTGGCACTAGTCCTTGAGGACTTGGTGGATGATGAATCCCCAGTGGACCCAAACTACTACCAATAAATCATCACTCAACCCTTCCATTAGTAAGGTGGTTAGTCTTTGAATCTTTCTCTTTGATTGATATAAAAACACATGTGATCAACAAAATGATCAATTAGCTCAGAATTAAAGGGGTCTGAGTGACCAAGGATACATAGAGTATCAGAGATTAATTGTTAAAGCTCAAGGAAGAAATAATTCCTTCATTATCAGAGGGCCCCAATGGCATAGCAGATGATTAATTTAAGGGCTAGTGATCTCTCATAACAAGAAGAAAAAATCTAGGGCCAAGAAGGGGTAATCCAACAAATATGGGCCAGTAACAGACAAATAAATCATCTCATTTGAGGACATAACTATAGTTGGAGCCTCCACAACTTCACACCCCATATCAGTCATAGTGACAACCCTGATATTTGTAGTTCACCCTACACCTGTTTACCTTATTCTTATAGCTCCAACACCTCCACCTCCTATCTCCACTCTCCTTACATCTTAGGTTTCCATTCCACCATTCATTCTTACCACTTTATCTATAATAATAATTCTATTTAAAACCAATATAAATAGGTCAAGTGGACACTTAGGGTCACCTTTTAGTGGATACTCAGGTTTCCACTCCACTTTCCCTTTCCCCAATTTCATTTCCTCCTTCCATTTTACTCCCTCCTTCCATTCCATTTACAATTCATTGCATTCCATCCCCATTGATTTCCAACACAACTCAATGGTATATATCCACAAACTCAGTGATCCAAACTTTAATTCCATTGGTCATCCCAACCCCTAGGATAACATTACTTCATATTCATCCCCTTTCATCTTTCTTACCTTATCACCCATGACTAGACTAACCCATTTAATTGACTCATTTAATGCTTTGGATTCCACACTTCCACAAGCTCCTAGTTTTTGAGTCCCTATGTCTACTCCCCCATTAGTATCACTTTCACCTCCTAAACCCTTGATAGACACAGTTATTTCCATTATCCCCACCTCTTCCACTTTTGTAGCTTCCCAATCACCTTTAGTGGAGATAGGTGAAAAACAAGTCCTTGATGCAAATGTGGACTTGCAACCTATAGATGGTGATGAAGTTCTACAAACATCTACCAAACAATCAGTGGTAGCATCAACATAGGATTCAACATTTGTCACCAAACCTACTAGTGCAGTAGCTTCAACAAGATGCTACACCTAGTTGGCTAGCACAAATAGTGGAAAAGAACTGAAAGTAAATGATTTATCCAAGTACACTAGATTTTGGTCTTACAAACATGAAGAAGAAATACAAGGGTAATCCCTTGACCTTCTCTAAAATACTATGTGACTCAGCAAGGGAAAGATATGTGGAGATTTTAATCCTCCCACTAGATAAACCAAAAGAAGATCTAGTGGTGGGGGACAATTAGATATTAAAGATTCACCTTACATGTCCAATGAGGGAGGGGTTAAATCATAATGTTCAATCCAAAATTAACTCCCTCTTTGAGAGAATAGATAGTGATAAGGTCACTAAAGATGAATTAAAAAATAGGGTTCATTAACTTACGGCTGCACTGAATAAATTCATAGAGCCCAGTGGATCATCGACACAACCTGAAATAGCACAACCAGTCACCTAGATCCTAGATCAAGTAATAATTGATGTAGTGACAAAAATTGTAAGCATTGGAATGGCTACTAAATAATGGTGAGAGAAGATCATATCCAAAGGTAATAAGATTATTGATATGGTCATGGACCATTATACATTTATGGGGGAAAGAAGGATTACCTTGAGAGAACTGGTCAATAAATATGAGAAAAAATAGTGACTCTGAATCTTTATTATCCTAAATTAATAATTGTAGACTCTATTGACATTGACATCCTCCTTACTAAAGGAATGCTAAAAAATGATGGAGAAAAGGAAGAATTGGATAGAGCTACATAATTTAGATTAAAGTTACTCACAAAAGCTACACATAAGGCCATGGTTGGCCATGACAAGGCCATTGACATGTTGTATGATATATAAAATTTGTTGAATAAGTTGTCATGTAGGCCATAGATTATACAGATAACCTCTTTCCATTAGAAGAGGTTTAAAACAAATTTAAAGAAGTGGTAGAAAGAGAATCTACTAAAACTACAGTCTTTACCTTAAGCTCTATCGACTGCTATATCAGGTATCATAATATGTTGGATAAGATGGGTAAAGATATGCAAGAAATCAAGGCTTTGAGGAGAGAACTTTTTGACACATCAATAGATTTTGAGATCACCAACCTCTACTCTTTTGGCATAGATGAAGAGAGAATCCCAGAGATTTTCAAGGCCTTTGATGCATATGTTCAAAAATTGCAGGCCGAGAAAGACAAAGAGGTAGAGGAAGTTTTGGAAATTGATTAATTTTTTTGTTAAAATATTCTCATATATTGTACTTTCATTATTTTAAAACATTGTAAAGTTGTATATTGTAAAATTATAACTATCTTTTATAGCTCTTTTTGAGAAAGAGACGTGTATTTTACACTTTATATTTTGACAATTTAGAAATTATAAAAAGCACAATTACAAATTACATTTTCTATTTTGACAAGTTATAATTGCTAAAGTTGTAAAAGCATATATTGAAAATTGCAAATCTAGTTTTGACAAAGTGGTATGACTTGCAAGTTGTAAAAGTCTCACTTGTAAATTTCAACTTGGGGTTTTGAAAAAAGTAATTTGAGTCATTTCTAAGTTATCTTTTGATTACACATTGAGTTTCATTTTGGCATCCCATTTTGCATGAAGAGCCATTTCCAGTTGCATGGAGGACAAGGAGAGGCATTGCATGAAGTTTCCTATAAGTCTATCCATGCCACACCAAGTTCAAGATCACACCCATCCCTTAAATGCTATTTTCCAAACCATTTTACAAAGTCAAAGGATGCCACAAATAGGATATCATGCCTCTTTTGCATGAGGTTCTAGATTTGCATGATTTTTCTATTGGGCATTGAAGTTTCTAATAACTACATCTCATTTATGAGATCTTTTAAATAAAGATGGGTAAAACCCCATATCCCAATCTATATTTTTATTGTTAGTAATATTATTATGCATTTTGAATGTATTTTCTATAAGTTGTAACTTGGAGAATGAAATAAATTGAAGATTTTGTCTTTCTTGTCTGAGAAATCCTTATGTATGCAAGTTATTTGAATATTTGTGGAAGTTTAATTCTTATTTCAGTCATAAGAAATTCATTTGTGGTATTTTATACCCTTTTGAAGGATTTTTTGATAAAAATAAAATAATATTTTCCCTTCAATGAAAAATAACAAAATATTGCTCTGGTTTCCCATTTCCATGAGTTTGTGCTCAAACAAATTTAAATCTATTTTTCTATTATGTTGTGTTCATTCAAGAAAGCATTAAAATCCACTAAAATAAATATGTGATGCAATCACCAGTTTTCAATTTTGAAAATTTCATTCTCAAACCCTTTTCCCCAGTCAAACCCTAGTTTAGGAGTAATAACATTAAAGGAGCAAACTTTATATAAAACTAGATATTTTATCAGTTACACTAGATTTTGTGAAAAGAATTTAGTATTGTCTAAAGATTAACTTCAATGCACCAAGGTCCTAAAGCTTGGAGGTTTTCCCATTGTATCATTATTTTTTGCACAACGAGCTACTACATTAAGGAATAGGTGCAAAATCTATGTGATAATAGTTTTTGGCATGCCTGATGGGACCCAAAAATTACAAAGAGATTGGTGTTATTCTCAATGAGCATTGTAAAAACTTCATACGATTTTAAAAATCACCTGACAACTCCACTAGCCTATGGATTTAAAATATCAAGGTTTATGTATGACAATCAAACAAACAAGATCATCTATTAAAGGTAAGAGAGCTAATTTTTTAGAATTATCATTTCCTTCTAAAAAGAGATCAAAATAAATCATCCCTTACCCTAGAGTAGATCCTGTAATTTTACTTACATATCCTCCAAGTACTCTCATCAGTTTCATACCTCCCATAACATCTATAAATCTAAATTTTTTAGCTTTCAGTGGAGGTAGTCCACTCCTATTGGCCTAGTATGATGATATACCTACCTCAGATTTGAAAAGTTTGCCATATGTTATGGTTAAACTTCCACTACTCCTATGGAACAAATACAAGATATTTCTAATATATGTTTAATCCACAACGTGGTACAAGACAATGTTGTAATTAGACTCCTTATCTCTTTTTTCAAAGGTAAATCCTTATAATGGTATAGAGGTTTTGCTCCCAACTCCATCTAAATTTGGGATTATCTAGGCACTACACTATGTACTTAGTTTGAAGACAAGAGTGACCACCTTTTCCTAGTTGAATAGTTAATTTCTATTCAAGGGGCTCCTCATGAGCACATGACTGACTTCTATTTCTATTTCTAGAAGATATGGAATAAAATTTTAGTATTAGTCAAGCCAAATCCAAATAATACTTTCCTATATTACTTGAGAACCTTAAATAGTGATATAACTATTATGATTCAGTCAATCAGTGACACCACACTTCCTAATGCCTATGAAATTATAATAATGGCAAAAAATTGTTTAATTCAAGCAATGAAATTTTTCCCAAGGCCACCATGCCTCTACTTTCAAAAATACCTCCTATTCCACCACCTATAATTACTCTAATTCCCACCATGAGCAAAGCACCAGATTTAACTCCTAGACCTACACATGATTTATATGAGGTTAAGTCATTACTCAAAAAATTTGGCAATGAGTTAGTAGCAATGAAGAGGCAGCAATCCCAGAACTACAAGCCTTATCAACATGCTAACTCAACATACCAACCCAATAGGCAGTCATACCAAGGAGATAGGCAACCATACCAAGGCAATTCATAGCCACATGGTCAAAGTATGCAAGGAAAACCTTCAAACATCCATGTTTTAACTATACCAGGTGCTTCTAAAGTTATTATACCTATTCAAAACAACCTGGCTCAAGAGTATGAGTAGTGTTATCCTTATTCTCAGCCACACAAATAGAATACTTATCCTAATCATGTTATCAGTCAAGACTTGATGGTGTAAGGCATATCAAGTACACAAGGACAACAAGAAGAATCCATTTCCCAACAAGCAGATACACAAGAACCTACTCAAGGTGAGGCAACTCTTCTAAACTGGCAAGAGGATGACTTTTGTGGTGTGGACCATGAGGAAGCATTATTTAATGGTCGAGGTCTAATGGTAACCAACACACATTTAAAGAAAAGATCAATAGAAAGTGATCAGACCCCCAAGGTGGAACAAGCTACAACTTCCAAAGTTGTACTACGACCTGCAAAGAACAACATAGTATAAAGGCCACCCATTGTACCTACAGGCCATCCCAAAGTAAAAGTGCCAACTCTAAATCTTGTAAAAGAATACATAGCTCCTACAAAGGCACTGGCAAAGGTTGGTAATATTACTTTCAACATTATCCAGAAAATGAAGAAGACTAATCTAAATTTTACTATATGGGAAGAACTATCTATTCCTACACAAAGAGATTTGTTGCAAGAGGCTTTGAAAATTTTCCCGATAACATTCAAGGTTCCAGCCAAGGGGCCTAATGCTGTAATAAATTTGTGTCAACCATAAACTAACACTAAAACAAGAAAAAATGGTAAGCCTCCCTCTTTCTATCTTTCACTTATAGTAGGGAAGCACCTCATTCATAATTGCATGGTAGATTTAGGGGCTAGCAATTCAGTAATGCCTAAGAAAATAGCTAATGCCCTTGGTATAAAATATACACCTATAAATAAAGGAGTTGTTCAACTAGATGGGACTATTTTTCAAATAGTAGGAACAATAAAGGGGTTGAATCTCACTATTCACGCTTGTCCAAGCTTGTCAATTTCATAAGATATCTTAGTTATAGATCTTCCCACTTACTTTACCATTTGTCTTTCATAAGAATTCACTGTAAAGATGGGAGGATATCTTTCTGTAGTTTGGTCTCAAATGTTGATTAGGATGAAATATGGAACTAAAGTAACAATAAGAGCTAATCCAATCACAAAATATCATATTGAGCCATACAATCCTATCCCTATAGACATGAATTATATACTACAAGATCAAAAAGAATAAAAAGCTCACGAAGTTACAATACCTATAGAAGAGATTTTAGACACTCATCTTGATGAATGGGGATTAGCCCTTCAATTTGATCCTTATGATTATGTACAATAAATAGGCTTAGGTACATATTGAATTCATGAAAATGATGAAATTATCCTAAACCTAGTGAAGCCAATTGAAGATCTTCAAGGGATGTGGTAATTATTCTTTGATGGTTCAAGAAGTAGAAATGGTGCAAGTGCAAGTATTGCCTTAATCTCTATATAGAAGGAAAATTATTTATATTCTTTCAGACGTTTGTTTAGTTGCACAAATAATGTAGTTAAATATGAGGTTTTGATTTGAGGCTTACAATTGGCCAAAGAGAGAGGGATACAATCCCTACAAATATTTGGTGACAGCGAGCTGATTGTTCACCAAGTGCAATCTAAAAGCATAACTAAGAATAATTTGTTAAGCTATTACAAACATAGGGTTTGGGACCTGTTAAAAGACTTTACCACTTTGAAGATTCAAGCGATACTAAGAGAATACAATAAATATGTTGATTGTATGGCCTCCGTAAGCTCCCAATATAACCTACTAGAAGGAATTAAGAAGGAAAATAGTCAACAAGGTTGATACTAAGGCCATCTATTCTTAATTATATAACTAATTGGCAAGTTTTCGATAGTGATCAACAAATTATCAAATTTTTGAGAGAAGAAGTTGAATTCTCATATAGGAATCAGTCAAGACTCTAGGATAAATATGGAGATCAAATCATCTAGTTGAATACAAACAAACTAACTATGGGTCTTATTACATTGGAGAAAATCTTTAATTTAGATGATCAACTGAAATACAAGAAGAAGAACATCATAGTGAATGAAGAAGACTGTGAGCTAGTGGTCATCTTAGAAGGTAAATCATTGAAGATAGGGAAGGTATGTAATGATTCTGAAAAATAAAATTTTAATGAGATGTGTCAAGAGTTTGATGATAACTTTGCTTGGAGTTATCATGATCTAAGAGGATTTTATCTTAGCTTAGCCCAACATACAATATAATTGGATCCAAAAATTAAGCTTATCAAATAGAATTAGAGACCTATTAATCCAAAATTAGAACCCTTGATGAAGAGTAAGCTATCTAAACTGATAGAGGCTAATATTATTTTTCTTATCAAACAATCATCTTGGGTTACAAATTTGGCCCCTATAAGACAGAAAAATGGTGAAATCAGGTTGTGTGTAGAATTCAGGGATTTGAACAAAGCATCTCTAAAAGATCATTATCCTCTTCCCCCCATGGAATAAATTCTACAAATTGTATCAAGATCTGAAAGGTTTTCTCTTCTAGATGGTTATTCTAGCTATAACCAAATCCTAGTACAAGAATTAAATCAGTTCAAGATTACTTTCACCATAAAATGGGGTATGTATGCTTATAGAAAGATGCCATTTGGTCTAATTAATGTTGGTGCAACATTCCAAAGAGCCATAGATATGGCTTTTAGAGGTTTGATTAATGAAATGATCCTAGTATACCTTGATGATATCACTATTTACTCAAATCATGTTGATGCACACCTGGATCACCTTAGAAATTTTTTTGAAAGGTGTAGAGAATTTGGGGTTTCCCTTAATCCCAAGAAGTGCACTTTTGTAGTTCATGAAGGGAAACTACTAGGACACATTATGTCAAAAGAGGGTCTTATAATATACCTAGAAAGAATAAGTGTTATATCTACATTAGCACTACCAAGCCATAAGAAGGGATTTCAAAGCTTTCTTGGAAAGATCTACTTTGTAAGGAGATTTGTTCTACATTTTGCCTCTATGGCAAAACCCCTTATTATAATTCTAAAAAAGGTTATCATCTTCAGATGGACACAAGAGGGAAAAGATAGCTTTGAAGCCATTAAACAAGCTATTTCTTAGGCTCCTACCCTAGTCAACCCAAACTATGAGAAGGATTTCATTCTCTATGCTTTGGAGGGTAACAGATCATCTCAGTTATTCTAACTCAGCACAATCAAGAACAATTGGAACAACTAATATCTTTTTTAGTCAATCCCTCAAGGATTATGAAGAAAATTATAGTTTCATGGAGAAGCAAGTTTATGTTGTGATCAAAGTTCTCAATAAATTCAAGCATATGCTCTCCAACAATAAAATTCAAATGGTGAGTCATCAAAGTGTCAAGGAGTTTCTAATGAGCTAGGATATAAATGAAAAAAGAGTGGGATGGGTCACAAAGGTCATGGAATATGATGTGGATATCAAAATCATAAAGCTTGTAAGAAGAAAGGGATTGTGTGAATAACTAGTTTCTAATATCAATATTGTTGAAGTAGTATCTGACATGATATATGCTCAAATTACACCTCAGACAACCAATCCACCTCTTTTCAATAGTTGGATTTGTGACATGACTAATTTCCTATAGATAGGCAAGTATCCATATGACTTTTAAGAGTCTAAGAAAAGGTATTTATGACTCCAATCTATTCCTTATGTTATTATTGATGGAATATTTTTTTGAAAAGATATGAATGGAGCCATGCTACGATGTATCAAGCATGATCAAGTCCTTCAGGTGCTCGAGGAATTTCACAATGGCCCATCAGAAGGAAATTTCTCTACAAGAACCATAGCCATCAAGATAATGAGAGGGGGATATTATTGGCCTAAATTATTCAAATATGCCCATAATGGGTAAAAAACTACAAAAAGTGTGCTAACTTCATCAGCAAGTAGAAATTAACAACATTCCCTCTCAGACCAATTCAAGTAGATCAACCATTTGCTCAATGGGGATTATATTTCATTGGTATGATCAATCCACCATCATGTGCAAGTCATAAATGGGTCCTCATAGCAACATAATATTTCACATGATGGACTGAATTAGTTGCACTAAAAGATGCCATGAAGGCGTCTATCCTATAATTTATGGATGACATAGTCTCAAGGTTTGGTGCTCCTCACACCATCATCTCAGATAATACTAAAGCATGTGTGGGCACTTAAGTGAGTGAATGGGTCATAAATAATAATGTATACCTAAGTATTTCTTCTAATTATTACCCTTAGGGTAATGTCTTGGTCGATTCTACCAACAAGAACCGCATAAAAATTATTAAAAGAATAATGGAGGATAACTAGAGGTCGTGGCACACAAAGTTAATTAGCATTGTGGGCTGATAGGATCACCCCTATGAAAGCCATTGGTAACTCCCCATTCATGTTGGTATATGGAAGGGAATCCTAAGTCCCAATGTTAATTGAGTTACCATTTCCAGTGCTCAATCACCAATTAGATTTTATTAATAATGATGAAATGATAATAAAATTGGTTGAACTCATGGAATTAGAAGAAATCAAGAACCAATCAATGAAATTTTTGGAAGTAAATTAAGATCAAACAAAGAATAATTTTGATAAAAATGCATCTAACAGGAGCTTCAATGAAGGAGACATGGTTCTCAAATGGGATGCGGACAAGGCCAAACTAGGCAAACACACCAAGTTTGATTCAATATGGAGCAATCTATACCTTATAACTCAGTGCAAAAGAGCTAATGCATTTCATCTATCCAAGCTTGATGGATCATAACTTCCTATCCTAGTCAATGGGATATACCTCAAAGATTGCTTTTGAGGTGAGATTTTATTTCAAAAAATAAAAAAAATTATATAATTGGTTTAGTTGTGTTTTTCTAAATAAGTGTTTCCCATAGGTCAACTCATTAGGAGTTTTTATTTCCTTTGTGTGTTCAGGCTTTCCCTATTTTTTTCTTGTTTAGGAAAGTCTTGGTTTGTTCTTCACTAGGTTTTAGTGTGTTAGGCTTAAAATAACTCCATTCCTAATAAATTAGAAGGTTACTGGATAGAAATTGATTAACAGGCAATCATCTTATAGAGGTCACCAAAAATGCTGATATTTTTACTCCAAAAATATCATAACATCAAGTACCCTAAAGGAGACCCCCTAATTTTTTGAGAAAAATGCTTGAATTGACCAAAAACACACTTTTTCTTTATACTATGAAATCCAAAACTTTGGATGCAATTTTCAATTACAAAATTTCAAATTGTTTCCTGAGCTCTGGATCCCATAATGCACTAGTTGACAGAATCCAAAGTTCTGATAGTCCAAGTTCTAAATCCCATAATTTATTAACTGGCAGAATCTAGAAACTTATTTATAATTTGAAATTTTACAAAATTACAAATTACAAGTGAAATTCCAAATCCCAAAAACCAAACACCCTACATGATACAAAACTCAAACTATAATTTATAATTTTCAAAATTGCACTTGTAGTTTTGATTGCCATGAAACACTTCACCTAGAATCTGAAACTCAGAGAGTAATTGAAAAATTACAAAATTGCAAATTGTAATCCAAGTTTAGGATCCCACCAACAACCCAAGCCATGAAATCCAGAACTCCAAATTTAATTTATAAATTGCACATGGAGTTCCACCTTCCTATTTTCATAGAAGTCAACCTTCTACTTCCCATAGAATCTAGGGGTTAACATGCAATTTGAAAATTTGCATGACTCTAGATTTTCATCACCAATTACCTTTATTACAACATTAATTGTAGTTTTTTTCTATCTAAACATGTAATTTGGAAATTTTTAGTCATTTTTTTAATCTACTAAATTGTGATTTTTGAGTTTTGATAATGACTTTCAACCATGCATTCGATCTCGAGCCATGCATCAATCCATGTCTGCAAGCAAAGTGCCACATTGTTTTCACCCCTGCATGGTATTCTTATAATCTTCCTTATAATTTTTTCCATTATTTCCTATAATTAAAGCTTGTTTAGTTATTTTCATTCCTCACATAGTTTCATTTGAAATCTTTAAGGTTTCATTACGTCAAATGGGTGATTTTCTAGTTTAGGTTTGTTTCTATTATTATTTTTTGAGGTTTTCATTTAGTTAAAGATTTAGGATTTTCTTAGGTTTTGCATTTTCAAAATCAAAGAGAACCTTAGAATTTTTCACCAAGCTTTCACATTAAACCTAAGGTTTTCAAAATCACAGCCAAGGAAATATATCATAGAGTATTCCCAATAACAAGTGAATATTCCCTGGGAGGTACCTCTAAGTCCCTACAAACTTGGGACCTATTTCAAACACCTCCCATTTTAAAAATATTTCAAACTATTTCTAGCACCTAGAATATTTATAGGATCTATTATTTCTCTAAGCACCTCCTAGTTCTATTGAGATTCCCACTTACAATTTACACCTCCTAGTTCTACTGGAGATCCAACCTGCATAGAGTACCTATAATCTCCATCAGATATTTCAACTTATTTTTGCAGCACTATTACCCCGTAGACCTTTCACCTGCTCAAAGCACCTCAAATCTCTATCAGATATTATACATGATCCAAGCACCTGTAATCCTCACCAACTCTTGTAGTTAGTTTTTGCCAAGCATTCTCTCCAGAGTTTATGTCTCAAAAGGAGATGAAGTTCAAATCAAAAGGCCCTGGGGTGACTTTCAGCTTAGAGTCCAACATTGATGAGATCATTGATCCAAACCTAGGTCACATTGACCTAGGGGACTTCTAGATCTGAATAAATGTAGAGTTCAAGAATGATTGAATCTAGAGTATTTATGACTCTGGATTACCACAAGTAGTAGCTTTTCCACAAATGGTTTAAATCCCTAGGTTGGTGCTAACACGAGCCCAAAATTATGATGTTGACAAAAGAGATGTCCTAAATGATAAAAGGGGAAAGATTTTAAATATGGACCCAGATTTTATTGACTTAGAGTTTGTGATCTTGAAGTTTAAGAGTTATCTCAAAATAACTCCAAAAACATCCCAAAAATTCTTCCAAGACAATAGAGAGAGATGCCACATAATGATAAATAAGCAATGGCTTAAGGTTTCCAAGGCAGCCTCCACTAGATTGCCAAAGACATTGGCAAGAATTGATTTCAAAAATGAGGTGGGGATATAATAATATTGTTGCATAGGAATACTGGTAGTCCTGATGCTAATAGCTTCTAGGAGTGGATGTATCAGTACATTTGGGTCATCTGTTAGAATGCACAATACATCCATTTGGCCCAACTCATTAGTGATTCCCTCTATAAGCAATTGATGGAGGTGCAAACTATTGAAATTTTTTTCATGACTTCCTATTTTGTGTACATATTGGCCAAGGGATGAGCCTTCCTAGGCCTCAACATAGTACTTGGTAAAATAATCAGAGTATATAACTATTACCCTTACCTCACTTTGGAGGCCATTCAACAACATTTCAAGAGAGTCAATGATGCATTCATCTATTACATCATCATCATGTTTGATAAAGAACTAGGGAGAACGAGATTCTTAGAAGTAGTAACTATAGAAATCACCTAATGGGGCTCTTACTTCATTTAGTTCCCCATCTAATTATTTATTAGGGTCATCATATTCAATGGCTACCCCCACACACTCCCTAGATATGTTAGTGATAAGTGGGCACTAATGGAACTGGTAAGATAACTAGTTGAGACTCAAAAGCTCCTTTCCAAAAAGCACAAGTCAAGAATTCATTTCCCAATTAATATTGGTAGATACACATGCCCCTCCTTCCTCAAAGCCAAGTGTGCTAATTCATAAATGACATAGATGATATTGAGGGCTTTAGATTCTAGGCCATACTATGATGTTTAAGATAACATCACCAGCACACTGAGAATCTCTACTTATTCCCACACTCCATATTTTGAGGATTATTAGGAGGAATCAGAAGATGAAGAGAAGGTTGGTTTGAAGGATCATTCTAGAATGACCTTAGAATAGGTCAAAACATTTGATTTGGCATCAGTCCCCAAGGACTGGGTGGATGATGAGTCCCTAGTGGACCCAAAGTACTACCAACAAATCATCAGTTAACCCCTTCCACCAATAAGGTGGTTAGTCCCTGAATATTTCTCTTTTATTTATAGAAAAACACATATGATCGATAAAATGATCAATTGGCTCAAAATTAAAGGGGTCTAAGTGACCAAAGATACACAGAGTATCAAAGACAAATTGTTAAAACTTAAGGAAGAAGGAATTCATTCATCAACAAAGGGCCTTAATGTCATAGTAGGTGAACAATCAGAAGGGCCAGTGATCTCTCATAAGAATAAGAAGAAATCTAAGGCCAATAAGGGGCAATCCAACAAATATGGGGTAATACCAAACCAACCAATCGTCATCTCATCTGAGGACACAACTACAGTTGGATCCTTCATAGCTTCAACCCCCATATCAATCATAATAACAATCTTGATATTTGTAGCTCACACTCCACCTGTTTACATTATTCCTACAACTCCAACACTGCCTCTTATCTCCACTCCCCCTGCATCTCATGTTTTCATTCCACCCTTCATTCTTACCACTTTACCTACAAAAATAAGTCCATTTCAACTAGTATAAACAAGTCAAGTAGACACTCAAGGTTACCCTTCAATGGATAATTCAGTTTCCACTCCACTTTCCCTTTCCCCAATTTCACTCCCTCCTTACATTCACTCCCTCCTTCTATTTTACTCCCTCTTTCCATTCCATCCCCATTTATTTCCAACACAACTCAATAGTATATAGCCATGGACTTAGTCATCCTGACTTCAATTATGCTGGTCATCCCAACCCTTGGGATAAGTACTACTTCATCTTCATCCCCTTTCATCTTTCCTACATTACCACCCTTGACTGTCTTATTGATGCTTAATTTTGTAACTAAAAGTCATGGGAATTTTTAAATATGTTGGACTTAACCCTTGTAATGACCTCCAAATTTTAAAGAAGTTGGCTCTTCTCTTTGAGGTTTGATTTAAAGGGAAAAGAAACAAATGCATAAAAGAAGTGCTTAAACTAATAAAGTGATGTGCCCAGATTGTAATCCTCTACCAAACAGCATAGTAATTAGTACTAATAGAATTTACTAAAAAGATTAAGGAGCATAAAGCATGATCAATAAGTCTAACACAGACTATAAACCAAATCAAAGGCTCATAATAGAAAAGATAACCTATATCCTCATCTATTGAATAACACAATATTGATTTAAACAACATTCACTTATAGAATTAAAGAGCATATAGCATGATTAACAATCTCAATGTTTATGCAAAGCTAACAAAGGCTCATAATAGAAAATAAGAAGAAAGAATTAGAAATAGACTATAACTACATATAACACCAATATCTCTTCATAGTTTGATAGGAGAACAAAGTACATAAGGCAAAATATGCAAAATATAATGTTTTATCACTCAAGAGAGCCACCTGTTAAGGTAGTAGAAAATGCTTCAAAAACTAGCTTCTAAAAACTCTATTGATCTAGATGAATCTCTAGTATCTCCCCTTGCATTCGATCCTTTGATCTACTACTTGTAACCCAAAATATCCATCATGGGTCACTATAACTTACTCAAATTCCAACTACCTATCTGCAAATTCTGGATCTGAAACCTGCATGTCGTTATAACTAAACAACTTAGAGCTTGATTCCATTATTTCTACTAACTGTCTCTTTCATTTTGTTTCAACTATTGCTCCTATTTATCTTCTACCCATAGTTTCTCGAAGCATGGACACATGGATGCTTTTATGGCTATTAATTACTTGACTCTTCCTTCCCTTCATTCTGCAAACTTTTTAGGTTTCTCAACTCTTTTGGGCTCTAAGACCCACAGTGCTAACATGTGTTAGCTTTGTGTTCAATGGAGTGTTTTTGATATTCACTTTCCCTTCAAAGAGTGCCAAAGTGATAAGTGGCATTTTCCACATTTATTTGAGTCTTCAAAGCTTTTCCCTCATTCTCTTATAGTTTTTAACCCTTATGGCTTTTGGAGACTCTATATCATTGAATCTATTACTCCAAACCAAGCCATTGATCCTCTTTGTTGCCCTTTTATGTCAAGTTGAATTGTCATTTATCCATGTGGTAGCCTCATGCTCAACAGAGTCTTTTTGATACTCACTTTCCCTTCGAAGAGCATTGAAGTGACACATGGATACCCTCTGCTAACATTAGAGTCTTAAAGCTTTTTCAAGGCTTTAACAAAAAGAGATTCCTTTAGCCCCACATATTAATATGACCTAAAATGTTATTTAGTTGCCTATATACCTATCCAAATAATATATGCATATCCCAAAGGTATAAAATAAAAATGTAGAATTTTAACTCTATAGTTCATGGTGACTCACCAGGGACTTTGTGCCTACATGGAAGGACTCTCACAAAAACATGAACCAAAACTTACTCAAAATTGTATCTTACCATAGCTCGCTCAGAGCTTCTATAATGCAACCTAGAAACTAGTCCATTTTGTCTCTGATGGATATTGCCTCATATGTAGAGCTTGGAAATCTTTATCTAACTCTATTATTTCCTTATGGGAGAACACTTGGAGGTTTTGGACCACTGAGTAAAATTGAAAATCTAATTTTTTAATAGGGACTAAAATGGTTTCCACTTCAGTGATAGTTGAATAATCACTGAGAGACTGAAAAACCATTTGATCATGTTGCTTTGTGATAAGCAAATTTTGAATTTAGTCTTCTATTAACACTATGTTGTTATCTGGGAAAGGGAAAATGAGTCTCAATTGGACCAATTCTTCAATGTGCCCTATAAAATCCCCAACCAATAGTGACTGAAAATTGCCAAATTTTCAGTGTTTGGTGCTTGGGAATTTTGTCAAACACTTGCTGGTCTATGTCTTTAGTTTGTTGGTCTGATTGGTTTTCAATATGTTTTGAAGATATTTTCACTTGTCTTGAACAATAGATTAATAATCAAACAAGGTAGACAATATAGCAATGATAAACAATGCAAATTGAAGCCAACCCAATCCTTTTTATTTAATTTTTTGAGTACAAATAAGTCTAATATAAATGTGCTTCAGACTTATAATAATGGCCCAAATGATCACATACAAGCAATAGGATAAGAGGAACCTGATTACAATTGAGTGTAGATGAATCCTCTTCAACACTGGATGATGAATGCCTTCAAATGATATGAATTTCTGAGTTGTCTTCAAATTGGTATACTTCAGATCAGACTTGCATATCTTCCAAAATCCACCTCCAAATGAATATATGTCAATGCCAAAGTGTTAGGAAATGTTGGGCGCCCCTTTTGGATGATATTTGATATTTTTTTGGACCCTTGTAATGCAAAATCTCCCCACTTCAAAGTTGTAGACCTGCCATGGATAAACCTTCAAATCTGAAATAATCTCCACAACCTTTAGATTCTTTGGCATAAACAAAATATTCCTTGGACTTGAGCACTCCAAATGGCACTATGCTTGATGTTGATAACCCTCTTAGGTGACCAAAACGAACTTGGAAGTGTGGTTGTTCTCAAAAATTACAGTCATATATTCCTCCTTATTTATAGCTGTAATGGCCTTCCAAAGGTCTCCAAACTTGTCACAAATCTTCCCTAAGGAAGGGCAATCCCTTTGGTAACACTATCACTTGCAAACACTTCCTTAAATATTGAAATCAAACCATTCTAATGGGACTGAAACAAAATTACAGTCAACCCTAAATATTTGCATACTCACCAAAATAGACCTCCATTGTCTTGAGAATGTTCTCCCAGCTAGGGCGCTTCAATTGGATGTTCTTGTTGCTTCAACAAACACCTAGAATGAAAGATTAGAACTCATTTCCATGGCTACCATGAAAGGCTTCAGATTATGCAATGTAAACCCTTGACCAAATCTTGTTGATGATGCCCAAATGAAGAAGTCGAATGCTTCCTCCTCAAAGTGTAACCCTTCAGATGTTATTTCACACCCTCAATTAGGCAATCACTTGAGAGGTATCACTCTCAAGGATTATGCTAAAAAATTGTAGACTATCAGGCTCCACAAATGCTCAAGAAAACTCAAATGAGAAAATAAACTTAGATGCCAAATGAGCGACCCTTGGGGTCTATTTATGCACTTTTCAAAAATTCTAGAAGTTTTCGTAATACATTTTGTAAAACATCATTATATTTTTTAAATAAAAATAATAATTTAAAAAGTGCACCTAAATTTAAAAATATAACATTTTGGCCCCAAATAAATAAATATAATTTATTCGAGAGCATAATGAGCCATCTGATCACCAAATAAATGCAAAAATGACTCTCTCATCACCACCATCTGCCTACGAGAGTCTAGAATAGGCAAATCCATGTAAACTGTCATGTCGTACTAGAGAGGGGATATGACATGCCCTTTCATTATTTCGACCCCTTCCTTCAAAAGATTTAGTAGATTCTTGTATTTAGATGCAGCTTTGTTGCAACTCAGAATCTCACTTACCCTTCCTGCTACTACTCATCTGTCTATGATCCTAGTTGCCTATAACATTTCCTCTAATGTATCAATTAATTTTTGAATCAACCACTATGATTTGAATACCTTGGTAGCAATTGAAAGTAAGATATTCTCCATAGAGGAATCCACTTTCACATATAGGGTATGATCATCAGACATGAACTTGAGTGCAGGCTTCAGATGGGCCACATCCACTAAAATTATCTTCCAACAAGAGACATAGAGTCCCTTGACCATTGATACCACTCTAGCTAATTGGGGTCATTAGGCTAATTCCTAAGTTACCTTTACCATTTCAACTTTAGAGTTCTTGCATTTAACCTGCAAGTTATTCTTTTCAACCTAAGTAGCATTTATCTTCTATCATAGCTAAGTGATCTCAGCTTCCTTATCATTAATTTTCTTCTTTAGAAGACTCTTCTCCAGTTGTAATGAGTTGATACAGGCCTTGGCTGTACTAAGCTCCTATTATATAGACTTTGCTTTGTCTTTTGAAGTCTTTAAGACTTCTTTGGATATTGCCCCTTTCAAGTCCTTGTTGATTTGGGTTATCTCCTTAGCCTTGGCCTTGACCTCTTGTGTCATGCAACTCATAGTGGCTTGGGCTTGGATTACACTTGATTTTGCCTTCTCTAGTTTATTAGAGACTTTGAGATACTCTATGGTGACCATAGATGTAGTTTTATTCATAAGCTCCACTTTATCCTAGGGTCTGAACTAAGTCAGATTCATAGCCACAGCACTCATTGTATAATCCTAAGGTTGCATTTGCTCAACTGGCTTATTCACATTAAGGACCATGTGGGCGATAATGAAGGAATGTTATTTGTGGTCATAAAAAGACCTTGTTCATTACATAGCCACTGCCCTACACTCCATCTACCTTTACTTCTCCTTCCTTGCCTCCCTAGCCTTATTTTCCATGTTTGATTGAGTATGGAAGTCTGAGGGAGAGGTCACTACACCACTAATGAAAGGAGACCCATGGGGTAAACCATAAGGCACCATGATTGATTATTGGGGTTGGTTCTGTGATGGAGATGGAATTTTCAAGACCCTAAGAGAAAAGGTTGGAAAATTTAAATATTAGGAAGTGAAAGGGAATGGGTAACTAGATGGCATCAGTGATTGAGTTGGTATAGTTGAGATGGATGAGAATGTGAAGCCATGTGAAAGAGGTGGCATTAACATAGTTTGAGTGGAATATCGAGGAGTCATGTATGAGGTAGGTTCTACCTCTTTTTCATTATCACCCTCTTGAGACTCTACTATTTGTTTCTTCCTCTTAGGTCTCTCCATAAAATCCTCTTTCTCTATTTAGACTATCACTAGCTGTGTTAAGTATAGAACCTCTTGTGTAGATGATGTTGCTTGTGAGGGATTAAATGGGGCCTCAACCTCATAGACTTCAAAAGTAGGTTGTGTCATCCTTTGTTTCTCTAACTCACTAAGAGATGGTGGCCAAGTCAAAGTTGTGTGCACCATTGTAGATATCCCTACCTCCTGAGTCTCTTTCTATGGTTCTAGGAGGTTGTTTGTATCTGGGCTAGAAGCTGGAGTAACATGAGCCTCATCCCATATATTCTCAAATTGTTCATCTATTTTTACATCCTCAAAATTTTGAGTGAATTCACCAATTTCTTGCATATACTTTCAATAGGCAATTGTTTTCTCTTGACTCCAGCCCTTTTTGACCAAGCCCTATCTCAACCCCTTAGTCATTACTCTTCTTGGGTCATAATTTTGAATGGGCTTATAAAAAGATTCCCATGGTGAGAGTAGAATGTCCTGTAGTTCTACATATATATCTAGTGCATCTCTCTTGGGTTATCTCCTGTCCTCAAAGAATTTCTTGATCTCATGCTTAAAAGAAGCTTGGACTTTATGTTTGGCAAGCCAAAAAGTCATAAAACCATCAGGGTCATATTTCCATAGATCTTGAATCAAAACTAACCCATATGTGGCCAATTTAGTCATCAAAATAAATTTTCCCTACCTCTTCACCATAGTAACACCGCACTTGGTTAGTGGGATGTCATGGAAGGACTTTTCTTTCTCCCTGCTCCATACTCAAAGTCAATAACCACTAATTATTGGGTCACTTCCAAACCTACTATTATGTTGGTCAAAACTTTGGGAAGCATAAGAGATTCTTCCCCAAAACCATGAACTCTAATGAAAGAATGATGGGCTCTAAAAAATAAATCACAAGGGTGATGGGCATCAGACAAGAAGGACCTAACTGAGTCATTCATTCTATTTTTTATAACCCCTGAATCCAACTCCCCTACTAGTGGTGCCACAAAGCACTCAGCAAACTCATAAACATTTGATGACTCTAACAACACATGAGTCGATATGAATAAAGGGATAACTTTCTGAGGGTCTATTGCCTCCAAGTCCCATAAGGTAAAACTTATATGATGTTGAAATAATTAGGTATTTTGATACAAAATGAGATGAAATAGGTATGAGGAATACCTAAAATTAGGATGTACCCTAAAATTCACTAGTTATTGGCTCAAAATATAGGCAATGTGCTCCACAAAATCCAATTTGTATACTTGTATTCTGGCCATGGTCCTCATTCAGAAAAGAGCCGCTAGCTACCAATCATGTACCATCCTATCATGGTCCTCCCTAAAGATGAAGGTGAGCATTGAACATGCCTCTTGTGACACTACTTTCAACATGCCCAAGGGAAAGGGCAGGGGCTGAGGTGTAGTATTATTATCTGCAAAATGTAGCTCCTTATTCAAGAATGCTTGTTTCTAGTGCATTTGAGACCAAACATGCCTTAGTTAAGTCATGTCATAAAAGCTGGTTAAAGGATCATGCTGTAAACTCAACATGTCATGGAAAGCTTGGGGATTGATCACTACCTTGATTAGTCCCTTTTGAATTATCATGTTTATAGAATTATACTTTTGACCACATAAGTCCACTAATTCAGGTTGTAGGTGCACTATTGGCACCATATATTGGGCTAACCCTGAGGTCTAAACCCTCATACCAAAAGTTTTAGGCTTTGTCTGAATCAACATTTTTGCATGCACCGCCTCATTAAAGGTCTTAGTATTCTTTGTCAAAATAGGGTCATATATCTCATCTATGTAATTATGGATGAGGGAAGATCTAACTTTTTTAAAATGTGAAGGTCATTCAAGGTGTTGTTCCCAAAATCTGAACTCATTTTTGGGATAAAAAATGAACTATTTTGGTCCTGTAGGCCAAAATGCTCTCTTCCCTTCTCAAAAATTATTTTGAGTATTCAAATTCTTCACTATTTAAGCTTTTTCAGCTAAGGGACTTGTAGGTTCAATGACTTCAACAAGCGAGTTCTCACAAAGAAATAAGTTTCCAACACTTAGGCAATTTTAAGATTGGTTCAACGCTGAGGTTCAACCAAAAGGTTCATCAACAAGCTTCAAACAAAGGATTGAACCATTGAACCATTGAACCCTACTTCCAATAGGTTTAAAGGTTCAACAAGTTCAAAGGTTCAATGACTTTGGCAAGTTTAAAGTTCAACTGCTTCGGCAAGTTCCACAACTTCGAATGACTTAAAAGAAAAGAAGAAAGATTGAACCCATTAAACCGTTGAACCTTGAACCAAAATGATTCAAATGTTAAGGTTCAATGAGTTCAATCAAAGTTTGAAGAGTTGTTCCAATTAGTTAGTTCAATCAGAAGGTTCAAAGGAGTCCCCCAAAGCCCAAAGGGCAAGTGCCCTTGCGGAGGGTAGTGAACAAAATAGAACAAAAAGATACCTTTCAAAAAGATTTTCCACGGTGAAATTTTACAAGTGAAATCCTTTAGACAAATTGTCTGAAAGAATTCCTTCATACATTTTGTTTGAATGAATGATCAAAGGCCCAACGGGAAGTGACTAAGACAAAGGAAAGAAATCCTTTAGACAAAATGTCTGAAGGAATTCCTTCGGACATTTTATCTAAAGTATTTGAAGAAGAAGGCCACTCGGACCCCAAAGGACAAGTACCCTTATGAGGGGCGCTCAGCAACTAGGAAATGGACCTTTCTTAAGGCATAAATGGATACCTTCCCTTCAAGAGGTTCCAAAGACATTTTGTCTAAAGGAATGATCAAAGGCCCATAGGCTGGTTTCTATAGACTCTGTAGGCTAGTTTCTACGGACTCTACAGGATGGTTTCTATAAACTCTACAGGCTGGTTTCTATGGACTCTATAGACTGGTTTCTACAAACTCTACAGGCTAGTTTCTACAGACTCTATAGACTTGATTCTATGAACTCTATAGGCTGGTTTCTATGGAATCTGCAAGCTTATTTCTAGACTCTGAATGATTTGAAGAAGGTCGCCTGAAGGACCTCGAAGGGTAGGTACCCTTGCAAGGGGCTCTTGCCGACCAAGAAATGGACCTTTCTCAAGGCCCAAAGGGACACCTTCCCTTCGAGGGGTTCCAAATATCTAAAGCTGAAGGAATTTAAAAGATCGAGAGACTTAGAGAAAACAAAGGCTTCTAAGAAAGAGGATGAACCGTTGAACCTTGAACCAAAAGGTTCAACGGGTTCACCAGTTCAAAGAGATGGTTCAAATGAAGAGCAAGGAAAGCGAATTAACTAGTAAAGTGATGGAACCAAGGAGCTGATAAGGCCTCCTAAACCATTGAACCATTGAACCAATAAACTTTCAAAGGTTCAAAGGTTCATGGTTCAAAGTGGTTCAAGCAACCAGTGACTAATGATGTCTCCGCAGATGTCACATTTAGGTAATGAAATATCTATTAATTTTCAAGTGTGGTAAGGAACCTAAAAATAAACTTAGTGACAAGTTGAAGAGGGAGCCAAAATAGCAAGCAGAAAAGGGAAAAGATAGCCTGAGAGTTCAAATTACAACAAGATAGAGGGAAAGACCAAAAATATATGTGTAAGAGTTATTTCTAGTAGGTGGAATAGTCCACCAATTAGACATCTGAGCTCACCAATATTAAAAGGTGTGGCCTATTTTTTTTCTTGAGAATAAAAGTGAGGGGACAACCATGTACATATTGGGAGAAAGATCAGAAGACCCATGTAGAGGAGAAGATATTTTGAGATGAATTGACGCACCACAGTTAAGGCAGATGCCCTGTTCAAGCATGGCCCCTTGACAAAATTGAAAATGCATTCAAGGCATTGAATGCAACATGGGTAATTCCATGAAAAAAAAGTGCCAAGCCTTTCTTGGCTCCTATATATTGTAATCTCCTATTTTATGCAAAGGAGATCTTTTTGGTTATAGAAGTAAAACTCTGCCAAAATTGTGAGGTGATCACTGAGACTTTGAGCTCAAATTGTTAATCATATTTCTTATTTGAATGAGAAAGCAAGTTACTTTCATACTTTGTGATGTAATTGCTTGTGTCATTTAAGAGATTGTTCTTATGTCTATTTTTTGAATGCATTCTTGTCCATTTAATAAAATACGAAGAATTAGTACAAGTAATCAAGAAGGTGTTTTGAAGCCAACTGTGAGAAGACTTTATGCTACCATAATTATCTTTAGTGTGTATGTTTTCAGTTTATTTCTATGTAAAGGATCTTGAGATGACTTTGTGCCTCCATTATCCTTTGTATTTCCTCTTGGGCAGTTGAGGTGGAGACTTTGTGCTACACCTTTTTCAGCTGGTTACTACGACCCCTGTTATCAGTTACTTGTTACCTATCAAAAAGAACTATTGTTTGCTACAAGACCACTTTTGAAAGAAGAGAAGTGCCTTCAATGTTTTCACTTGGATTTCTCCTTTATTTATGAATATCATCTCTAAAAGAAGAGAGATGGATGGTGTTGTCCTACCCTTGAGTGTTATTTTTTGCATATATATATATAGTATATAGCTCCTCATATTTATAGGGAACCTCCCCTTGATGAGAGGAGAGATTTGTCCTCTTTTGATGTGGTAAACCTATACATATAGCTAACCAATCTCCCTATATTGTGGTTGAAGTAACCTATTTTGCCCATCAGTTAGCTGGTGACAAAATATTCACCCCACAATTTTTTGGTGACTCTTCTGGAGAAGAGCGCGCAGTTTGAAGCCTCAAGCTTCAAGTTGAAGTAGGGCCAGTTCTTTTCCATTTTTATTCTAAAATTTGAAAACTCCATGCTATACTAGAAGCCAGAGAGCCTAAAGTGTTGTTGACCCTATTTTTGAGTTGGTGCAGCAGGGCAATTTTGATTTGTTTCCTCCATAACTTCAAGTACAACAAACTAAGAGTCTTCCTCCTACCAATACCAGGTCACCACTACAAGGTAGAGCTTCTTTTTATACTGTTAGCAGAGCTTTGCCTATACATGCTCCACCCAAATTTTTTATCCCCACTTTCCATAATCAAATCATGGCAATTCAAGGCCCCTGGAGTAACTCTTTCAACCTACTCAATTTAACTCCACCTCTATATGAGCTACCACACAGTTCAAGGAATAATTTCCCCAAATTCTTTGGTGATGGGAGAGTTCATCTTGATGAACACATTACAGCTTTTAGCATAACTTGTGGTGTGATAGGCATGGAATATGAGGATGTGGCAGTCAGGTTGTTTATGGAGACATTACAAGGTGCCACTGCAGACTGGTTCTATCATCTACAGGCCCAGACTGTGACTGAATGAAACACTCTTAAAGCTAAATTTGAAGCCAGGTTCAAGCCTATAGAAGATGCACATGCCTTGCTGGCCCAGCTCACACAGATGAATAAAGAACCCCATGAACCTATGAGGGACTTCATTGCCAAATTTGACAAACTGAGGAACAAGATTCCTACAATTGCTCAGCCAACACCTGAGAATCTCAAATGTTTCTTCATCAACTCACAGCTACCTAAAGTGAGTTTTCTGCTGAGACATGCTGGCTACATAAACCTTGTTGTTGCTCAGGATTTGGCCATCACGGTAGAATATGACCTTATCTTAGTAGGAAAGATAAGGAGAGATCCTAACAAAGGTAAATCTTCTTCATCTTCTAAATATTCATCTACAAGCACCACTAATCTAATGGCGCAGAAGCTAGCAAATGAGTTTCTAACTCTTAGAAAGCAAATGGCACAAGAGATGGCATCTACTCCTTCATATAGAGCTATACCAATGAAGACATTCCTTGATCAATCATACCAAGGCAATGCTGCCAGGAATCAAGGGTATCCAAATCATCTTCCTCCCCCATAGGGGAAGCCATTGAAGCAGCACTAGCCAACTCAGCAATTGAATATCTTAAAATAAAATTTGATTTCTCCTTCCAACTTGAGTTGAACCCAGAAGATGATGCTAATCTCTTCACAGAGGGAGAAGAAGAATTAGGTGGTGACTCCAACATTGGTTTCCTAAATTATCAAGATGAACCTAGAAGTGAAGGTAAAGAAGTTGATGGATCATACACTATTTTCACCCAGTCTAAGAACCAGTCAGCCCAATAAGCTGATAAATAAAAAATAGAGGAGTGACCTCAACCATAAATTTCAATTACCAAATGAGGAACCACTCTGCCTTTTCAAACAAAGGACCTGATGATCGCTAAAAAAGTAAGTACCCCAAACATTTATTCGCCTTCAACTTTAATTTCAAAAATTGGTCCTCCCCCTCTTAAAAACCAAGAGGATGAATTCCCTTTCCCTATTCATAATTCATTTCAGACATTTGATATAGTTGACCATGTCAAAAAAACTATAATTCAAATGTCTGAATTTGAATTCCTCCAATCCAACTTTGAGCAATTGGATAAGTTAGTGGAATGTGTGAAGAATAAAACCATCCCTGTAGGACCAGCCATTTCAAAGGTGACTCCCACATCCACCAATAATAACCTGGTCATTGCTCCTCCTGCTACTCCCAAAAGGACTGAACCATTTTATATTTTCTTGCTGATAAATGGATACCAGTTGAACAATTATATCATAGACTCAAGTGCATCTAACAATGTCATGCCTACCAAAGTGGCAGATTCTCTTGAACTCACACTGACCAAGACATTTTGGAGATGTTTCTCCATGGAGAATAAACAAGTGCCACTATAGGGATAAATCAAGGATGCCCAATTTGCATTTGTGGCATTCTCAAACAAGAGAATCAAGATGATAGTCTTGGTGGCTGACATCCTAGCCTCATACAAAATCCTTCTTGGGCAAAATTTTTGCAAAGATGTTGGTGACAAATTAAGCATGGACCTATCTGAGGCAAGAATCCCTGTCAAAGGCATTATGCAGAAATTGCTCTCTAAGAAGGAAGCAAAATATGTTGTCACTAAAACATTAGCACCTGAAGCTCAAATTCTATTTGAGTCTTCAGGCATGGGTAATTACTTCTTATCCATAGAGGAGGTTCATGTGGCGTCTGATAAATTTTTTGAAAATGACAATCTAAAAATTGATTCAGGAAAACTAGCAAAAGAGTTAACAGATGCAGTGCAAGTGCAAAAGAATCCTCCCCTCCAAATGAAGAAAAATCTAAGGTAAGGTCAGCTTTTGATGATGTATGCATAATAGAATTTGATGGTAATTGTTCTTCCACTGGTTCAAGAGCTAGGATTATGTTGATAGCACTCCAAGGAGATATTTTTCCTTCTTCATATAAATTATAGTTTAGCAATACCAATAATATTGTTGAATATGAATCATTGTTGCTTGGATTGAAGGCCACTCAAGACAGGGGCATCAAACTCATTCACGCCAAAGGAGATGTTGAGCTGGTGGTTTTTTAGGTGAGGAACCTATACCAAACCAAAAATGAGAGATTATGTCATTATCATAATCTAGTTTGGGATCAAATTGAAAGTTTTGATGCTTTCAGCATCTCTGCAGTTCCTAGGGAATTCAATGACTGAGCTGATACTTTGGCTGCTTCAACAACTCTTTTAGGAGAAAGGTACACTATCGAACTGGTCTTTTGACCAAGTGTGCCTGATAATGCCAATCATTGGTAAGTATTCAATAGCGATAATCAAATCATTGCCTTTTTAGAATAAAAAGATAGCTTTAAATAGCTTTACTTCGAAGGCAGTGAGCCTCAAAAGCTTGACCCAGCCCTTGAATCAAGTTCAAACATAGATGAAGAATTCCTACAGCTAAAAGGGAATAAAATATCAAAAGGCTTGGTTTCTCTTGAGATGTTATTTAACAAGCATGACAGGTTCATCAAACCGCAACAAATAGATTCAAGCTCCTCTCAAGAGTTTGATCAGATAAATTTGGGTACCAAGAAAAATCCCAAGATGGTGAACATTGGAAAGTGATGCACTTCTCAAGAGAGACTCAAATTTGCTGTTCTACTCTACCAGTACATGGATGTTTTGGTGTAATCCTATGATGATCTAAAGTCACTCAAGCCTAAAGAAGTTTGCCATGAAATTCCTCTCAAAAGTGATTTGATGCCTTACAAGCAAAAATTTAGGCAATACAATCTAAAAATATCAAGTACTATTCTATCTAAAATATATAAAATGTTGAATGCTAAGATAATTTTCCCAATCCATCATTCCACATGGATTGCAAACATAGTTCCTATGAGGAAGAAGAATTGAAAATTTTGCCTCTATGTTGACTTCAGAAATTTGAATTAGTCATCCTTAAAGGATAACTATCCTCTGCCCATCATGGACAATGTTCTTCAGACAGTGATCGATTCAGAGATGTTAGCAATGCTAGATGGCTTCTTAGGATACAATCAAGTTGAAGTTGGTGAAGCAGACCAGCATAAGACTGCCTTCACCACACCTTGGGGCACCTTTGCATATCAAAGAATGCCATTTGGCCTGGTTAATATTGGTACCACCTTCCAGAGAGCAATGGACCTTGCTTTCAAAGATGAAATGGGTAAGTTTATTGTGGTATACCTTGATGACTTGATCATCTTTTCTAAGCATCACCCTGATCATGTGCGCCATTTGCAACAAGTACTAGAACAATGTTGCCAGAATGGCATTTCTTTAAATCCCAAGAAGTCTATTTTTGGAGTAACATAAGAGAAACTTCTTAGACACATTGTATCTTGAGAACGCATAAAAATTGACTCAAAAAGAGTCAAATCCATCTAGGAGCTTACCCTGCCCAAAAGTAAGACTGCAGTTCACTCTTTCTTCAAAAAAGTGATTTTTTTATGAAGGTTCATTCCTGAGTTTTTTGAGAAGACTCACCACATTATGAACATGATGAAGGGAAAAGCCACTTTCAGCTGGACTGAAAAAGGCAAATTGGCATTTCGAGACATCAAGACAGTTATTGCCCATACCCTAATTCTGGTTTGTCTAAATTATACTAAGAATTTTACAGTGTATAGTTATGCTTCTGAGCACACACTTTTAGCAATTCTAGTTCAACAGAATGAAGAAGGTGTGGAATCTCCCATATCCTTCATGAGATATCCTCTCAAAGCTCATGAATTAAAATATTCAAACATGGAGAAACATGTTTATGTAGTGGTAAAGGCAGTAAAGCACTTCCATTTTTACATCCTCAATTCACACACTACTGCCCTGGTTCTTGATACCACAGTTAAATCCATATTAACTCAGCAAGAGTTTGGAACTAAAAGGGGCAATTAGATTTCTAAAATCCAAGAGTTTGATCTCATTATCAAACTAATGAAGCTTGTACAAGAAAGGGGCCTCTAGAAATTGATTGCTAACAACAGACCCAAAGAAGCAAGGCATGAAGAAACAAAAGTGGAAGACACACCAACAGTCCTCTTTGTCTCCACCATGAATGAGTAGTATTCGAATATTGCTCATTTTCTTACCTATTGTGAGTGCCCTACTCACCTGCCTCATAAATAAAGGAGGATTGTTAAATTTAAAGCTGCCAATTTTTTCTTGTGAGATAATGGCCTATATAAGAGAAGCCTTGATGGAGTGTTCCTTCATTCTGTGGATAAAAAATAGCAGAACTAACTTTTGAAGTCCTTCCATAATCTAGCATATGGAGGATATTTTTTTGCTCCTATAACTACCCATAAGATTCTATGAGCTAGGTATTACTAGCCTTCTCTATTTTAGGATGCATACAAATAGGTACGAAGATGTGAATTGTGCCAACAGTTCATTGGAAGACCCAAGTTAGCTACTTTGCCTCTCAAGCCAATGGTAATAGAAGAGCCATTTTAGCAATGGGGAATTGATTTCATTGGTCCTGTAAACCCATCTTCAAGCGCTGAGAATGATTATGTCTTTATAGCCACAAATTACTTCACTAAATGGGTGGAAGCAATTCCCACCAAGCATGTTACTTCAAAAGTGGTATGCGATTTCTTCAAGGAAAACATCATTTCCAAGTTTGGGGTCCGAACCAAGATTATGATGGATAATGCAACCTATTTTTATTCTCATGAGATCACTCAGTTCTATTTTTACTATAAAATTACCCTCTCCCACTCTAATTATTTCTCACAAGGGAATGGCCAAGCAGAATCGAGAAACAAGAACCTAGTGACCATCATCAAAACATTGGTGGATGACAACCAATGAACCTGGCAAAAAGCATTGGTTGATGCTTTATGGGCAAACAAAATTACACCCAAAAGGGTGATAGGTATATCACCATTCCAACTTTTGTATGGTTCTTAATGTAGAGATACCAATCACCCTAGAATTGCCAGCACTAAAATTGGCAAAGGCAGTCGAAGATCAGACATATAAAAGCTCCATTGATAAAATGATCATGTGCTTGACTGAGATGGATGAGCAGCAAACTATGGTAGCGGACCGAATTATTACGCATCAAAGTTTGGTGAAGAAGCTCTTCACCCAAAAAGCTAGAACCTGTGATTTCTAGATTGGAGACCAAGTCTTATTAAGGGACAAGAGAAGAGAACCAAAGGGAATGCATGGAAATTTGATTCCCTAAGAAGAAGGTTGCCTGAAAGACCTCGAAGGACAAGTACCCTTGTGGGGGCTCTCAGTGACCAAGAAATGGACCTTTCTCAAGGCTCAAAGGAACACCTTCCCTTTAGGAGATTCCAAAGACATTTTGTTTGAAGGAATGATCAAAGGCCCGCAGGTTGGTTTCTATAGACTTTGAAGGCTAGTTTATATGGACTCTGTAGGTTGGTTTCTACGGACTCTGCAAGCTTGTTTCTATGGACTCTACAAGCTTGATTCTACGGACTCTACAGGTTGGTTTCTACAGACTCTATAGGCTTCTTTCTATAGACTCTAAATGATTTAAAGAAGGCCCCCCGAAGGACTCTGAAGCATAGGTACCCTTGCGAGGGGCTCTCGGTGACCAGGAAATTGACCTTTCTCAAGGCTCGAAGGGACACCTTCCTTTCAGGGGGTTCCAAGATATAAAACTAAAGGAATTTCAAATCTTGAGAGACTTAGAGAAAACAAAGGCTTCTAAGAAAGAGGATGAACCGTTGAACCTTGAACCAAAAGGTCCAATGAGTTCACCAGTTCAAAGAGATGGTTCAACCGAAGAGCAAGGAAAGTGAATGAACCAGGAAAGTGATGGAGCCAAGGAGCCGATAAGGCCTCCCAAACCATTGAACCAATGAACTTTCAAAGGTTCAAAGTGGTTCAAGCAACCAGAGACCAATGACGTCCCCACAGATGTCAAATTTAGGGTAATGAAATATCTATTGATTTTCTCAAGTGTGGTAAGGAACCTGAAAACAAACTCAGTGACCAGTTGAAGAAGGAGCCAAAAGAGCCAATAGAAAAGGAAAAAGATAGCCCGAGAGCTCAAATTGCAACAAGAAAGAGGGAAAGACCAAAAATATCTGCGTAGGAGTTATTTCCAGTAGGTGGAATAGTCCACCACATAGACATCTGAGCTCACTAATATTAAACGGTGCGGCCCATTTTTTCTTGAGAATAAAAGCGAGGGGATAGCCATGTACATATTAGGAGAAAGATCAAAAGACCCATGAAGAGGAGAAGATATTTTGAGATGAATTGACACACCACAGTTAAGGCAGATGCCCTGTTCCAGCATGGCCCCTTGACAAAATTGAAAATGCATTTAAGGCATTGAATGCAGCATGGACCATTCTATGAAACAAAGTGCCAAGACTTTCTTGGCTCCTATATATTGTAATCTCCTATTTTATGCAAAGGAGATATTTTTGGTTATAGAAGCAAAACTCTACCAAAAATGTGAGGCAATCACTGAGAATTTGAGCTCAAATTGTTAATCATATTTCTTTGTTTGAATGAGAAAGCAAGTTATTTTAAGACTTTGTGTTGTAATATCTTGTGTCATTTAGGAGACTATTCTTATGTCTATTTTTTGAATGCATTCTTGTCCATTTAATGAATAAGTAGAATTAGTACAAGTAATCAAGAAGGTGTCTTGAAGCCAACTGTGGGAAGACTTTGTGTTGCCACAATTGTCTTTAGTGTGTATGTTTTCAATTTATTTCTGTGTAAAGGATCTTAGGATGACTTTGTGCCCCCATTATCCTTTATATTTCACTCTTGGGCAGTTGAGGTGGAGACTTTGTGCTACACCTTTTTCTGTTCGTTACTATGCCCCCTATTACCAGTTGCTTGTTACATATCAAAAAGAACCCCTGTTGTTTGTTGCAAGACCACTTCTGAAAGAAGAGAAGTGCCCTCAGTGTTTTCACCTAGATTTCTCCTTTGTTTGTGAACATCATCTCTGAAAGAAGAAATATGGATGGTTTTATCCTACCCCTGAGTGTTATTTTTTGCATATATATATAATATATAGCTCTTAATATTTATAAGGAACCTCCCCTTGATGAGAGGAGAGATTTGTCCCCTTTTGATGTGGTAAACCTGCACATCTGGCTGACCAATCTCCCTATGTTGTGGTTGAAGTAACCTATTTTGCCCATCAGTTAGCTGGTGACAAAATATTCACCCAACATAAGGGTCAAGTCATACATCTTTGAAACTTCCCATAACTTTGGTGATTAGTTGCAAAATTAAGCATCAATAGTTTTCCTGACACACCGGTAGGATGAAGTCTAACTAAAAATACATGAGCGAACATCCTTCAAGAGGTAGACCAACTATAAGATCTCAATTTGCTATAAATTTGGGACTCTTAATACCACCATTAGTAACTAGTTCAAGAAGAAGGTCAACTCAACAAAATACACTAGGAAGTCAAATGGCCATTCAAGCTCCACTTAGGAACTTTATCAATTAAAATGGTGGAAGCCCCCTTATCCTTCCAACACCTCCTGATAATGGGACCCTATTCCAGCTAATGCTCTAAAAGAATTACCTAAATTTATTAGAGAGGACTTCAAGGCTCCATCTGAGCATCTTCAAAATGTGGCTAGTGTATGCACTATCTACTTTATCACACAATAAAATGTAGCCTTGATACTACTCGTTGCCTCTTTAAAAGGAAGGGCTCTTGATTGGTATAGATCTTTAGCACCAAATTATATTAGAAACTAGGATCAAATAGGAATTGCATTATATGATAGATTCAATGAAAAAAAGAATATATCATCCCTCTTATAATAATTAATAACTATTAAGAGAGCTCCCCAAGAAGCAATGGCCGATTTCAACACTAGATTTTAGAAGACACGACTAAGAATCCCAATCTTGGCCTAACCACCTATAGGTATGGAAATTGTTTTTGATCTTAAGGCCTTTAATTGTGATATCTCAGTCATGATCCAATCACTAGGAGGGTAGACCCTTCTTGATGCTTATGACCTTATTGTAAAAGCAGAAAATAACTTGATAGATGTTGGGAAACTACCCCCAAGGCCTCCTATACCTATGTTTCTTGAAATATCTCTCCCTATTCAAGAAGAGGTTCCTAGCAATTCTTAGGTCAATACTTCCCTATACACCTTTCCTTCATCTCAAGGGACATTAGCCACAATTCCATCTTCTTCCTCATTGGAAATGATTGATGTCAAGAACATCCTTATAACCTTTCTATTGAAATTATCAATCTTAAGAGGAACCAAACTTCATATCAACAATATTCTTACAAGAGCTTCCAAGGGAATAAACCCTCATATCATTTGAATCAGTATCAAGAGACTCAAATAACATCTTCATCACAACCATCCAATCAGATCATCCCTATACCTGCACCATTTTAGACAGTCTCACCAAGCTCAAAAAGAGAACTAGTCCCTGGCCAAAACAACATGGTGGAAGAGACAAATGCATGGTTTTTTCCTTGTAATGACTCTCACATGCCAAGATGTTTCCCAATTGGAAATTTACAACAAATAACAACTAAACAAAGAAGGATGGGAAACTAGGAAACTACCACATCATGACCATATCAGTCACCCAGAGTTCAGACTACAACCATGGTTGCCCAGATGTAAGGCATGTCATTAAAAAAAGGAGAGATTTCCCCTAAACACACTTTGTTCTCATGGATTGAAGGTGAAGAATACGTGTTCACTAATGAGGCATCTACATCTAAGAGTTTGGTTAAGTCTGATTATTTTACATGGTCAAAAAGGAGAATGGTATAAGATGCTTTTACTACTACTAATACTAAATCAATAAAGGTGTCATTAAATCTAGTTCCTTAGGTCCTTATGACAATACAAGAGGTTTCAATGATGAATTAGAATCAAGGAATCTCCAATGCAGTAGTTGAAAGGATAAGGTATCTACAGTACTCCAAAGTAAAGCCACCTAGACAAATCAATGTGGTAGAACAACTGAAGAAAGTTCTTGCTAATGTCTCATTATGGGATATGTTGGCCATTCCTAAAAAAGGAACTATTGTAAGAAGCACTAAAGGATCAAAATGATCCCAATTCTAGTGCCACAAAGGAAACTCCATCAAGTAGAGGCAAAGAGCAATTAAAAACATTCTAGCCACAACAACCATCAGCCTTGGTGAATGCCAAAAAAGAGGTAGAGAAATTTAAACCTAACCCTTTTGATATGACTCTTATAGTGGGTAAGAAATTGCTTCATAATTCTATGATAGACTCAAGTACAAGTACTATAGTCATGCCTAAGTTAATAACTTATGCCTTGAAGATTAAGTGTGTAGACACTTAAATCTGGCCACCAATAACCTCCAACCAGGCTTTTGACCAATTTCCACCAAAATGCACAATTTGGCCTAAAAACACTAAAATACATTAAATGAGTTGAAATTTATATATTCAAGCTCTGATTTTGGCTAGGGTATCCCTAAGTGGGGGAATGCAAGTTATAGTCCAACTAACTTTGATCCGATCATTCCAAGTCAAAATGCTAATTTTGTACTTGGGTACTCTGGATTGTTATTTCCTATCATATCTCTTGCACAAGACACGCGCCTTTGTTATTTATTTTTGGTAACATCCTAAATGGGATAATGGATCCAAAACATCTGACATTGACTTCCAATTCCAATCTAGTCAAATTTTAGACCAATAATAAGGCATTATGATCAATTTGAGTAATTTGTGCACAAAGTGCTTAATCATGATTAAGAGCTAATTAAACCAAATTAAAGCCTAATTAATAATTCCATGGAAACTTGTTGAATACTTATTTTTAGAAATGAATATTGAATATATGCATCATCAAGTGACATCATTTCTTGGGAAGACATCCTTAGGCCATAAATACATAAAATATCAAGGTTAACCCCTCCCATGCCTCATCAATGTCTCACATGCCTCTTAAATGCCCCTCTATCCCAAATATTGATGAGCCTATTAATGGATTTTTAATTACATAATTGGATTAATCCTTAGCCACACATCTCAATCTTGAGATGGACGGTTCAGGTTGATTCTAGCCATTTTCTAAAATCTATAAATAGGAGGCCTTGCATATTGAATTTTAAGCTTAATTTGTGCAAAGTTACCATGTCAAATTGATTCCAAGAGCTCTCACATGTCAAAGTTATGATGCCAAAATATTGAGTCAAGCCAAGCCAAAGCCACAAGGTGCCAAGGAGAAGAGGAGATAGCCAAGCCTCTTTTGATGAATAATTCATGAGCACAAACCGAGCAATCCACTACAACAAGCATTTCGAGCGTCCAAGGAAGGTGAAGGATTCTTGTTTTTTCCTTACTTTTTATTTGTGCTTTTAATTTGTTTTTGTTATTAAGCTCACCCTAGTAACTAGGCCTAGAGATGTCTGTTAGTTAGTGTGTTTTTATCAATTTATTTTCATTTTGGGACTAATACAATACTAATCACCTCTCTTGAGTCAAATTCCTAGTTCATAGTATGAACGATTAACCAAAGGAGTTATGCAACTTGATGGGAAATCAGTACAAACCATAGGGATAATTAGAGGGTTTCCATTACATTTGTATTCTTACCCAAACATAACTATTTTACAGGATATATTGGTCATAGATATCCCTACCCTTTTTGGTTTATGCTTATCTAGGGACTTTACAGCTAAAATTAGAGGGTACATGTCTCTTGACTAGTCTCACCTTATTCTAATAACCAAGTATGGTTCAAAGATGAAGATATTATTAGAACCTCTCAGCAAAGAGCATATTACTGATCAAGTAATATCAAAGTTTGAAGCATCTCACGTAATGATTACTAGAGAAGAAAGAGTCTATATAGAGGAATGCACCAAAGGTGATGATAATCAAAAGGGTTAAAATTATCTCTTAGATATGATAGTCACAAACCCTTTTGGTAATTTTGAATCCACTGGTTTGGGAAATTATGTGATTTATGACAAGAATCTTAAGATACATAGGATTATGATGAAGGTGATGATCATAAGATAAGAGCCAACTTCTTTAAAATTTGGAGGTTTTTTTAAGGGTCAAGTCCTATAGCTTTAAAACTTCCCACAAATTTGGTGATTAGTTACAAAATTAAAAATCATGTCCCAACCCATTTAATTGACTCATTTAATGCTTTGGATCCCACACTTCCAGCAATTCCCAAGTTTTGAGTCCCTATGTCTACTCCCCCATTAGTATCACTTTCACCTTCTACACCCACAGTAGACACAATTGTTTCTATTGTCCCCACCTCTTCTAATTTTATAGTTTCCTAATCACCTTCAATGGAGATAGGTTAAAAACAAGTTCTTGATGCAAATGTGGACTTGTAACCTATAGATGATGATGAAGTTCCACAAACATCTATTGAACAATCAGTGGTAGCATCAGCATAGGATTCAACACCTGTCATCATGTCTACTAGTGCAATAGCTTTAGTTGTGGATTCTTAGGTGATAGTATCTACATAGCAAAATGCTACCCCTAGTTGGCTAGCACAAATACTGGAAAAGAAATGAAAGCAAATGATTTCCCCAAGTACGTTGGATTTTGGTCTTTTAGACATGAAGAATAAATCCAAGGCTACTACTCGAACCTTCTCCAAAATACTATGTGACTCAGCAGGGGGAAGATATATGGAGATTGCAGTCCCCCCACTAGACAAACCAAAAGAAGATATAGTGGTGGGGGACTATCAGATATCAAAGATTCACCTTGGATGTCCAACAAGGGAGAGGTTAAATCATGATGTTCAATATGGCATCAACTCCCTCTTTAAGAGAATAAATAGTGACAAAATCACTAAGGATGAATTGAAAAATATGGTTCATCAACTTACAGTTGCACTAAATAAATTCATAGAGCCCAATGGATCATCGACATAACTTGAAGTAGCACAACTAGTCACCCAGATCCCAGATTAGGCAATAATTGATGTGGTGATTAGAATTACAATCATGGGAAGGGCTAATAAAGCATGGTCAAAGGAGTCCATCTCCAAAGGTAATAAGATTATTGATATGATCATGGACCATTATATATTTTTGAGGGAAAGAAAGATTACCTTGAGAGAACTAGTCAATAAATACGAGGGAGAAATAGCAACTTTGAATCTTTATTATCCTGAATTGACAGTTGTAGACTCTATCGACATTGACATCCTCCTTGTTGCAAGAATCCTAAAAAATGATGGAGAATAAGAAGAATTAGACATATATACACAATTCAAGCTAAAGTTGCTCACAGAGGATGCACATAAGGCCAATGTTGGCCATGACAAGGCCATTGACATGCTATATGATATAGAATATTTGTTGAATAAGTTGTCATGCAAGCCAACAAATTATGAAGATAAACTCCTTCTAGTAGAAGAGATTTAGAGAAAATTTAAAGAAGTGGTAGAAAGAGAATATGCTAAAACTATAGTCTTTACCTTAAGCTATATCCATTGTTATATCAGGTATCATAATAATTTGGATAAGATGGGTAAATATATGCAAGAAATCAAGGCCTTAAGGAGAGAACTTTTTGACACATCAACAGAATGCGAGATTACCAACCTCTACTCTTTTGGCATAGATAAAGAGAGAATCTAGGAGATTTTCATGGCCTTTGATGCATATGTTCAAAAATTGCAAGACAAGAAAGACACAGAGGTAGAAGAAGTTTTGGAAATTGATTAATTCTTTATGTTGAAATATTCTCATATATTATACTTTCATTATTGTAAAACATTGTAAAGTTGTATATTGTATAATTGCAACTATCTTTTATAGCTCTTTTTGAGAAAGAGATGTCTGTATTTTAAAATTTATATTTTGACAAGTTGGAAATTTTAAAAAGCATAATTATAAATTACACTTTCTATTTTGAAAAGTTATAATTGCTAACGTTGTAAAAGCATATATTGAAAAATTCAAATCTAGTTTTGACAAAGTGGTATGACTTGCAAGTTGTAAAAGTCTCACTTGTAAATTTCATCTTAGGGTTTTGCAAAAAGTAACTCAAGTAACTTCTAAGTTATCTTTTGATTAAACATTGAGTTTCATTTTGGTGCCCCATTTTGCATGAAGAATCTTTTGCAGTTGCATGGAGGAGAAGGAGAGGTGTTGCATGAAGTTTCCTCAAGTCTATCCATGCCAATGTTGAGGTAAAGCATGTTCACATTATTAATGTAAAATTTAATTATTGTTAGTTATAATAATACATTAATCTATTTGTAATAGGGTTAGTTTATTATATAGATATATTATTAACAGTTAACAATATATCTCGTATTAATATAGTGGTTTGTTAGTTTGTTTAGCTGAGAGATTGTAGTATCCTTATTTATAGGCTATCCCTTATTTATTTGGGTCTACCTAAAAAGATATGTAATAGAAGAAATATAATGTGCAATATATTATTATTATGCTTAATTATTTTCATCATGTTCGACTCTTTTTTTCTGTATGCAGATCCAAACCTACACTGTCATCTGGTATCACAGCAATGTCAGGGTCTTTCAATGATGGTTGTGTAATATATTTGTGAGGGGTTATTATATTATTCTTATTCACCCCTATGAATGAAAGTATAAATAGTGTATTCCTACTTATTCAGCTACATCAATTTATAGTCTTCAAATCCTTGTATTATTGGTGGAAACTCAGCTCTTTTGGATTGACATTTCTTCTGCATCTCCAACCAGCTTTGCATTCACTCACTTAGGTTTTCACCAAATAAGAATCAGTTCCATTCTACAATCAGTAAACAAATTTGCATATGGATTCTCAGTGATGTGAGTAGCCATATATGAGATCTATTTTCATTTCACATGAATAAAGATCATTGGAATGAGCCTCTCACTCCACAAGCAGACTAGTCATACTTAGTCAAGTTATCTTCCATTTCTATGCATAGCATTTACATTTTGAAATGTATTTTTTCATGGATGGAAACTCTCCCTCAACATGATCTACCCATGAGTTTTCATGGCAAAACTCAATGTCTCCATCTCATCCTGCAATGACATCATCATTGATCTATGTTATAAGTAGTTATCACGTCGAACCACCTAGAATTCATTCACCTGTTGTTCGCTATACTCCATCAATCTAAAACCAAACTTGATTCCTTATATTTTATTACCATATAAAATATCAGCCAGCATGTTTAAATTTATTGTAAGTCTGTGCTGATAGCAACAAACATCACATGCACTCATCAATCATTATAAAGCTCTTTCATAATTTCTACCATCCAAGTGAGAGTTTTTGGTATTATGTATATCCTGGGCATTATTTTAATTTTGAGTCAATGGTATTTTAGAATTAAAGCATTTTTTATTATGAGTTATAGTCATTGAGAGTTGTGTATGTCTTTTGTTAAGTTTTAGTTTTGATGTGTTAATGCATTTTCATAAAATTTCTTTTATTAAAGAAATCTATATTATGCATATAATTTATAAGTCTACTTATATAAAAGAGTTAGAAGAGTCAAGTTATTGTTTAAAAAATAATTTTTTACTTTATTATTTTTTAAATGATTACATTGTCAAAAGTCATGTTTTCAATTTTAGTCAAAATGTGAATGTGTCAAAAAGAGTCAAAGTCATAAAAGTCAAAATTCATCAAAAATATTAAAAGTGTCAAGTTTAGAGTCAAAATATTTTAGGTCCAATATCATATATATATATATATCATGGATGCATTTTCACTCGTACGCGACGTCTGAATTATGGGGAGTCTTGTCATCAACAACATGAGCTTCATTGAGATATCGGTTGAGTAAGCAAATTCTTCTATTAGAGGTTGGAGGATACATGGAGGAAGGAGGTTTCCAAATCCTCTCATTAGTCACCAATGCTGGGGCCCAGAATGATTTGGTGACTTGTGTGTGTTTGAATAAGAATAGATGGACATTCTTGTTCACATGTGTGGTGTGATTTTATCTTTTTCAATTGTGTGTTTTTATTTCCCTACTTGTTTGAAACACCTATGTTATTTGGAGACAAGGGAAAGTGCGGATATAATAGAATGTGGCAAATAGTTGTATAAGAGGCCAGCTAACTACAAAGATCCCATGACTGCCTTACTTCTTTATGGAGATGACCCCTAGTGATATGTCCATTGTGGTCACATAAAGTAAATGTGGGATGCATTCCTTCGCATAGTAGTGGTCATGTGCAACAAAATCACATCAATAGTATGCAGTCCTAAAAGTATGTGTTGGCATATGATTATGTTTGGGCTAATTATTGAATATGTATATCCTCCCCATGCTCACATTAAAGGGGTGTAGATAGGATTAATAATGTTCACAAGGGGGTGAATGTTGAGGTAAATCATGTTCACATTATTAATATAAAATGTAAGTATTTTTACTTATAATAATACGTTAATATGTTTGTAATAGGGTTAGTTTGTTACACAGATATATATATTAATAGTTAAAAATATATCTCATGTTAATATAGTAGTTTGTTAGTTTGTTTATTTGAGATATTATAGGGATTTTAGTATCCCTATTTATAGGATATCCCTTGCCTACTTATTTGGGTCTACCTACGAAGCTGTGTAATAGAAGAAATACATTGTGCAATATATTATTATTGTGTTTAATTGTTTTCATCATGTTCAGCTCTATTTTTTTGTATGCAGATCTGAACCTACAGTGTCAGCCACACCAAGTTCAATATCACACCTAGCTCTTGCATGTTATTTTCCAAACCATTTTACAAATTCAAAGGATGCCACAAATAGGAGATCGATCCTCTTTTGCATGGCGTTCCATATCTGCATGATATTTATACTAAGCATTGAAGTTTTTGATAACTACATCTCATTTATGAGATATTTTGTATAAAGATGGGTAGAACACTATAGCCCAATCTATCTTTTTGCTATTAGTAATATTATTCGACATTTTGAATGTATTTTCTACAAGTTGTAAACTAGAGAATGAAATAAATTGAATATTTTGCCTTTCTTGTCCAATAAATCCCTGTGTATGCAATTTATTTGAATATTTATGAAAGTTTAATTCTTATTTTAGTCACAAGAAATTCATTTGTGGTATTTTCTACCCTTTTGAAGGATTGTATGATAAAAGTAAAAGAATATTTTCCCTTTTGTGAAAAATAATAAAATATTGCCTCTAATTTCCCATTTGCATGAGTTTGTGCTAAAACAAATTTCAACCTATTTTTCTATTTTGTTGTGTTCATTCAAGCAAGTATTAAAATCCACTAAAATAAATATTTGGTGTAATCACCATTTTTTCAGTTTTGCAAATTTCATTCTCAAACCCTTTTCCCCAGTCAAACCCTAGTTTAAGAGTAAGAACACTAAAGGAATAAAATTTATATAAAACTAATATTTTATTAGTTGAACTACATTTAGTGAAAGGAAGCCAACCTTCTCTGGAGGTTAATCTCAATTCACCAAGGCCCTATAGCTTGGAGGTTTTCCCATTATATCATTAGTTTTTGCATATTGAGATACTACATCAAGGAATGAGTGCAAAATCTATGTAATAACACATATTTAATCACTCCATTAATGGCCCTAATTATCCCTAATCATACCCTCATTGACCCTCATCATCCCTAATCATCTCTAATCACTTAATCATTATCTTTCATTTCCCTTCATCATCCCTAATCATTCTTACATCGACCCTCATCATCCCTAATCACTCCCTCATTGGCCCTCATCATCCTTAGTCACTCCCTCATCGACCCTTATTGTCCTTGATGGTCCCTAATCACTCTATCATTAGCCCTCATCATCCCTCATCCTCCCTAATCACTACCTCATCAACCTACATCACCCCTAATCAGCCCTAGTCACTCCCTCATCATCCCTTATCATCCCTTATCATCCCTTATCATCCCTAATTGTCCCTAATTACTCCCTCATTGTCCCTCATTGTCCCTAATCACACTATCATCTACCCTCATCATCCCTAATAATCCCCCATCACTGAATATATGATTAAATTATGAATGAATCATGTGATGTGAGTGTTAAGTCTTCCTTTTAGGTACAAGCTAAAATGAAAGTAATACTACCTAAATAAGAGGACAACAATGAGGATAGTGGAGAAATAAATAAGGAACAACTCAACAAAAGAGATGATGAAATAAGTAAGGATATCTATAAGGATGAAGAAATAAATGATCTAGAGTAGGTAATCCTTTTTACAGGATGTTTCATTTGGGTTTAACATTAAGAATGAAGATACAAGCAAGCTTTTTTTACCTTACATGGTGTGCAATCAGAATTATTAAAAAATTCATGGCAAACACATATAGATATGGTGCTCTAATGGGTCTCTTAACTTCTTTAAAGTAATGCTCAAACACTTATAAAAAAGAATGGTAACTTTGATACTCAATTATTATTCTTCATTATTTTGATTTAGGTGTATTATTAAAATTAGCTGACACTCATTTAGTATTATGTTAAATGTAGCCTGTCCCTCCTATAAATATTCCAAATCTCATAAACCAAACTAATGAAAATATGTTTTTTCAAGGCATAAGTGGGCAAGAGTGGATTGTAAAATTATAGGGTACATTTACTCAACTTAAATTTCTACAGGTCGGGGAAGAATTTGTGCATCATTATGCATTAAAGTTTGGAGATTTTCTAGTTTTTAATTAAATCTCTAAGTCTTGTTTCAAGGTTTGCATATTTGGAAGAAGTGGATTTGAGAAACACATTACTAGGTTTGATTCTAAGAACAAAAAGTGTGACTCAAGGGAGAGATTCCCTACTACCAGGTTAAAGGATTTTAATCCACTAACAGAAAGTTAGTTTATCAATGATTTGGTTTTTGAAGATGAAGATAATGATGAAGATGCAACAGTGGGAGAAAATCAAGGATGATGAGAGTCAAGGATGGAGTGATTAGGGATGATGAGGGACAATGAGGGTCGATGAGGGAGTGACTATAGATGATGAGAGATGAAGGATGATGATGAATCATGAGGGAGTGATTACGATGATGAATCATGAGGGAGTGATTACGATTTATATGATCAACCCCCTCTTTCCATATGGTTTAGGGAAAGGGAGATAGTGATATGAGTGATTTTTATATGGTTTAGAGTTATGGGTTATGGGTTAGAGCTTAGAGTTTAGTGATTATAATTTAAGGTTTATGTTTTAAGAATTAGGGTTTAGGGTTTATATTTTATTAGTTAGCATTTGAGGTTTATGGTTTGGTTTTTATGGTTTATGAATTTGGGTTTAGGGTTTAGGTTTTACGTGTTAGGGGTAAAGAGTTAGGGTTTATAATTTGGTTTTAGGGTTTAGGGTTTAGGGTTTACAATTTAAGGATTAGTGTTTAAGATTTTAAATTTAGGCTTTAAGGTTGATGGTTCACAATTTATGGTTTAGGTTTTAGGCATTGGGGTTTAGGGATCAATTTTTAGTGTTATGTCTTATGGATTAGAATTTAGGGCTTATAATTTAGATTTTATGATTTAAGTTTTAAGATATGGGGTTTGGGTTTGGGGATTATGGGGACATGTTTTAGTTTTAAAATTTTGGGGCCGTATTTTAGGGTTTGGGGTTTGGTGTTTGGGGTTAGGGTCTTGGGTTTATGGTTTCACATTTAAAGTTTAGGGTTTAGGGTTTTAGTCTTCTAGGTTATGGTTGAGGGTTTAGGGTTTATAACAAAGGGTTTAGGATTTAGTGTTTGGGGCTTAGGGTTTAGGATTTGGGATTTAATGTTTATGGTTTAGAGGTGAAATCATGTTTCTAACCATAGTGGTTATGGTTGGGTTATTTGATTTCTATTTGGGTTACAAATGTTTGGTGAAAGGGCCAAAACATTTTGGATCTTAATGCATTTTTGAGTTATTCTCAAAGAATATTATGGGTTGTGATTATAAATTATTAACATTTATGACACTGACTTTACTTTGGCACATTTTATCCTTGTATTGAACTCTTTGTGTTTATTTTGGAATTATAGTAGAAGGTGGGATTTATCTCCTCTCACACATCTACTAGTGGATTCCAAGTATATGTATGATCGATGTGTACATGCAAATAATTGCTTTGAATGACATAGTGGTTTAGGGTTAGGTTTTAGGTTTGGGGTTTAGGTTTTAGTGATTAGGGGTGATGAGGGATAATTAACATTAGTGAGGAAGTGATTAGGGATGATGAGGAATGATGATGGTCAATGAGGGAGTGATTAGAGATGATGAGGGATGATGAGGGAGTGATTAGGGATGATTAGGAATGATGAGGTTAAATGAGGGTGTTGAGGGCCATTAAGGGAGTGATTAGGGATGATGAGGAGTTTAGGGTTTAAGGTTTGGGGTTTAGTGATTAGGGATGAGGACAAATGATGATGGAGTGACAAGGTATAATGAGGGACTAACTAGGGAGGGTGAGTATTGATGAGGGACTGATTAGGGGTGATGAACACAAATGAAGAATGGTAAGGATTGATGAGAGACTGATTAGGGATGATGAGGGGGTGATTAGGTATGATTAGGGATGATTAAGATCAATAAAGGAGTGATTAAGGATGATTAGGGATGATGATGGAGTGTCTAGGGACATTTATGGATGATGGGGATTAATGAGGGAGTGATGCAGGATGATGAGGAGGTGATTAGGGTTGATGTGGGATGATGAGGGTCAATAATGGAGTGATTAAAGATGATTAGGGGTAATGAGGGATGATGAGGGAGTGATTTTAGATGATTAGGGATGATGAGTGTCAATGATAGTATGATTGGGGATAATGAGGGCCATCGAGGGAGTGATTAAGGAGGATGAAGGAGGATGAGAGAGTGACTAGGGAAAATTAGGGATGTTAAGGGTGATAGTGAGTGATTAGGGATGACAAGGGAGTGACTAAGGATGATGAGGGTTGATGAGGGCTGATGAAGGACTGACTAGGGATGATGAGGACCAATGACAGTGTCATTAGGGCTAATGAGGGATGATGAGGACCAATAATAGTGTCATTAGGGGTGATGAGGGATGATGATGGATAATGAAGGTCGATGAGAAAGGGATGAATGATGATGATGAATGATGAGGGAGTGATTCTGATGATGAATAATAATTTATATGCTTAGCCCCCTCTTTTAATATGGTTTGGGGAAAGAGAGATAGTGATATGAGTGATTTTTTATGAGATTGATAATTTATAGGGTTAAAAATCACTCCCCTCCACCAAAAATAGTAATGGTAGTGTCTTATGTGAGTTTGGAATGAGAGAAGATGAATATGTTATATGTGAGTTTAGAATAAATTAGTTAGGTCATGCATGCATGATTGAAATTTAAGCATGAATGGATTGACCCATCTATCCAACATTTGTTTTGGAGTGAACAATATATTTTTATGATGAATCATGAATAGTATTTTGATTCCTTCTATTCTAAATGGAGTGTACTACAGTGATAAGCTACATTCACATTTGATATGAGTGATTTTGTCACGAATACAATTAAATGTCATGTACAAGTGACTGCATACCAACATGTAGTACTAGGTATGTCGTAGATATAATGTATGAATGACTATATCATTATTATATTGATGTATATGACATATGCTATAGGATAGTCATTTATGTATGTCGATAGACCCATTGATTAAAAAACCCATAAATTAGTTAGGAATTCAACCTAAATGCATCTGAACAATCCTTTTACATGTTTGTCATTAGTCACTCCTTTCTCTATATAGGTGAGAATGCCCCCTTTCCTTTCATGATATGGCTTATGCAATGCCTCCTCTCCTTTATCTATATAGGTGATAATGCCCCCCTCTTCTACTTTTCAATCATCCCTTGATAATAACCCCTCTCCTTTATCCCTTGATCCAATAATGCCCCCTCTAATGATTTTTCAAGAATGATAATGCCCCAACTCCTTTCAAGATATGGCTCAGGTATTTAATCAGGTATCAAGTATTCAACATATGACTCAGGTAAGATATTTATGATAAGTATTATATATTATTATTCAAAATCAAGATATGGCTTAGATATTCAATTAGGCATGGTATACTCTATTAGGTGGGGCATACTCAAGTATAAGAAGGTAGGTAGGGCATAGATAAGATAAATATATGGCTTGTGTATTTAGGTGGGCATACTCAAGATCAAGATATGGCTCTAGAATTCAATCATGTATGTCATTTACTCAAGTAGGTAAAGTATGCATGGCATACTCAAGTAGTTAAAGTAGGTAGGGTATACTTAAGTACAAGAAGGTAGGTAAGGAATATTCAAGATAAATACATGGCTTATGTATTTAGGTAGGGCATATTCATTGAGATCAAGATATGGCTCAGGTATTCAATCAGGTAGGGCATACTCAAGTAGCTAAAGTAGGTAGGGAATACTCAAGTAGGTAAAGTAGGCATGTAATCCTTAATGGTATAGATCTATTACACATGTAACATGATTCAAAACTTCATTCATAATTCTATCTTGTAATCTTGTAATTTTAGAAACTAAGTATTGGCTAGAATGGATTTAGAAAAACTAACTTCTAAATGGTAACTCCTACAGCTCTATAGTCAATTTTATAAGATGTAAAGTACCCCCAATTTTTTATATTTAGTAAAATAAATCTAAAGTATAAGAATATAAAATGTATTATTTTACTAAATATTTGCCATAATAAATAAAGATCTAATTTACCAAACATAAAAGTAACCTATTTAAACTCAAAGGGCCTACACCCTTTGCACTCCAAAGGACATACATGATTTGTAAAGGGTGTATGCCCTTTTCTCAAAAGGACATACACCCTTTAGGATCAGGACCAAATCGAATCATATTTACATTGTTAGGCTCTGATACCACCTATTACGGATCTTGTAGCTTGCTCTGATACCAAATGTTAGTACCTTAGAGCTCAATTGATTACTATTGTATAAGCAACTAAACATGAAATTGAACCAGAAGTAATAAGTAACTAGAATTCAGAAATATCAAGGAATAGATGATACGAGAAACAATACAATCTGTATTAACACTCTTCCAAAAGGAAATACAATAAAGAAATCTCACTCTTCCCACACCTCTTAGGCGTACAGTAATTCTCCCTCAAGAGTTCTCTCTCTCACAATCAATTACAACCAACAATCAACTCAATATCGAGTTATTGTTCCCTCCATGTGACAATCAACACAACCGTTATTGCCTACTCTGATTGTGACAATCAACCCAATTGTTGTTGCCTCCAATACTCCACAGACCTTCTTGATCTTGCACCCTGCAGATCTAATTGGTCTTGCTTTCATGTAGATCTTCCTGATCTTACACTTGAGGATCTAATCCTTCTTAGTCCTTAATTACAATACATCCCCATGGTTCTCTTAAATAGATCCCAAACCAAAAAATAATTAGAAACGCAGACTCAAGACTAAAATTTGTCTTTACATGCAAACTAACTGTTCGTCTAAAATTAGAACAGTTCTGGAATGCACAAACGACTGACGTTAGTCTCTATTTGTCTGGAGATGACCGATGTTGATTCCTATCTGATCGATGCTAGCCGATACCTAACCGCTGTCGGTTGCTATGTAACTGAACATTGTCAACGTCAGTTGATCTGACCGACGTTGATTACTGTGACACTCAACAACCTCCACATTTGCATAACAGTGAAGCTTTTAGCTCCACAACTTAACAATCTCCCACTTGGAGATAAATAGTTGCATCTATACATCTACTTGTGCATTCTCTAATTTGTTTCTAGCCTGTATCCCCATCTTCAAGTTCAATCTTGAAGATCAACCACCAACAGTGAACACATATCCTGTGGTGCTTCTCCTGCCATCCAAGTAACCCCATATCTAAATCTACATACCCATGTAGAGAAGTGCTTGACCCTACATAGCATAAATACCTACTGTTGGTCCCTCTCAAATATTTGAGAATCCACTGAACTGCTTTCCAGTGCTTCTTTTCTGGATTGGCCATAAACTTGATGACAACTCCCACTGCTTGGGCAATATCAGGTCTAGTACATACCATGTACTCAACCTCATCATATGATTTAGGACACTAATCATAGCTCAACTTGAACTGTCCAATCATAGGTGTGCTAACCAGTTTTGCATCTTGAAAATTGAACCTCTCCACTACCTTATTCACATAATCCTCTTGAGACAAAATCAACTTGTGATTTTCCTTGTCTCTAGATATACTCATGCCAAGGATTTTCTTTGCTCCTCCTAAATCCTTCTTGGCACATGTCTGAGCTAATTTTACCTTTAGCTCAACAATTCCCTGCATGTGTGACCCTGTAACAAGCATATACACTACATACAGTAACAAGATAATGTAGCTATCATTATCTAACCTGGTAAAATAAACACAATGGTTACATTGACATTAACTAAAGCCATGCTGTCATAAACTTGTCAAACCTCAAATACCACTATCCTAGAGCTTGCTCAAGACCATATAACCTAGCCTTCTGTCTCACCTATCCATTCTCTCCTTTCTTTAACCTGTGAATCCATTCATCTTTCAGTGCTTTCCTTCCAACTGGCAACTCAACTAAATCCCACATTTGGTTCTTTTCTAAGGAATCAATTTCCTCATTCATGCCATGCACCTACTATTTCCTAGATTCTACCTGCATTGCCTCTTTAAAACTTCTTGGTTTTAAACCATTAGTGATCAATAAGTAATATAAAGAAGGGGAATAATGAAATTGAGGTTTACTTACCCTTTCAGACCTCCACATGGGTGTTTGAGACTCATTGACAGCTTGTTGTCTACCCAAATTTCATTTTAACAGTGACCAATCACGATCATCTCTCAGTTTGCACCCGACTGATGTCAGTTCCATGTGACTAACTTGATCGATGTCGATTCTTACCCGACCGACGTCAATTTCCACTTGCCCGACATCACCGAATTTGGTCTCCACCAGACTGACGTTGGTTCCTGCCTATTCGACGTCGGTTCTCACCCAACTGACGTTGGTAACTGTGTTTTCTTATGAGTGATGATTTTTACTTGTGAGCTCATTTTGGATCATAACCTTGTCCAAATTGCCCTGCTTATAATTATTTAGCCTCTTGAGTTGATCTCTATCCACCATCTTCTCCTTGAAAACCAAGGCTTTTTAGTTCTTAAATTTGTCAAAAACATCAGATTTCCTCTTTATGCAATAAACCCATACCTTTCTTGTAGCATCATCAATGAAATAAACATAGCACTGTGATCCTCCAATAGAAGCTCCCTAATTTGGTCCCCACACATCTGCGTGAACAAGCTCCAACATGTGCTTCTTTTTTATTGACCCAATTTTTAGAAACCTCACTTTCTCCTATTTCCCAAACATACAATGCTCACAAAAATCTCCATCTATCAAATCTAAAAGCATACCTTTTAACTTAAGAACATCCATTCCCTTCTCACTTATGTGACCAAGCCTACAGAGCCACATCTTTGCATCTACATCTGAAGTAAATAAAACAGAAGGAGAATCAGTAATACAAGTGGATAGATAAAGTGTACCTACTTTCTTACCTCTTGCTAATACAAGTGCACCCTTGGAAACTTTCCAAGATTCCACTATGAGAGTTACTATGCAACCCTCATCACCCAACTTCCCTACAGAAATCAAATTCCTTTTCAGGATGGGTACATGCATGACATCCTTCAACACCCATATGTTGCCAGTCTGCAATTTCAGTTCCACTTTCCCTTTACCAATAATTTGACAAGGTTCACCATACAAATAATCCTCTATCTGCATCCTCCGTAATTGATAATTCTTGCCATTGAATTTCTCCATTCTTAGCTTACTTTCTTCTACCATTACTTTACTCCCACTCAATCAGAAACCCCTGAGAGTGAACCTATAATCAAAAAACACTAACCTGCTCTGATACCAGCTGTTAGGCTCTGATACCACCTGTTACATATCCTACAGCTCACTCTGATACGAAATGTTAGTACCTTAGAGCTCAATTGATTACTATTGTATAAGCAACTAAACATGAAATTAAACTAGAAGTAATAAGTAACTAGAATTCAAAAATAGTAAAGAATAGATGATACGAGAACCAATACAATCTATATTAACACTCTTCCAGAAGGAAATACAATGAAAAAATCTCACTCTTCCCATACCTCTTAGGTGTACAGTAATTCTCCCTCAAGAGTTCTCTCTCTCACAATCAATTACAACCAACAATCAACTCAATATCGAGTTGTTGTTCCCTCCATGTGACAATCAACACAGCCATTGTTGCCTACTCTAATTGTGACAATCAACCCAATTGTTGTTTCCTCTAATACTCCATAAACCTTCTTGATCTTGCACCCTACAGATCTAATTGGTCTTGCTTGACCACAGACCTTCTTGATCTTGCACCCTACAGATCTAATTGGTCTTACTTTCATGTAGATCTTCCTGATCTTACACTTGAGGATCGAATCCTTCTTAGTCCTTAATTACAATACAGCCCCATGGGTCTCTTAAATAGATCCCAAACCAAACAATAATTAGAAATGCAGACTCAAGACTAAAATTAGTCTTTACATGCAAACTAATTGTTCATCTAAAATTAGAATAGTTCTGGAATGCACAGACGACCAACATCGATCTCTGTCTGTCTGGAGATGACCGACATCGGTTCCTGTCTGATCGATGCCAGCCAATGCCTAACTGATGCTAGTTGCTGTGTAACTGAACATTGCCGACGTCGGTTGATCTAACCAACGTTGGTTACTGTGACACTCAGCAACCTCCACATTTGCATAACAGTGAAGCTTTTAGCTCCACAACTTAACATACATCAGTTTTAAAAAAAAAAGGAATACACCCTTTACAAAAAAACTTTACAAAGTTAGGGGATGTCACCTTTTTTGTCCCCCAACTTTGTGCATCAACCCCACATTTATAAGTAGGAATAAATGAACTATTTGTAAGATGTAAGAGTAACGTTACTTTAATAACTAAGTGTATATATTAATAAGCCACTAGGACCCTTGCAATTAAATGATATTAATGCCTTAAAAATAAACCTAGGTATTCAATTGGTTATCACCTTCTATAGTGCTCAAGTTTCAATTAATATAGTCAACAAGGATCAAGGCCTAGGATATATACTTTAGTTATAAAAAAAGACAATGTTCATATTCGTAGGCAAGGGACCCATGGAGGGAGTTGATGCTCCTATTATTAATGAGTAGGTGGCCCTACGAAAAATGAAGGGCACATAAACTTGAAATTTTAGAATCTTTTCCTCAAAGGAAGGAGTGGGCAAGTTTTTAGGGTGAAATTTTTAGCAGGTGGAAAAAAGGAGGGGCTTAAACTTTTCTATATCTACTCTTACTTTTTAGGAAGATATTTTTTCCAAATGTAAATTTATGAATCAATTTTTTTTGTTTAAATTTTTATTGTAAATAAAAATAAAATAATTTCAAATATTATCTTCTAAAAAACTACAACATACATTCATTTTTTTAGATTGAAATAGTTACGATAAAAAACTTGAGAAACTAGTTCTACTAGGGTTTCCATGTCATTATTGTGTTGTGTTAATCTATTTCACCTTGTTTTCATACCACCTCTATGGGACTTAAATGACTAAGCTTGTATTTATTATGATTTATTCTCCACACTTTAGGTGAATTATTTTTCTTTAAATGGCCCTTGACTAATCTATTGTAATCAATATTATTGACATTGGGAAGGATGACACCGAAATGAACTCCAAAGTTCATCTTTAACATTTATAATGAGGTACAAATTTTGAAAATCATATTTTACCTAGTGGTTTATTACAAGTATATTTTTTTGACAATATGTGTAGATGGTATGTAAATAATTGTCTTATTGCTTACTATGTTGGTTGTATCCCCTCGCAAGACTCCCTCAATGCCTTGATTAGACACCATTGAGAACCTTTAGGTTTTTAGGTTACTAGTGTCCATAATCTTATTAAGGGTTTATTTATTTTTCCTTTAAGTATCCCTCTCAAATCTAATTACTCATTTCTAGGTCAAGTTGTTAGTTCTTAAGGAATATCATCATGATTGTGTTCCCTTGGACCTATAATTTCAAAGTGTCTAAACATACCTCCCTCAAGGTTACTATATAGGTTAATCTTCTAGGTCATTTGCTTCCTCTATGGGCATTCCTTGATGATATTGTCAAATCCACATGGTGGGTGTTTTGTCATGAGGTTGATAGATTCTAATTTACATGCCCTAATAAGCATGTTTATGTCGAGGTTAATTTTTAAAAGGACTTGAAAGAGTCTATTGATATTCAAGTAGGAATGAAATGCTTCATGCATAAGGTTACATGCTTCAATATCTCAAACACATGATTTAGATGTAAGGTACTTAGGATTCATGATTGTCCCCTTATGTTTCATTTAAATCCATTCACTAAGCACACACCACCTGAAAAACAAAATGTGGTTGAAAAAAATGATGGTCAGATTATGGTGGCTAACCAAAAAAAAGTTATCAAAAATAAGAATCCTAAGGTGACCTCTATTCCCATCATTAAAACCCACCAAAAGGAAAAGAAGGACAAAGTTACTCCCCCTCCCGTTAGTCCTCCTTAGTCTTAAAGTGATCTCAAGGCCTCTTAGAGCCAAATTTCTCAAGATGATTATTTTTCATTAAGTTCTTATCATGTTGAAACACTATATACAAGAAATCCTACCCCGTGGTGGTTACGCAGTCTGCCTCTAGTAGTGATGGCTCTCCTTAAGAAGTAAATGGGGCTAAATATTGCTCCATTTCACTTCAGGATTTTATTTTTCCAAACTAACAATCATTATTTGGAAACTATTTTGTGATATTTGGTTTAGAAGAAGATATAGATGATGGGTAGGGAGAATAATTCATGAAGGACTCCTCCCAATGAATTTAATCTCCTTAAATGTTTGAGGTCTCACATAATCCTCCCATAAATTCTCTACATGCACCGCTTATCAATGTCAGGGTGCTCTAAAGTTCATTTGTTTACAAAAATTTAAGATTTTAGGATTTATTCTACAATATTATTTGAGTATATGGTCTAATACATCTCACTTTTCACTTCACATGAAGATGGACATGGTTGCGCTAGTATTTGGGTTTCACCAAAATTTACCCCTTAATTACTGCCTCAAGAGAAGATCTATCATATCGATATATTTAGATTTTAAGTGACATTAATGGCAATGAATTTACTCTCCTAGAATGCTTGAGGTCTCACATAGTCCTCCCACAAATTCTCTACATGTATTGTTTATCAATGTTTGGGTGCTCTAAAGTTCATTTGTTTACAAAAAGTTAAGATTTTAGGATTTATTTTACAATATTTTCTAACGAGTACATGGTCTAACACATCCCACTTTTCACTTCACAGAAAGATGGACATAGTTGTGCTAGTATTTTGGTTTCACCAAAATTTACCCCCTTAATTGTTGTCTTAGAAGATCTATCACATCGAGTTATTTGGATTTTAAGTGACATTAATGATCATTCATTAGGGGTTCTCAATATTTATGCCTTTAATGATGGCCTTGATAAAATGACATTATAGAGATGGCTCCCTGAGAATCTACCCCTTTCCACTTAGGTGATTTATGGTGAATTTAATATGATTGAGAATCCTAAGGACAAAATTGGTGCCCTTCTGATGAGATGGTGTGTGGGTGAATGTGAAGCATGGTATTATTTTAAACATAAATAAGGCTTCGTGGACCGGCTTGTCCAATGACATGAATTAACTAATATGCCAAGGTATAATTGGTCCAACTATTGGGCCAATGTTGATAGGCTCCTTAAATAGTTGGACCATGTCATTCTTTCATAACAATATGTGTTATCCTTCTTAATTTATAATGTAAAAGTTGTCAGAGTCCATCCAAAAAAAATCCTTTTTGATCATATTCCTATCACTTCCAGAGTGGAGTGGGGTGGCGATCATCTTAAATTTCTACACAATAAATTCTTTATTAACTATTGGGTTTCTTTTGTAAATATATCTTCGATGCTAAAATCTAGCCCAATGAGCTAGCATACTGGCCCTTTCATCCAAGACTATGGTCTTGCACGCTCACTTGAAGCACATAACTAAATACTGGTTCTCATAGGTTTTGTTATGTAGTAATATTAACTTACTCCTATTCTTCCTGATAAACATGTAATTAAATAGATACTACATAAAAACACATATAAACTACTTTGATCCTTGGATTACTAAGCTTGACCACCATAACTACATAGACTAATGCCATTTTAGTATAAATTTATTACTTTAGACAAAGAAGATTAGTTAGATTTCATACTAATTTCCAATCACTATGCTTAACACAACACATCCATTCAACATGAACACAAGATGTTTCAAAATATCAACAAATCATATATTAAGCGTAAACATCATTAGGCAAAAATCCATCATCATAGTGCTTTACAATAGGGGTATTTATACTTGTTTATCCCTGATCAAGTTTTTACAACATTGATGATAGGAGTAATTAACCAATGAACTCTCAATAGACTAAGAGTCATGGCACTCAATTAACTGACTTCTCCCAAGGAACTAGGCCTTTGTGCACCCTATATACTCACACTATATTGGATCCTTATTGCCATGTGTTTCTATCCTTGTGGGCCAGTGTAAAACTCCCAATGGATAAGGTCTGGGTGACCCTTAGGAATCTCTCCTTAACCATTCTTGCTTCCCATGCACTCCCCAAGCCTTTCACTATTATTTCAAGTCTTATGCTCTTGGCTTCCCTATGACTAATTCTTCTTTGACTGGGTCCTCTCATACTGGTGCTTCTATGCCCTAATGCTTTCATGTCCTGTAGGTTATGTGCCACAATACTTTCAAACTATAGTCTTTCTCTTTAGGCTCTTTTTTCACCCTACTAGTTTTGAGCCAAAATTTCAAAACACTTAGCAAAAATTTAGGGCCAACATCACCCCATACTAAAATTGAGTCATGGTCCTCCATGAAAAGATAAATATAAAAAGATAACTACATTAAAGAAATGTTGTGTGCAATAAAGGTAACACTTTTATTGAAAAATAGGAAATCCTAAACTAATGGCATAATCCTTATTGTGTTACAATATTTAAAGTACTCAGAAGTGAAAAACGACTGGATCTAACTTCTATTGAAATGTCCAGGAAGGCACTGGCCGTCCAACCTTTGTAACCAATAACCTCTGGTAGGCTGAATGCTATGAATAACAAACAAACTATCCTAGTGAATCTAAAGTTTTCTAGAATGTCACACAAACTTGGAGTCATATAGAAAAACCTTCATTCCAAGGTAAAATGTTTTGTGTTTTACGTGATGGTCATGCCATGTTCTTTACTTGCATTTTTCCACATCCTAATTCTAATGAGTGAGAAAATGAGCTTCATCAAGTTGTAAGAAAGTATCTAAGCAAGATTTCAAGGATGAATCATCATCCATTTGTCCTACATGCACAATGCAAAGAGATGACACCAAAAATTCAACTAGAAGGATCACCTCTTTTCCGTATACTAAATTAAATGGGGTGATTTTGTTTAGGCACTTGTAAGTTATTTGGTAAGCCCACAGGACCACATATACTCTGTCATCCCAATCAGTTCAACCAATATTAAAAATATTCATCAAAGTGGTGCCTAGGGTCTTATTGAAAGCCTTGACAGTGTCATTGGCTTGAGGGTTGTATGATGTTATTTTATGGTGTACAATCATGAACTTATTCAATAAGACATGAATTGTTTCATTTAGCATATAGGTACCTTGATCACTAGTGAAACTTAGTGGGCATCCAAACCGAGTTATGATATGATCCCAAATGAAGTGAGCAGTAGTGGTAGTAGTACAATCTTTCATAGCCACATCTTCAACCCAATACATGAGGTAGTTAGTTGTTGTGATTATATATCGAGAACCTGTTCATCATCTAGCTAGAGTGATGGGGCCAACAAAATCAATGACCCATTTCTCAAATGGTTCTTGAGAGGGAATTGGTCATAGAGGCATGGCATCTCATCAATTAGTTTCCCTATATGTTGACATATGTCACATTGTCTAACATATGCCTTAACATCTTGAAAAAGAGTAGGCCACCATAAACCAGCTAGTAAAATATTTCATATGATAGCCTCTCCAACATAGTGTCCTCCAGTAATACCTTCATGAACTTCTCAAAGTACCCCATAATGCTCATGTTTCATGACACAACATTGAAGAATATCATCATGGCCAAACTTATAAAGATCCCCTCCTATGAGCTAAAAAGGTGCGACATGGACCACGAGTTATTTTTTGGTTTGAGGAGTGAGACAATCAGGCACTGAGCTAGTGGTCAGAAAGGTAGTAATATCCTCCATATCCTTAGGTACATGAGTAACCCAAAAGATTTGAACATTAATTAAGTCAACTTCAATGGTGTGTGATGGTTCTCTGGACACAATTCAAGACAGGTGGTCAGGTCAATAATTGGCTTTCCTAGGTTTTACCATGATGGAAAATTGAAACTCTTAGAACAACACTATCCACCGATAGATTTATCTATGTATCATAGTGATGAAAACTATCCTTACATAGCTCTGTAACCATCAACAAACTTATACAGACCTATCTAAATCATTCATTCCTTGTAGCCTTGTTTTCCCTATTTATTGGCCATAACTCCCTTTAGGTTAGCTCAATCATGAAAGTAAAATCATTTATAGATACCCATTAAGCCCTTATATAACATACTAAAATATCTCTTGAGGTTACTTTGTACGGAATTGTACTTCCTTCTTTAAGCCCTGTTCTAATTAGCCCTCCTTGTGTGCAAATCTTCTTGTCCAGAGTAAAGTACGGGCTTTCTAACCAAACAAAGAATCATTCCAGATACCCATTATCTTATTATAGGTGAATCAATCATTTTTTAGTGCTCTTCTTTGGAGAGATTCACTTTTCTTATATTGGCCTATGCTCTTCCCTTCACATGCACCTAGGTTTCACTTGGCAATTGTTCTTTTCCATACTTCTCCATACTGTAGCACTTTTAGACCACTTAAAACAGTTTTATAACACCTTCATGGTTCATATTGAAAATTTTCAAGAGGTTTCAATCATTAAAACTCATTTTGAGGGCTAGAAGCTAATTCAGGATTTTCCCTTGGACAGTCACAGGCCGAGAGCTAATTAATTTTGTTGGGTGTGTTTTACCCTATTTAAAGGGTTCAAATCAGTTTTCTAGGGTTTTTATTGACACCCTACACCTTTTCCAATCATCAGCCAAGTCATATCAACCTTCTGTACTTTTCAAGCAAGACATCACAGTTGGCTTTGATTGTATATGACAGCCAACAGGGTTTATGGTTTGTCATCTCTTTTTGAATGATCAATAGACTTTCAAGAGGATAAAAAACCATGTCAATACCTTAATGACTTCCCCATTCATATTCCCTATCAACAATGACCTGATCAATCCACTTACAATGCAAAAACATACAAGTTTCTTAACTTTTTATGTATATTGTCACCTATAGGCCTGAATTTCAACTGTGGAATTTTTTGGACATCAAGAGGGTTTCTAATGACTGTTTCTTCCTGATTTTGGTTTCTAATTGCCTTATAGACCTATTTCCATACCATTTTCAAATCCATACAAATATTTTCACGTGGGTTTTACTTAAGACAGTGGGTTGTAGTTTTGAATTCCTGAATATTTTGTTTAGGCCTGTTTAGGCTTTTTATGACATTCAAAGCACTTAAGACCTCTTGGTCACAATAATAATAATTTCAACTTGTTCCCACATAAAAAATAACCAGTCTTTCTTCTTTGTTCTATAGAAAACCATCATAAACATTCACATACCCATATATATATTGGCCTGTCACCAAAATTCATAAGAAACCATATATGAAATAAATACATTCATTCTTTCTTGATCAACTAGAAGACTTACAATTTAATACCAGATTCAATCTCCATATTCCATGGCTTCCAAATCCCTATTTGCTTCTTCACACATTCTCTTTCCTGCTCCTTCTCTTTCCTTTACCATTTCTTGAGTGAGGTCCTCCCTCACTAATTCTCCTCTCTCTTCTTCATTCCATTCTCTTTCCTTGCATGAGAGGACCTTTCCTCTCTGTTCTTCTTCTTTTCTACGCCCCTCTCATCCTCTCTTCTCTTCTCCTTTTCTCTATTTAATGAATTCTTCTTTTTTTTCTCTCTTTTCAAGAATCTCCCTTCTAACTTCTACGCCCAAATTGGGCTTAAGGCAAACAAATGTTGTTTTTAAGTTTTAACAATATTCTAAGGTTGAAAATAGTTTCAACCAATTCCTCCTGATTTACTCAACAACCTAACCATCATTTTTCACCTTTTCACTTTTCACTTTTGATAATTACATTTTACTTTCAAGGTGAAATTTTGAAATCTCACAATTTGGAGGGAAAACCAGAATTTGAAATTTTCATGCTAGAATATCATTTGCATTTGCAACTAGTCCTCCATGGTGCTATTTTAGATGCTCTTGCATCATACTCTCCCTCTAGAAAAGATTTGAACCTTAGTTCAAATGGGATGCTTCCTCCATGCTTTAGTCTTCACTTGTATACTTGGATCCCAAGGTCTTGTTGTCAATGCCAATACTCGTGTTTGTTTGGAATAGTCTTTGTCTTTCATCTTGCTGTTCTTCCTCTTCTGGTATATTCTTCTCCTCATCTCTTTCTCAGCTGTCATCTCCCACTTCCATGCTTCTTCATCTTCATACATGTCTTCTATTTCTTCTTTGCCTTTTTGGTTCATGAGCTTTTCCAATGACTCATGTATGTCATTCACTTTAGCTACCTTCATACCTGCATACAAAACATTCAAAGCCACCTTAGAATCAAAATCTTTAGGCCATGAAGCCTCTTGGCTACCTTCACATTCTTGCTCTTGTTCCTTGATCAAATTTGTTTTGACCTCTTTGTTTTGCTCTTGTCTTGTTTCACTTTTCCCAATGGTATCTTCACCATGGCTTGTACCTTCTCTTGAACTACCAAACAGCTCCTCCAACATCTTCAACTCTTTCTTTAGTGAGATCTCATCTATCTCACCATTCTCTTCATCAAACTTGGGCTGATCACTCACAAGGATTACTTGCCCTTTACCTCTTATCACATCTTTTCTTAGCTTGTCTTCACATAAACCAACTTCTTCATTATACTCATCAAATACAATTGAAGCACTCTTACCTTGTTTCTCCTTACTCTCTTCAATCTCTGCTTGAAGCCATCTTGTTTGTTCTGCTGCATACTTTCTCCTTCCCTTATCATCCATTCATTTGAAATTTTCTCCTTGTTGCATATTAGTCCACACAACCACTTTCCATCTTTCATTTCTCATGAAAATATCATTGAAGGATTCAAAAACATCATCAAAAACAATTTGTTTACCTTTCATCTTTGCATCCTCATGCTCTACCTCATTATTCTTTGAGAAGTTTTCTTTCTTACCTTTCTTACCTTCATTCTCTTGGCTACTAGAATCACCTTCAATCCTCTTCCATTGACTTCTTAGTGTTGTTGCTTCAACACTCACATCTTCTCTCTTTGCCTTCTTAGGCACCCACCTTTGATTCTTCTTCTTATCATTTGTATTCAGAAGCCATTTAGGCATCCTGTAACCATGCTCTTGTACCAGCACTTCCTCTTGCTTGGGAGTTTGCTTCTTCCACCATTTAGGCATCACATATCCATGCTTAAATTCTCTTTTTGAAGGCTCTATCATCTTCCTTAACTCTTGCACCTATACATTAGCAACTTCATGCTCATAATAACAATCAAAATCAGGTCTTAATACTTCATTTACCTCTTTGGTAGCTAGTTCCACGGAGCAATCTTCCTCTCCTTTTGTGCTTGGCTGCTCTCTTTCTTCTTCTTGGCCTTCAATGGCATCATGGAATTCAGCTTCCTCTTCTACCTCTCCTCTTACTTGTATGGGTTCTTCAACACCTCCTTTATGCATTAACCAATGCATCTCTTCTGCTTCCTTTTCAACAACAACAACAAACTCTCTTCTCTTTCTTACACATTCACTTGTGTACTTGGTGTCTTCTCTTGCACCAATCTCTTCAATCTCCAAGGCCTTTCTTTTGACCTTCACAAGGCTGCTCATACCTGCAATTACCCATGCACAAACAACATTAGATATAAAAACAAGAGACCATAATGTCTCCATGAGTGTCCTCTTAATGGACATTCTCATCTTTCCAAGTGCTCTTCCTAGCACTTCCTCTTTTCTTTCTTTTCTTCTCTTGTTCTCCTCAATGAGAACTTTCTTCTCAACTTCTTCCTCTTGATACTCACTTGGCAACCTTCTTACCTTCTTCAAGCCTCTATGGGCTTCTCTCTTCATGGCAATCTCATTTTGCCTTCTTCTCCTTTTCACTTGGAGATCTATTGGCCACTTCATCCTCCTCTTTATTAGCCATACCCATGCTTGCTTATCCATCTACATCCAAGACTCATATTCATCTTTAATCTTAGCTAACTCTCTCTTCAACTTAGCAATCTCTTTATTAATTACAAAACTGTCCATACCTTTGATGCTTGCTTTCTTCTTGGTGCCCTCATGTACCTTGCTGCTCTGCAGTGCCTTCAACAATACTTCCATCTCTGAGATCTTCACCCAAGTATTTTCCACCTTGGTCTCTTGATCCCTTGTCTCACCCAAGTCTTTTCTCCTTGACTGGTCTTTTGACAATCTCTTTGATCTCACCTAGGCCTTTTGCATCTTAGTCTTTTGATCCCCTTCTCAATCCTACAACAACTCTTATACAACACTTCATCAAATACAAATCATAAATCTAAGCTTACCTTGCTTTGGATCTTCCTCTAGATCATTCACTTTCTCTTCTTCTAGAGCTTCTCTAAGCTTCAGACTCCATCCTTTACCTCACCTAAGTCTATTTCACCTTAGTCTTTTGGCAAATTATCCAAGCTTCTTCTTGGATCTTCACTAAGCCTTCCTTGGCTTCTTCTCTTCTTAAGCCTCAATGGCTTGGCTGCCTTGAACCTGAAACTTCTTCACTTGATTGCTTCTCAACACAATAAACTTCAAATCAAATATCAAAATTATTCGTACCTTTTCTCCCCAGGGTCTTCTAGTGCTTTGTCCTAGTGATCCTCTTGCCAAATCCTGTAACAACTCATTAGAAATCACAACCAACAACAAGTTACCAATTCCCAAGAGCTTCAATCTCTGATACCAAATGATGAAAACTATCCTTACACAGCTTTGTGACCATCAACAAACTTATACAGACCTATCTAAATCATTCATTCCTTGTAGCCCTGTTTTCCCTATTTATTGGCCATAACTCCCTTCAGGTTATCTCAATCATGAAAGTAAAACCATTTTTGGATACCCATTAAGCCCTTATATAACATTCTTAAAAATCTCCTAAGGTTAATTTGTATGGAATTGTACTTCCTTCTTTAAGCCCTGTTCTAATTAGCCCTCCTTGTGTGCAAATCTTCTTGTCCAGAGTAAAGTACAGACTTTCTAACCAAACCAAGCATCATTCCAAATACTCATTATCTTCTTACATGTGAATCAATCATTTTTTAGTGCTCTTCTTTGGAGAAATTCACTTTTCTTATATTGGCCTATGCTCTTCCCTTCACATGCACCTAGGTTTCACTTGGCAATTATTCTTTTCCATATTACTCCATATTGTAGCACCTTCAGACCACTTCCAATAGTTTTCTAACACCTTCATGGTTCATATTGCAAAGTTTCAAGAGGTTTTAATCATTAAAACTCATTTTGAGGGCTAGAAGCTAATTCAGGATTTTTCCTTGGACAGTCACAGGCCGAGAGCTAATTAATTTTACTGGGTGTGTTTTACCCTATTTAAAGGGTTCAAATCAGTTTTCTAGGGTTTGTCTTGACACCCTACACCTTTCCCAATTATCATCCAAGTCATATCAACCTTATGTACTTTTCAAGCAAGACATCACAGTTGGCTTTGACTGTATATGACAGCCAACAGGGTTTATGGTTTGTCATCTCTTTTTGAATGATCAATAGACTTTCAAGAGGATAAAAAACCATGTCAATACCTTAATTATAGGTCCTCCCTCACTAATTCTCCTCTCTCTTCTTCATTCCATTCTCTTTCCTTGCATGAGAGGACCTTTCCTCTCTGTTCTTCTTCTCTTCTACGCCCCTCTCATCCTCTCTTCTCTTCTCCTTTTCTCTTCTTAATGAATTCTTCTTTTTTTTCTCTCTTTTCAAGAATCTCCCTTCTAACTTCTACGCCCAAATTGGGCTTAAGGCAAACAAATGCTATTTTTAAATATTCTAAGGTTGAAAATAGTTTCAACCAATTCTTCCTGATTTACTCAACAGCCTAACCATCATTTTTCACCTTTTCACTTTTCACTTTTGATAATTACATTTTACTTTCAAGGTGAAATTTTGAAATCTCACAATTTGGAGGAAAAACCAAAATTTGAAATTTTCATGCTAGAATATCATTTGCATTTGCAACTAGTCCTCCATGGTGCTATTGTAGATGCTCTTGCGTCACACAGGTTTATTGACAAGGTACTTTAAGGCCCCATGATGTGTATAGAAGATAAAAGGAGTGGCCAATAAGTATTGTCAAAACTTTTACAAAGCATAGACCATTGACAATGCTTTATGCTATGTAGTGGTGTAATTCCTCTCAACTGGAGTGAGTTTTCTACTAGCAAAGTAGATTAGATGATCTAGGTGACCTTCTCCTAATTATGCAAGGATTGCATCAATTGCCATTCCAAACGCATCAACATAGACATGGAATGGTTTCATCCAATCAATAAATTAGAGGATAAGAGTATAATCAAATTGTCCTTTAGTGTCTCAAAATCTTCTTTATAGGAACAAGTCCATATGAAGCACTCATTATGGTTTAAAAGTTCTTCTAGGGGCACAACAATCTTTGCATATCCATGGATGAATTTTTTATAGTAACTGGTACGATCGAGAAAGGCACAAACCTTACGTTGAGTCTTGGGTGCTGAGAGGTAAAGAATAATAAAAATCTTCATTGGGTCTACTAGAAGTCCATCCTTACAAATAATATGTCCTAGGAACACACTGAAGCGTCTAGAAAATAGGCACTTCTATAAGTTTAATGATATTTTTAAGACACGACAATGCTTAAGCATAAGTCTTAGGTTAGAGTAATGGCCCTTGACCAAGCCATAAACTATTACATCATCTAAGTGACTTGAAGAAACTTATGGATAAAATCTTTAAAGGCTTTAATAGTTACCCATGAAAACACAATTGGGGCATTCTTCAACCTGAAGGGCATGATAGTATACATGAAGGATCCCCATTCAGTGGCAAATGTAGTCTTCAGTTAGTCCTCTTCAGCTATCTAAACCTAATGATATCTTGAGAATCCATCTGTGAAAGTATATATTTCACATCCAACAATAACTTAAAGGATTTCCTCTGTGAAAGGGGTTAGGAAGGGATCAATGACACAGGATGCATTAAGTACTCGATAATCCACACAAATAAAGATGCATCCATATTTTATTATACTAATCACCATGGGACTGACCCATTCAGATTCATCCATGGGGTGATTACTCCAGCACACAACATGCTATCAATTTCTTCTTTAATGCATGCCCATAGATTAGGATTCATTCTATATAGTCATTTTCCGACTGGTTGAGTGTCGTCAATCAATTTGATACGCATATTTCCTAAGGATGGATAGACTCCTTTCATTTCACTATAGCTTTTTGGAAAAACATCTTGATATTCCTTTAAAAACTCAAATATTTTTGAAATCTCAGTTCAGTATAGTAATTTCCTATCATAGTCATCTTTGGTTCTTGCTTCATGCTGATGTTATGCTAAACAATTTGAATGGGCCCATTGTAGGGGTTATCTAGATTAGTGCCCATATCATGAACAACTTGTGTGCCAAAGTCCATAATAACATCTAAATGATTGGATAAAGGGTTAGGTGGTTTGGATCCTTCACCTTCTTCTATTTGAAACACTAGCTTTTATTTCCCTAGATGAATCTCTTCACATTAGTCTTAATCAAAGACTGGTGTTGGTAGAGAAACAAGTTGTGTCAATGGTTCATTGAAGAGATGTAGAGATTCTTCAGGGTCATGATGGATACTTCTCAAGTGATCTTCTAAGGGACTTGGGTTTCCTACAACTACTTCATACATGGCTTAGAGAGTGAGGTACAAATCCATCCTTGGTAAAGAATAGGATAGTGTTGAGCTCATATTCTCCTTTCATAGATGCCAGAACCTGGTACCCATATGTCACTCTTCATGAACATACCATGCACATTCCCAAGTGCGTAAAGTCCCATAGAATGCATGTACCCATAAGTACTCTGGTAGGAAGGACTCATCATCTCTCCACATTGCTTCATAGGCTTCTATGTGGGGTTTAGGTACTTGTACTCTGTTATAGTTGATTGTTCCCCTTATTTTGTTATCATGATAGAATCAGTGATGTAAGGCTAAGCGTACTTGATCCTATTGGAGAATGCACTCATAATGGGTTCACCACCATCTTACAGTCATACCATCAAAGAGGTGAACTAAGGATTGAATATGATCCATATCAGTGTGGTAAAACTATTCAAGGCACTGGATAAAGTCACGCACTTCCATCTGTCTATGGAATGTGGAGCCTCATCGAGTCTTTCAAGAGGTGCATCTATAATTTGTCCCCTCATGACCTAGCTGATGACAAGGTGAATGAACTTGTGGTGTTTATTGTACTGGCATGGAACATTCTCCCAACTATTAATGATACTACACACTCTCCTAGTGAGGTCAAAGTCACCATGGGCCCAATAATTACAAGCATTACTTCTAGTGTCAGAAAGGGACTTAGTGTCCAACCATTTTAGAATGCCATTAGAAGTAGGATCCCTTTGCTCATCATTCTTGGCAGTGACATCATAGACGTGGTTAATGTCCTCTTCTACATTGACATGTTCTATATAAGGGGGTCCTTGTGTTTGATTTAGGGGAATAATAATGTGTTGGTCAATGTTCTCAAAACTAATGTAATGCTTCTTGAAACTCATGTCAGCATTATTTTCATAACACCAGGGTCATCCTAATAGAGTTGGGAAGTCATATGCCTCAGCTAGTTCAAGTACCTCAAAATCTGCCTTGAAGGGTAATCCAAGTATATCAACTATGGCATTCTTGAGGACACCGATCAGTAAAACATGAGTCTTGTTATCCATGAACAACACATGCGATGATGGTTGCAGTGCTAGAATAGCCATTTTTTGCTAGACATCCTTGGTGATGACATTCACTTTTGCACTAATGTCAACAAGGATGTCCCAGATTACCCACCCATTGATGACAACATTGACTAGTATCTTTTTATCATTTATGAGAGTAGGGCAAATAGGAGTGTCTTGTCATCAAGAATGATTTAGATGTTGAGGGTTAGTTTAGTGAGTGAATTGAGGTTGAACATCATTTAGTACTTGTCCTTAATTTTTAAGCCAAACACTTAGCTGAGGGACAATGTCCTCATCTAGCATATGCTTGTACAGCTCCTAGAAGTCATCATGTGCCACATTTTTAGGTTCAGCTACCTTTTGTATATCAACATGTTGTGTCGTTTATTTGCCTTTGAGAAATTAAATCTCTCCTTAGAGTTCTTAAACCAATGTCATTGTGTCTTGGATCACATCCTTCTGTTGTTTGGCATCGACATACTTTCTTACTCATGGTTCTTCACATTGAACCATCTCGATACGATTAGGGGTAGATTAAGATCATCCTTCTTTATGCATGTTAATATTAACTTGTTGAATAGTTGGGGTGCCTAAATATGTGTGCTAATGTGGTTTCTCAATTTGAATCATATTGGCACCCTTTTCATTCCTCTCCTTGGTGATAGCTGCATACAAGTTAGGACACTCTTCCAATCTATGGTCTTTTTTATAAAAAGCACATGTAGGGTAGTCTGGACAATCTCTTTGGTAGTGGTTTGAGGATCCACATTTGTAGCATGTTCTATGTCGGAATTAGCCACCTCCTTATCCTCATTCTCTACCCTGACCATGATAGCCATCATTATCTTGATTGTTGGCTATAGAGGTTTGGCACGTACCACATGTTCACACTTCACGGATGTCACTAATTAATCAACATTCATTGGTGTCATGAGTGTAGGCATCACATATCTTACAATAGTCAGACACCTTTGAATGTGTTTCTCACTACAAAAGGGGACACGAGTGTACATCATGCTCTTCATGACATATTTGATTAGACTACTTTAGTACAACACAAATGTTCTTGCACATGCAATTACTTCGAGTGTGTCCTTCAGGCTCACAATCAATGCACCAAAGACCACTATGAATATCATGTGTATTATTTATAGTTAATTTCTCAATTTTCAATGCCATTGATGCTATTTAGGCTTCCATGAAAGGATTGATCCTAGTATCAATACTACCAATTGCTTTAATGTTGAGGGTAACTTCCAAAGCCTCACACGAGCTAGTGAAGGTCTTCTGAGATAATGTTTGTCAAAATGGAAGTAACAATCATCACACAAACCACTATGCATGTTGAGAAACACTAATCTCAAATGACAATTTAGACAACAATGTTTTAAACCTCACATCATACTCTCACACACTTTTAGTAAATTCTTGCTTTATGTCCTTCAACACGACTATGTTTTGTTGTTCAAATTTAAGGATATCAAAATCCTGAAGAAATGTCATTTTAAGTTGGTCATAGTCAACCATCACTTGTTGAGGGTCAAACTTCCTATAGCATTTGTGCACTCACTCCAATAGTGTAGTTATAAATTGGGTGGATTTTCTTTGAAAAGAAGTGATGCCTCACACCCTCCAGATGAGTTCACACTTATGGACATGTTCTACTACATTCTCCATGCTTTGGTATTCAGGTAAGTGGAGTGTCATTTCATAACATACCATTTTCATCTGAGGTTCTTGAACTGGTGGTTGTTGAGAACCTCCAAATCTTGTCCCTTAAGGGGTAAGTCCACTACTTCCTCCTGTGTCACCACTTAATCCACCTCTAGCACCTCCAACAATAACACTCGTGATATGGGGTACGGTGGCTAATTGATTAAAACAATTTGGTCTTGTACTTTATCCACTTTGAAGGCTAGGTCCTCAAGGCATCCCAAGTTATGCCATGAAATTCCCTTAAAAGGGGAAAAAAGTGTCAAGTATGTAATCTTATCAAATAGCTCAGTTCTAGTATCCCTTATCGATTCAATATTTTATTCCACACTATCGGTATCTCAATTATGTATATGTATTTTGTTTGACTCAAAACCATGAGTGCACTATGGTTGGGGAGCTGGGTTGGTTCTGATTTGGTTCTTCAGTTACTATTGTCCAACTAGTTTCTCCTTCATATGATAGTAGTAGCATGGGGCATGGCTTAAAAGTGATGGGGTCCTCTTTGTGTGTTTTTGCTTCCTTGCGGATCCTAAAAACACTTCCTAAGTTCTCCTAATTTCTTCCCACACCGCTGACTCCTATAATCCTCTATCGAACTTCATCATATTTCCATTTCCATAATGCCCACTGACTGACTACCATTCTGAACCCTCAATCTCTTACCAACTCTTCTCTACTCCCCTTCCAAATGTGTGAATCATACACAAAAGGATTTAGCTCTCCATTGGCATATTCTTAAGTCCAAAATCAATAAATAACTTCTTGATTTCTAAAGCAAAATGTCTAATGTAATGGCCATGCAGATCTTGAAGGAACTGAAACATGGCTTCTTCAGGACATGAATAGGTAGTTACATCATACTCCAGAATGTAGTTGTTCAAAACTCCTCTCCACCAAATGTTGACAGCTCTCATCCATGGAGTTCCAAGTCATGCTAAATCTTTTTATCACTCTAATGTCCAAGACTATCTTCTCCCAAGGTTTTGTGATCATCCTTGAGCATACACATATATCCAAGTGTGTAAATAAACTAGGATCTCAACAAAAAAAGTTTCATATAGTGCACTATAGAGATTCTATTCTACCCACAGTCGTGTAGAAATGCTTAATTCAAGGTAGGGAACAATAAAGTTATCTTCAAATATGGTAATCCATTGTTTTATATTGTCAAGAGTGATACACTCAAACATTTTCCATGACTATGTAGCAAGTGCTACGGGTCCTGACAATGGAACCAAAATGTTGGGTTTTTTTGTCAATATAACCTTAGTGTTAAAGTCTAGCCCAATGAGCTAGCGTGTTGGCCCTTTCACACAAGACTGTGGTCTTGTACGCTCATCTAAAGCGCACAACTAGAGACTGGTTCCCATAGGTTTTATTAAATAGTAATATTAACTTACTCTTATTCTTCCTATTAAACGTGCAATTAAATAAATACTATATAAAAGCACATATAAATTACTTTGATCCTTGGATTACTAAGCTCAACCACCATAATTACATAGACTTATGCCATTTCAGTTTAAAGTTGTTACTTTAGAAAAAAAATATTAGTTAGATTTCATACTAAGTTCAAAGCACTATGATCAACTCAACACAACACATTCATTCAACATAAACACGACAAGTTTCATAATATCCACAAATCATATATTAAGTGTAAACATCATTAGGCAAAAATCCATCATCATAGTGCTTTACAACAAGGGTATTTATACTTGTTAATCCCTAAATTTTTTTTACAACATTGATGATAGGAGTAATTAACCAACAAACTCTTGACAAACTGAGAGTCATAGTGTTCAATCAACTAACTTCTCCTAAGGACAGGGGCCTTTGCATCCCTATATACTCCTACTATGCAGGATCTTTGTTGCCACGTGTTTCTCTTCTTATGGGCTGATACAAAACTCCTAATGCATAAAGTCTGGGTGACCCTTAGGAGTCACTCCTTAACCACTATCACTTCCCATGCACTCAAGTCTTTTCCTATTATTTTGAGTTGTATTCTCTCAGGTTCTTATTGGCCAATTTCTACCCCCAGGTTTACACCTTTCAAATTTGGCCAAATCTAGTACTTAGTTTCTCTTAGAAAAAATGTTCTTTGGCAATGGCCACAAAAATACCAAGTGTTATTTCTTTCGAAAATTCTATTTTGGCCTTTGTTATAAGCCTTTGCCTAATTCTTTCAGGTTCTTTGGCCGAAGCCTTTGCCTAATTCTTTTAGGTTTTTTGGCCAAAGCATTTTGTCAAATTCTTTCAGATTTTTTGACTGAGGTGTTTCTTTAAGAGTATTTCTTTGGGTTTTCTTCTAACCAAGTGATGATTTTTTTTAGACACTTTATCCGCATAATTTTTCTGAAGGGCACTTTCATTTACCTGAAGGGCACTTTTCAAGCAAAATGGACCAAACAAAAAATTTGAAAGGTACATTTTACTTTTTTCAAAGGGCACTTTCATTTTTCTAAAAGGTATCTTTTGTCAAGAAAAGGTCCACTTCAGTTTTTCTAAAAGATCAATTGCAACTTTATCGAAGGGTATTTTCCTTGGAAAGTGGTCACTTTCATTTTTCCAAAGGGGCACTTGCATTTTCAAAGGACCACTTCCAAAATCCTGAAGTACCATTACAACTTATCTAAAGGGACTAATAAAAAAGCCATAGGAAAAGAATTCTTTCAGAATTTTTATCTGAAGGAAATAAACAGGAAGAATTCCTTTAGATTTTTTATCTAAAGGAAATGAACAAGTGAAAATATCAAAGAAAGGAATTCTTTTGGAAAGATTATCCGATCAATTCTTGTAGGAAAATTGTCTGAAAGAAAGGGTCAAGACAAAAAGTTTGAATAGAATATCCAAACGAGTGACAGAGCGTAAAATGTCAATTTTAGACTATAGAGATTAGTCGTTGGGATTCAAACAAAAGATAATAGCCCATAGGAAGTCAATTTTAAGCTGTGGAGAATAGTTGTTGCTATTCAAAAGACGTGAACAAAAAATAAGAACAAACATGGAGGTGGCAAATGGTCAAATCCCAAGCATCTGGAGTGGACTAAGTGAGCAAAATGGACAGGTTGATGAAATGATTCATTGCTGACAGCTGACCAAGTTAAGGAGCTTATATGAAATTGACAAATACAGGTGTATGAAGAATAACTATCAATTAGAAAGAGCATTTTCTAACTGTCGTCATGAGTTCTAATAGTATGATGTGTCAGCTTTTTTGTTTTTAGTTTTGAACTCTCATGGATGATCTTTGATAGAAGTAGTTTCCTAATAAAGGTTTGATGCCACTTGCCACAATTCTCATGACTTGTTTTGGACAAGTAAGACTTTTGACATGGCATGGCTCACTCATCCATCTCTATCATGGATTTGTAATTGATTTTCATGTCTATGACACATGTCCTTATGCCTCTTCAGCTTCTCCTTTCTTTCTCTTCATCAAAGTTTTATAATTTGGGCCATTTCAACCATTGTAGATAACCACATTTTTGGTATGGTGAAGTCCTACTAAAATGACATTGCACCTTGCCTTTAAACATTGATTACAAGACCAATTCTAAGTTGTGAATTTTTGTATGAGTATGTCAGTGATGTATAGCGGAGCTGAGTGATAGCATTATCCTTACTCCCTTTATCCTTCATGTTTAAACAAAGGTTTTGATGTTAACATGTCATGTGAAGTGTATTGAATGTATCAAACTTTCTTTCAAGTATGCAATTATATCTATGGTGTATAATTTAACCTTTAGGTCAATTATCTTGTTGATTGTCTCAAACATGTTACCTTCACATTGAAACACTACGTTAGTATCTTTTGATGTATATAATTAGTCTTGGAAAACATTGTTACTCAGTAGAAGTGTGATAGTCAGTGGGATAAATTCTTGGTGGGTCACCTCTTTAGCATAGTTTTTTTTGTTTTATGCAAATCCTTGACTCTTTTCATGAACAAGCAGTAGATTAGGTGATAGACACTTAAAGAAGAATTTAGGGAGATAGCCCTTTTCAATCTTAGAGACTCATATCTCTTAAGAGTTCCCATAAACTTGAGGGATGATTCAATGTTGCATTAAATTGCAAGAGTTTCATAGAATATCCTAGGGTGCATAATTTGATGACAACAGTTCTAACATGCCCAATGGAACAACTGATCCTAATTATTTTTATGTCAAGGTGAATGTTGGCCTTAATAAGTCCAAGATTTCAGAAGCATTCTAATCCAACATTTGGCGACTCCAAAAGGTGAGAATCTCTATTTGCAGATCAGTTTTTCCATAGTATACTTCATGGTCCTCACTAGATCATCTTCTAGTAGGCTTTTCAATCAAGTTCCTCAGCCTGAAACTCCTCTTGAAGAAAAACACCCTGAACCATTCCTTACCTTTAAAGATCCTGAACAAGAAGGTTTTGAAGAGGAAGAAGAGGAGGTTAAAAAATTAATAGATGAAGAAAAAGAAGAAATGGCTAGAAGGCATCATTTCCCAGCCTTCAACACCCAAAATCCAATAAACCTTCCTACATATGATCCTATTCCTCCTAATGTTACCAAAATTCTCCCCAAGTTTAATGGAGAGGGTCTTATTACCCCATCTAAGCATATTAGGGACATTTCAAACTTTTACAATTTCCATGATATCACCCAAGATAACATAGCTATTAGACTACTTGCCATGTCTCTAAAGGGGAAGGCACTTGATTGGTATAGGACATTGGAAGGTGGTTGTATTACTAATTGGGATAGTTTTGGACAGTTGTTGGTAAATAGGTTCAAAAATAAGAGTGACCATACTTCACTAATTCACCAACTGAATGTGATAAAGAGAGGTCTTAATGAATCCATGGGAGATTTCAATGAGAGATTTCAAAGAACATGGCATAGGCTGCCACATATTATGAGGCTTCCTCCAAGCTTTGTATTCACCACCTATATTAAGGCTATTGGCACATATGTAGCAGTAATGTTGCAGTTGATGGGAGGATTTACTTTACTTGAGGCATATGAGATAGCCATAAAGCTAAGAATAGTCAGATACAAGCTAGGAAACTACCTCCAAGAGTCTCCATGCCTTTGTTGTCTCATAATTAAATTGAATCCCCAAGCATAGCACAAGTTCCCAATACTAATGCTAAACCTAGAAATGCTCCCAAAAAGGTGGATGATGTTATAGATAAGGATGAGATGATTTGGTCTTTGCAAGCCTAGCTCAAGCAAACACAAATGTATGCAAATGCTCCACCCAATCCTCAATACTATCCTCAACAAGGCTATAGATCTCCACCCCAATACACTAACCAAGGAAGAGCACAAGGCCAAAAAGGTTTCAATAGGCAACCTAATGCCTATAATCCTAATTCCATTCCATCCACAAAGGTTGTTGTCCCAGTCCACACCAATCTAGTTCAAGGAGAGGAACATTTGGATCATTGGGGGCAATCTCAAGGTCAGTTTATGCATAATGGTAGAGAAGGTAATCAAGATTTGGTAGATCAAGAAGTAGTTACTCCTTATGTTACATCAGAAGAAGTGAATCTCATGCAAAGGGATGTTCAAGGAGAAGTTAGCAACGAAGGTACTATTTTTATGATTTTTCAAGTAGAAGATGATTATGTGTTGAATCAAAATACATCAGTTATAGCCAACATAAGGGATAAAAATAGGGCTTTGGGAGATATTCCAATAGCACAAGTGATTCCAAGTAGTGCCTCTCTAAGGTCACAAAGTGTAAATACCAATGTAGCAAATTCTACTAGTCACACTACTCCTCAAAGTCAAAGTGTGAGCAAATCTACCAAACCTCCAATACAATAAGTTCAAGTTCCCTCGTTTCCTTCAAGAATACAAGACAAGGTGAAACTTCCTCTCTAAATATTATTGACTCTTTAAAGAATATCAAAACCAACATTTCTCTTTGGGAAGTATTGCATATGCCTGGTCAAAAGGAAATCGTACAAGAACAACTTGTTAATATCAATGTAACTCCCCAAGCTCCAAAGTACAATGGTGTAGCCCTTACCAACACACCTAATTATGTTTTAGATCCCTCCACCAGATCTAAAAAGCCTCCACCTTTCTACCACACGCTCATTATGGGAGACAAATTGGTTCACAACTGCATTGTAGATAGTGGGGCCAGTACCACAGTTATGCTTAAAGTGGTTGTTGATAAATTAGGGATAAAATATGAGCCTCATAACAAGGGTGTGTTATATCTTGATATAACTCTAGCCAAGACTGTGGGGTTGGTTAAAGTCTTGCATGATTGTCCAAGTTTTCCCATCCTACAAGACATTGTGGTGGTTAATCTTCCAGCTCATTTTGTTATTTGCTTGTCAAGAGATCACGATTAAGATTGGAGGGTACCTTACAACTGACTAGTCTTTTCTAGCTTTTAGAACAAGATATGGAGCTAAATTAACTTTAAGAACATAGCCCTTGGCAAGGTTCCACATTGAACCATATGTAGAGATAAGTTTAAATCAGAATTATATGATTAGTGAGCAAGAACATTGTGCCATTAGTGGTGAAACATCATTTCCCATTGAAGGTATTTATGACCTCTTTCTTGATGAGTATGGTACTAAAACTTATGAGCATGACCCCTATGCATTCATATAAGAAACTAAACTAGGGGTATATTGTATGCATGAAAATAACCTTCCTAACCATCACTCACTAATGAGGATCATGAACTTGAAGGGATATGGGAAATGTTTTTTGGTGGCTCTAGAAACAAGGTAGGGGTAGGAGCTAGTGTCATGTTAGTTTTTCCTTGAAAGAACTAGTATTATTCTTCATATAGATTCCATTTTAGTTGTACTTGTAATGTAGTTGAATATGAAGGCTTGGTTCATGTCTTTCAATGGGCAAAGAGAAAGGAAATCCATAATTTGAAGGTATATGGAGATAGTGAATTGATTATAAATCAAGTGAGAAACCAAGTTACAACCAAGAACCCTTTGCTTAAGTCTTACAGGCATAGGGTGTGGGATCTAATTGAGGACTTTGATGCTTTCAATATCCAAACTATACCAAGAGACTCAAATAAACATGCTGATAGGTTGGCTATGATAGGAGCACATTTTCATATAGTTGTTGATGTAAGTAAAGAGAAGGACCAACCTCACAGCAAGGTCATTGTGATACCTTCTATTCCAAATAATGAAGTATCTTGGCAAGTTTTGAGATTGATAAACACATTGTACACTTCATTCAAAATGAAGCAAAATTTTCTTCAAAGCATCAAACGAAGCTTCACAATAAATATGAAGAACAAGTTATCCAGTTGAAGACAAAAAATATACTAAAGGGGTTGGTTACTTTGGAGAGTGTATTCAATGAAGATGATCAAAGAAGGAAGGAAAGGGTAAGCATGTCTACAAAAGAAGAGAACTATGAAAGAATCTTGATATTTAAGGACAAACTTTTAAAAATTGGTAAGATTTATTCTCTTTTGAAAAGACAAGCCTTCATTTAATTGTGTAAAGAATTTAATGATATATTTGCTTTGGAATATAAGGATTTGAAAGGGTTTGATCTAGATATAGCTCATCACACCATTGAGTTAGAACTTGGAGCTAAACCAGTTAGGCAAAAATAGAGGTCTATCAATCCCAAGATAAAAGAACTCATGAAAAAAAAGCTTACCAAATTGATTGAGTTTAGGATTATTTTTCCTATCAAACACTAAACTTGGGTAGCTAACCTTGTACCTATTCAAAATAAGAGTGGAGAGATCAGACTTTCTGTGGACTTCAGGGATCTAAATAGAGTTTCACTCAAAGACCATTACCCATTACCTTTCATGGAGCAAATTTTGCAAGTGGTTTCAGGTTCTCAGCGCTTTTCACTACTTAATGGCTATTCACGTTATAACCAAATATTGGTGAATGAGGAGGATTAGTTAAAGACAACATTAACCAGAAAATGGAGAACATTTGCATATAGAAAGATGTCTTTTGGTTTGTCTAATGTTGGTGCTACCTTCCAAAGAATAATGGACATGGCCTTTAAAGGTTTGATCAATGAGTTTTTGCTTGTATACCTTGATGATATAACTATTTTTTCCAAGGATGCTAATGACCACATGAAACATCTAAGGTAGATATTTGAGAAGTGTAGAGAGTTTGGAGTTTCTCTTAATCTAAAAAAATGTATCTTTGATGTTCATGAAGGCAAATTACTGTGTCACATTGTGTCAAAAAAAGGCCTGTCTGTTGATCCTGAAACGATTGAAGCCATTCTAGGCATGTCTTTGCCTCTACAAAAGAAAGGTTTACAAAGTTTTTTAGGCAAGATCAACTTTGTAAGAAGGTTTATTCTAGTATTTGCTACTTTGGTGAAGCCTATCACAACTATGCTCAAGAAGAACCAAGCTTTTACTTGGACATAGGAAGGTAAAAATAGTTTTGAGGCAATCAAACAAGTAATTACCCAATCTCCTACTCTCTTAAACCTAAACTTTGCCAAAGATTTCATACTCTATACTTTTGCTAATCTTAACACAATCTTAGTTACGCTTATGCAAAAAAATTATGAGAAAATTGAACAACCCATTGCATTCTTTAGTCAAGGATTGTGTTGAGTTATGGAGCTAAAAGCTTCACTGTTATGCAAATATAGAGGTTGTTGGGTTACACAGTAACCGATGTCGATCAGACCCTGCTGACATCGGTCAGGGGTAGACCGGCATCTGCCAACATCAGTTATGCATCGACCGACATCGATCATCTGTGTGTTTCCAGAACTGTTCTAATTTTAGATGAACAGTTAGTTTGCATGTAAAAACTAATTTTAGTCTTGAGTCTGCGTTTCTAATTATTGTTTGGTTTGGGATCTATTTAAGAGACAAATGGGGTTGTATTGTAATTAAGGGAATAACAACTCGGTTATTGAGTTGATTATAATTGATTGAGAGAGAGAGAGAGAGAGAGAGAGAGAGAGAGAGAGAGAGAGAGAGAGAGAACTCTTGAGAGAGAAATACTGTACACTCAAGAGGTGTGGGAAGAGTGAGATTTTTTCATTATATTCTGAAAGAGTTTAAGATAAGATTGCTTGTTTCTCGTATCTCCTATTATTTGTTATTTTTAATTTCTAGTTACTTATTACTTCTGGTTCAATTTTGTGTTTAGTTGCTTATACAAAAGTAATCAATTGTACTCCAAGTTCCTAACAAGTGGTATCAGAGCGGGTTAGTGTTTTGTTGATTACAGGATTCACTCACAAGGGTTTTTGATTGAGTGGGAGCAAAGCAATGACAGAAAAAAGTAAACTACGAATGAAAAAATTCAATGGCAAGAATTATCAATTATGGAGGATGCAAATAGAAGATTATCTGTATCAAAAAGATCTATATTTACCGTTGGGTGGGGTTTCAAGTAAGCCCATAAATATGCAAGATGAAGAATGAAATGTTTTTGGTAGAAATGCTCTTGGATCTATAAGGTTGAGCCTGGCATCTTCTGTGATTTTTAACTTATCACAGGCAAAGACAATGATAGAGTTAATGGATACTCTGGCAAATTTATATGAAAAACCCTCAGCTTCGAATAAGGTATATCTTATGAAGCAATTATTTAATTTGCAAATACAAGAAGGTGGATCTGTATATAGTCATCTTAATGATTTCTATGAAATTGTAAATCAGTTAAATTAGGTCAAAATAGTTTTTGATGATGAAATTAAGGCTCTCTTAATCTTATGCTCTTTACCTGAAAGCTGGCACAGCTTGGTGATGGCAATTAGTAATACTGCATTTGCTTCAAATATCTTGAAAGTTGATGATGTTGTTAGTGTAATCTTGAATGAAAAAATTCATAAAAAAAGCATAGGGGAAACATCAGGTAATGCTTTAAGTATTGAAAGCAGGGGAAGGCAAAGAGAGAAAGGCAAGCAAGAGAAATCAAGGTCAAATATGGGAAGGAGATCCAAATTCAGAAATGGAAAAATAATATGCTGGAATTGTGGAAAGAAAAGGCATGCAAAGAAACATTGTTGGTTGAAAGATAACAAAGAAAATCAGCATGAAGGTAATAAAGAAGCAAATGTTGTAGGTATTATTGCATAGGATGCTCTTATATTTTCTTTGGATAGTCAAGTAGAATCATGGGTTTTAGATTCTGGTGCTTCTTTCCATGCAACCCCAAATAGAGAATTTTTCAATGATTATGTCCATGGAGATTTTGGAAAAGTTTATTTAGGGGATGGTGAGCCTTGTCAAATTGTTGGCAAAGAAAAAGTGCAGCTAAAATTGTAGAATGGTAACACATGGGTGTTGAAAGATGTCATGAATATACCCATCTTGAAGAGGAATCTAATTTTTACAAGAAAGTTGGGTGATGAGGGTTGCACAGTAACTCTCACAACTGAATCTTGGAAAGTTTTCAAGGGTGCACTTATATTAGCCAGAGATAAGAGAGTAGGTACACTTTATCTATCTACTTGTATTATTAATTATTCTCCTACTATTTTATCTACTTCAGATGTAGATGCAAAATTGTGGCACTATAGGCTTGGTCACATGAGTGAGAAGGAAACGAATGTTCTTCAGTCAAAAGGTAATCTTTCAGATTTTAAAAGCATAGATCTAGATTTTTGTGAACATTGTATTTTTAGAAAATAGAAAAAAGTGAGATTTCTCAAAACTGGGTCAATAAAGAAGAAGCACAAGTTAGAGCGTGTTCACACAGACGTGTGGGGACCAGCTTAGGTAGCTTTTATTAGAGGATCATAGTATTATGTTTCTTTCATTGATGATGCTACAAGAAATGTATGGGTTTATTGCATAAAGAGAAAATCTTATGTTTTTGACATATTTAAGAAATGAAAAGCTTTGGTTGAGAATGAAACAAGTTTGAGATTGAAGTGCCTTAGATATGACAATGGTGGTGAGTACTGCAGTAATAAATTCAATAGTTACTATTCTGAGTGGAATACACAGGGAAATGATGGTTATAAGGACACCTCAGCAAAATGGAATTACTGAAAGGATGAATAGAATAATAATGGAGCGTGCACGGAGTATGAGGTTGCATGCTGATTTGCCCTTAAAGTTTTGGGCAGAAACTATAGATACTGCAGTTTATCTAATTAACAGAAGACCTTTTACTGCTCTGGATGATGGAATTCTAGAAGAGGCTTCGATAGGTAAAAAGGCATATCTTTCATTTCTTAGAGTTTTTGGTTATAAAGCTTTTATGCACATTGATAAAGAAAATAGAAAGAAGTTGGATGCTAAATCTATGTGGTGCACTTTAATTGGTTATGGTTTTGGATATTTCAGATTTCGGTTGTGGAATTTAGAAACTAACAAAATTATTAGAAGCGTGATGTAGTTTTCAATGAGAATGTGATGTACAGTGATCAGCTCAAGAGGCTAAATAATTATGAGCAGGGCAATCTTGATTTGGATGAGGTTATGATCCAAAATGAGCTCGCAGATAAAAATCATCACTCACAAGAAAATATAGATATCGACGTCAGTCAGGTAGAGATCAATGTCTGTCAAGCAGAAACTGATGTCGATTAGACAGAGATCGACATCGGTCGGGTGTAGATTGAGAGATGACTGGGATCGATCACTGTCAGATCGAAATTTGGGCAGACAACAAGCTGTGAATGAGTCTCAAACGCCCATAAGGAGGACTGTAAGGGTAAGTAAACCTCCAATTCATTATTCCCCTTCTTTATACTATGTGTTGTTCACTGATGGTGGAGAACCAGAAAGTTTTGATGAGACAATACAGGTAGAATACAAAAAACAGTGGGAGCATGGCATGAATAAGGAAATTGATTCCTTAAAAGAGAACCAAATGTGAGATTTGGTTGAGTTACCAGTCGAAAAGAAAGCACTAAAAAATAAATGGGTATACATGTTAAAAGAAGGGGAGAATGGACAAATGAGACATAAGGCCAGGTTGGTAGTAAAGGGATTTACACAGAAATCAGGTATTGATTTTGATGAAATTTTTTCTCCTGTAGTAAAGATGACTTCTATTCGGACTGTATTGTCTTTAGTTGCTATTGAAGATTTCCACCTTGAGCAGCTTGATGTTAAGACAGTGTTTCTTCATGGAGATTTGGATGAAGAGATATATATGGATCAGCTGGAAGGTTTTGAGGTCAAAGGTAAGGAGAAACTTGTGTGCAGGTTGAAGAAAAGCTTATATGGTCTTAAGCAAGCTCCAAGACAATGGTATTTGAGGTTTGACAGGTTTATGACAGAGCATGGCTTTAGTAAATGTCAATTTGACCATTATGTTTATTTTTTTAGATTGGATAATGGTAGTTATATTATCCTGTTACTATATGTAGATGATATGCTTGTTGCAGGTTCACACATGCAAAAAATTACTGAGCTAAAGGTAAAATTAGTTCACACATTTGCCATGAAGGATTTAGGAGCAGTAAAGAAAATCCTTGGCATGAGTATTAAGAGAGACAAGAAAAATCACAGTTTGATTTTGTCTCAAGAGAATTATGTGAATAAGGTGTTGGAGAGGTTCTATATGTAGGATGCAAAATCGGTAAGTACACTTATGGTTGGACACTTCAAGATGAGCAAAGAATAGTGTCTTAAATCACATTATGAGGTTGAGTACATTAGTAGAGTTCCATATGCTTCAGTAGTTGGGAGCTTGATGTATGCAATGGTATGTACTAGACCTGATATTGCCCAAGCAGTGGGAGTTGTCAGCAAGTTTATGGCCAATCCAAAAAATGAGCACTGGAAAGCAGTTCAATGGATTCTCAGATATTTGAGAGGGACCAGCAGTAGGCATTTATGCTATGGAGGGTCAAACACTTCTCTACATGGGTATGTAGATTCAGATATGGTAGGTGACTTGGATGGCAGGAGAAGCACCACAGGATATGTGTTCACTATTGGTGGAATGACGGTTAGCTAGATTTCAAAGTTGCAGAAGGTTGTTGCCCTATCTACTATAGATTCAAAATACATTGTAGTCACAGAGGCTAGCAAGGAAATGATATGGATGACTCAATTCATGGAAGAGTTGGAAAAATAGCAAGAGAGTTACAGATTATACAGTGATAGTCAAAGTGCAATTCATATGGCAACGAATTCAACTTTTCATTCAAGAACCAAACATATACATCTTAGGTACCACTTCATTAGACAGGTATTGGAGGATGGTCAGTTGAAGCTGAAAAAGATCCATATGGATAAGAACCCTACTGATATGTTGACAAACACGATAACAAATGAGAAGTTGAATCTTCATTCAACTTTTGTTGATCTTCAAGATTGAACTTGAAGATGGAAAAACAAGCCAAAAACAAATTAGAGGATGTTGTTATACAGGTACAGGTACAGGTGCAACTATTTATCTCCAAGTGGGAGATTATTAAGTTGTAGAGCTAAAAGCTTCACTATTATGCAAATATAGAGGTTGTTGGGTTACACAGTAACTGACTTCAGTCAGACCCTGCCGACATCGGTCAGGGGTAGACTAGTATCTACCGACATCAGTTATGCATCGGCCGACGTCGGTCATCTCCAGACAGACATAGACCGACATCAGTCGTCTGTGCATTTCTAGAACTGTTCTAATTTTAGATGAACAATTAGTTTGCATGTAAAGACTAATTTTAGTCTTGAGTTTGCATTTCTAATTATTGTTTGGTTTGAGATCTATTTAAGAGACCCATGGGGCTGTATTGTAATTAAGGGAATAACAACTCGGTTATTGAGTTGATTGTAATTGATTGAGAGAGAGAGAGAGAGAACTCTTGAGAGAGAAATATTGTACACTCAAGAGGTGTGGGAAGAGTGAGATTTCTTCATTATATTCTGGAAGAGTTTATTACAAGATTGGTTATTTCTCATATGTCCTATTATTTGTTATTTCTGATTTTTAGTTACTTATTACTTCTGGTTCAATTCTGTGTTTAGTTGCTTATACAAAAGTAATCAATTATACTCCAAGTTCCTAATAGATTGGAAGATTATGAGGTCAAGTACATATCTGTTGAGAAGTAAGCTCTAGATATGATAAGAGGTTTGAAAACATTTAGACACATGGTTTCAAACAACGGGATACATGTTATGGTCTCTCATCCTAGCACTAAAGAGTTCCTCTTAAGCAAAGACCTCAATGAGAAGAGAGATGGATGGATCACAAAGGTAATGGAGTATGATGATAATATCAAGGGAACCATCTTGGTAAGAGGAAAGGGGATATGTTAACATTTGGATTCAAATCTTCAAGGGACAAAGGAAGAAGTCTTGGTCAATCAAGTTCATCTCCAACTAGTTGGTCACATATCAATTCAAAGTTGGACATAAGACATCATTGGTTTCCTCCAAAATGGTGAATGTCCTAATGGTTTGAACAAGTCACAAAGAAGGTATTTCATATTGTGAACCATTCCTTATTATCCTGTAGATGATATTCTCTTTCGAAAGGATGTGAATGGTGTACTACTAAGGTGTGTTGACAATGATCAGTTTGGCATCTTGTTGGAAAAGTTTCACAATGGTGTAGATGGAGGTCATTTGTCCTAAAAAGTAATATTTTCAAAGATAATGAGGGTAGGGTATTATTGGCCTAGCCTTTTCAAGGAATTTTACTCTTGGGTTAAGAGTGTTGGAAATATTGTCATTGATGTCAAAGGTCTAGCATTATTGGTGATAAAGGCTCCATTGCATTTAATGGTGTTTTTGATATTCACATCTTGGCTAATGTGTGTTAATATTTATTTAATATTAATGGATATATTTTTGGTTGCATATAAGTCAAAATAGGGCCCATGGAGAAGTCAAAGAGTCATGGGGTAAAAGACAAAAAAGGAATGGGATGTATTTTTTCATGAAGAGTCATTTTCAAAAATTTCAAGAGTCACCATGTGAAGACAAAAGAGGGTATGGTGCATTTTTCCATGAAGGGACACTTTGAGGAATACACAAATTCATCAAGATAAAGACCAAAGAGGAAATGACCCTTTTGCTTATGAAGGGTCACCATATGACTTTTCAAATGCAAAGATACGAAGGGTCATGCAAGTTTGGCACTATTTTTTATGAGGATTGAAGGGTCACAAAGGGTGAATGCCAAAAGTAATTTAGAAAGCTATAAATAAAGGCTTGAGAAGCCATTTGTAATATGCAAGAGAGTACATGATTTGTATTTGTTTTTGAAGAGAAAAAAATAAGAGATATTGTAGAGTTTTATCATTTGTTGAGTAAGCAACATTGAGAGATAGTTGTATTTTATACACAAGAGGATTTGGTGCTCCTGTGGGTTAGTGCTCACAAATCTTTGCAAGGGGTTGGTGCTCCTATTGGTTGGTGCTCATAAACAGTTGTTATGTTGGTGCTCAACAAAGGGATTGGTGCTCCTACAAGTTGGTGCTTGCAAACTTTGTAATTTGAGTTGGTGCTCATTCATATACTTGAGATTATTCTCCATGGTTTTTTTCACTTTGGGTTTCTACGTAAAAATTTGCTCTCTCTCTCTCTCTCTCTCTCTCTCTCTCTCTCTCTCTCTCTCTCTCTCTCGTGTGGTGCATATTATTATTTCAGTTTTATTACATATATTGAATGTGTGGTTAAGTGGTTAAAGAAAAGTAATTTGATTAAGAAATAAGATATATAATATACTGATTCAATCCCCCCCTCTCAGTATATTTTATGATTAATAATTGGTATCAGAGTAGGTTCCTTTGAAAAAGTTTTACAGCTTGAAGGTAGATGAGGAAAGCACAATGGCTGGATCACATGAAGGTTTTTCTACAAATAACACACCTATGTTTGATGAAACAAATTATTTTCTTGGAGCATAAGGATGAAGACTTATTTGATGGCCCTTGGATTCAACATATAGCAAGCAGTGGTAGAGGAATATGAAGAGCCACATACACTTGTAACTACTCCAGTAGAAAAGAAGGCAAGTAAAAATAATGTTAAAGCTTTAAATGTTATTTTATATAGTTTATGTGAATCAGAATTTGTTAAAGTTATGCAATATAAATTTGCTCATGAAACTTAGGTAAAACTTGAGAATATTTATAAAGGTGATTGAAAGGTTCAGCAAGCCAAGCTTTAGACTTTTAGAAGATAGCTTGAGAGTTTGAAGATAGAAGAGGAAGAAAATATAGCAAGTTATCTTTTACAAGTTGATCAAATAATTAATTAGATTCAAGGTCTTGAAGAAAAGTTAGAAGAATCAATTATGGTTCAATAAGTTTTGAGATCTCTACCATTGAGATATGATGCAAAAGTTTTCGTAATTAAAGAGATGAAGAATTTAGCCAAGCTAAAGATGGATGAGCTACATGGTATTCTTACGGCATATGAGATGTGGATAGAATAAGAGAAACCATCAAAGAGAGAAGCTAATTTCAAAACATCAAAGAAAGAGAAGACTAAGATTCAAGAATCAAGTGACAATTCTAGTAATGATGAAGATGACAACATAGCTCTATTTATTTGCAAGCCAAAAAAGGGCACAAGTAAATATCAAAGCAAATTAACTTTCAAATGTTTTAATTATGGAAATATTAGACATTTTGCAGCTAAGTGCTTAGATAAGGGTAATGGTGATAATGAAGAAGGAAAGTCTACATACAAGAAGAATTTTAAAAGAAAATTCAAGAAGGGATTCGAGAAGAAGAGTTTGTATTCTAAAGATCCTAGCTCAATCAAAGATAGTGGAGTCAACAATTCAAAAGAAGAAGAGATTCTATTCATGGCCATACATAAAGATGCCTCTACAAGCAAAAGTACAGATGATCAAGAAGAAGAATAGGATGAATTCGAAGTAAATCTAGAAAGAGAACTCATTTATGCCCTAGAAGAGTTAAAAGCTCTTAAAAAGAAGAATCAAAGATTAAAGCTCTAGATCAAGAAAAATGAAAAAGAGTCAAATGAAATAATTAAACATCTACAAGCACACTTTGAAGAAGCTAAGAAGAATGAAGAAGATCTAAAGGTGTAGTTAAAAAAGTAAGTTAAAAATATGAAAGGTATGTTATTGAAATTGCTTCTTTAAAAGCAGATCTTGAGAAAATAAATAAAGCAATCAATGATAGAGCAACCAATGATTCAAAATTTAATAATAACACTAATATATTGAATAAGATATTAGAAAATCAAAGATCAATGTCAGATAAGACATGTATTAGATTTGAAAAAAATAAAGGGGAGACCACTACTTTCATAGACAAGGAAAAAGAAAAGAGTTATGTTGAAGCTCTTACAAAAGAAGAAATAAAAAGGGAAGAAGTTAAGAATACAGAGGACATCTCAAATAAAGAAGGTTGAAAGGAATAGAGCTATAAAAGGCAATCAGGATAGGGATACATAAACAAGTCCTATTTTTATGGTTACTATTTTTATTATCATGGATATGGTCATAAAAAAATAAAATATCAAAAAGGGCTAACAATTTCAGAAATAAGGAGAAAAAAAGTCATGCAGAGTCAAGTAGAAGCCACAACTCTTTTGCTCCTCTATCAGGTTTTAATGAAGAGGCCATAATACGTTACAAGTGTAACAACTTCAGACACATAGCTTGGTACTGTAGAAGTGTGTTCGAGTCAGTCAAGAAGGACTAGAGTTTCAAGGCTCCATTCATCAAGAAGAAAGTTCAGACAGGTTCATGGTAGAGAAAACAACTTGAAAAATCTATGTTGGTACAAACTTTGCATGTAAAAAATGAAAAAAAGCCATGGTTCATTGATAGTGGATGTTTGAGGCACATGACAAGAAACAAAATCAAGTTCATAACCTTGAAGAAGTTCAATGGTGGCATAGTGAAATTAAGAGATAATACTACTACTATAATTGTTGAAAAAGGGACACTAAGTTTAGATAATAGTAAAACTAAAATTGAAAATATTTTGTATGTACAAGGTCTTAAGCATAATATTTTGAGTGTAAGTCAAATGTGTGATCAAGGGCACACACTATAGTTTTATGCAAAAGGTTATAAAATTAGAAAAAAATATTCAGACGTGTTGATTGCAAATGCTCAAGGAACATGCAATAATTTGTATATATTATCAGACATCAAAGGTCAAAGATATTATTTAAGTTAGATTGAAGAAAGTTGACTATGGCACAGGAGAATGAATCACATAAATTTTGACAATCTTATCAACATCAATAAAAAACAAGCAATTAAAAATCTTTCAAAGATTATAAAGCCATTCGACACACTTTGTGAACCTTGTTAGCATGAAAAGCAGGCCAGAAGGTAGTTCAAAACAAAAGAGTACTCAACCACTCAGATATTAGAGCTTGTTCACACTGATCTGTGTGGATCTATGAGAACTCAAAGTACCCAAGGTAAGAAATATTATATTTTACTTATTTATGATTTTTCATATATGACTTTTAGACATTTCAAAGCATTAGTTGAGAATGAAACCAGTTTGAAGATTAAGTGTCTAAGATCAGATCGAAGAGGAGAATTCATGTCAGATCAATTTATTGAGTTTTATGAAGACCATGGAATAAAGAGACATTATTCAATAGTTAAAACTTCACAGAAAAATAGAGTAGTTGAGTAGAGAAACAAAATAGTTCAAGAGATGGTGAGGACAATGCTAAATAAATCTAAGATACCAGATAAATATTAGAAAGAGGCAGTTTATACAATAGTGTATATTTAGAATAAAACATTATTGAGAGTCAATGGTGACAAGACTCCTTGTGAGCTATGAAAAGACAAACCAACAATAATTGATTATCTCAAAGTTTTTAACAACAAATGCTTCATAAATAAAATCGACAAAAAACTTGGGAATTTTGAATCTAGAGTAGATAAAGGTATATTTCTTAGTTATTCTTGTAAAAGTAAAGTTTATAAATGTTATAACAAAAGAACCGAAAAAATTGTTGAAAATGCAAGTGTCAGGATAGAAGAAGATGGAACACAAAGAATCAGTGATCTAGTAGATATTCCTAAAATCATTAAAGAGGAAGATTTTGAAGAATCAGATGAAGATGAGAAGAAGGGGAAAAAGGACACCAAAATTTCATCCAAATATGTTCAGAGAAATTATAATGAAAGTGACATTATCAGAGACATAAATGAAAGAATTTGCATCAAAAGAATGATGGTAAGTAAATTTGAGCAAGTTAATTTCTTTTTGTTATCCAAAATTTAGCCTAAAACTTTTTTAGAAGCTAGACATGATAAGCATTGAGTTAAGACTATGGATGAAGAATTAAATTAGATAGAAAAGAATGATACTTGGGAATTAGTGCCTAGACCAAAAGATCACAATGTGATAGGAATAAAATGGGTTTATAAAAATAAGTTGAATGAAAATGGAGAAGTGACCAGGAATAAAGCAAGATCAGTATGTAAAGGATATGCTCAAATTAAGGGAATAGATTTTGAAGAAATTTTTGCACCAATGACAAGGTTAGAAGCTATTAGAGTGTTTTTTACATATGTAGTGTTTAAAAATTTCAAAGTATTTCAGATGGATGTCAAATCTACCTTTCTAAATGAAAATTTAGAAGAAGAGGTCTACATTGAGCAAATAGAGGGATTTATTCTCTCAAATATTAGTAGTCATGTATGCAGATTGAAGAAAGCATTGTATAGATTGAAATAAGCTCTTAGAGCTTGGTATGCAAGACTTGATAAGTACCTACAAGATCAAGGTTTCAAGAGAAAATTTGCTGGCAGTAATCTCTATATTAAAATAGAAGGTGAGCATCAATTGATTATTGTGGTATATGTTGATGACATCATTTTTGGAGGAAATATCAAAAATATGATAAAAAAAATTCTAATAATATGCAAAAAGAATTTGAGATGTCTATGCTTGGAGAATTGTCATTTTTTTTAAGATTGCAAATATTTCAGTCAAATAAAGAAATTTGTATATCTCAAAGTAAATATGCCAAGAAAATATTGAAGAAAATTTGGTTTTGAAGATTGTGCACCAGTTGGCACACCAATGTGTATAAGAAATAAGGTGAGCAAAGATGAAGATTCACCTGTTATAGATCAATCTTTGTATAGATCTATAATTGGTAGTCTTTTATATTTGACAGCATTGAGGCTAGATAATATGCATGCAATAGGTATGGTTGCAAGATATCAACCATCTCCAAAAGATAGTCATGTTCAGTTGGTGAAGAGAATATTTAGATATATCAAGGGGACATAATGAACCTATATTGCAGCAGTATTGTGTTGTACTCAAGTGCTTTGGATGAAGCAAACTTTAGAAGATATCAAGGTAAAATATGATGAATCTATTTCTATTTTTTTTATAACATAAGTGCTATTAATATTTTGAAGAATTCAGTGATGTATTCAAGAACAAAACATATTCCCAATAAATATCACTTCTTGAAAGAGCAAGTTGCATATCAATAGGTTAAAATGGAATATATCAGTACTCCAGAGCAAATTGCAGATATTTTTACAAAGGCACTACCAAAAGACACATTTGAGTATCTACGAAAGAAGTTGGGAGTAATTTCTTTTACTTCCTGCCATTGAGGTTCAACATCAGTTGAGGGGCAGCCAAGTGTTAGCTCCAGGTAGGCCCTTTACCATTGATGTCAAAGGGGGAGAATAATATGTACAAGTATAGGTACAGGTGCAAAAATAGGTACAGGTTGCTATAGTAAGGGGGAGTTACTGTATGTTTTTCAGACAGTAATATGTATAGGTTTCAAGATGTGGCAGTTTCAGTTTGAGGTTGCCATCAATGACAAAGGGAGAGATTGTTAGAAATATTGTCATTGATGTCAAAGGTCTAGCATTATTGGTGATAAAGGCCCCATTACATTTAATAGTGTTTTTAATATTCATATCTTGGCTAATGTGTGTTATTATTTATTTAATATTAATCAAAATATTTTTGGTTGTATATAAGTCAAAAGAGGGTCCATGGAGAAGTCAAAGAGTCATGGGGTAAAAGACGAAAGAGGAATGGGATGTATTTTCTCATGAAGAGTCATCTTGAGGAATATTAAGACTCACCATATGAAGACAAAAAAGGGTATGACACATTTTTCCACGAAGAAACACTTTGAGGAATACATAAAGTCACCAAGATGAAGATAAAAGAGAAAATGATGCTTTTGCTTATGAAGGGTCACCATATGACTTTTTAAATGCAAGGATACAAAGGGTCATGTGAGTTTAGCACCATTTTCCATGAGGATTGAAGGGTCACAAAGGGTGAATGCCAAAGGTCATTAGAAAATATATAAATAAAGGCTTGAGAAGCCATTTGTAATATGCAAGAGAATGCATGGTTTGTATTTGTTTTTGAAGAGAGAAAAGTAAGAAATATTGTAGAGTTATATCATTTGTTGAGTAAACAACATTGAGAGATAGTTGTGTTTTATACACAAGAGGGGTTGGTGCTCCTGTGGGTTGGTGCTCACAAATAGTTGTTGTGTTGGTGCTCGACAAAGAGGTTGGTGCTCCTACAAGTTGGTGCTTGCAAACTTTGTAATTTGAGTTGGTGTTCATTCATATACTTGAAATTATTCTCTATGTTTTTTCCCACTTTGGGTTTCCACATAAAAAAATGGTGTCTCTATCTTTCTCTCTTGTGTGGTGCAAATTAATATTTTAGTTTTATTGCACATTTTGAATGTATGGTTAAGTGGCTAAAGAAAAGAAAATTGATTAAGAAATAAGATATATAATATAGTAATTAACGCCCAGTCCCCCCCGCCCCGCCAACCCCACCCACCTTCAATATATTTCATGATTAACAAGGAAGCATCCTCAATGTGCCTTCTTTGTAGGCAAACATAAACTTGCAGCTTCTAGTGAACCCTGTTCAAGTGGACCGACCTTTCATGCAATGGGGCCTTGATTTCATTAGTATGATCAACCCTCCATCAAGTGTTAGACATAAATGGATATTGACTACCATTTATTACTTCACAAGGTGGGTAGACGCTGTTGCATTGAAGGAGGCAAATGAAAATACTATCTTGGAGTTTTATGAGAGTATCACAACAAGATTTGAGGTTTCTTATACTATCATTTTTGATAATGCACTTGCTTTTATGAGTGCTAAAACTTTTGAATGGGCAAATAAGAATGGAATTTACTTGAGTACCTCATCCAATTATTACCCTCAAGGTAATGGATTGGTTGAATTTACTAACAAGAATCTCATCAAGATCATCAAGAAGACATTGGAGAACAATCAAAGAGCATGGCACACCAAGTTGAAGACAACCTTATGTGCTGATAGGATCACTCCTAAGAGATCAACTGGTAACTCTCCCTTTGTGCTTATTTATGGGAGAGAAGCTAGGTTATTCATCTCTCAAGAGCTCCTTATTATAAGACTTGCACATTAGTTGGAACTGCTTGAAAATACTCCAATGGAAGTCAGATTGATAGAATTAATGCAACTATAGGAAGCAAGGGACAATGTACATAAGACCATGAAACACCACCAAGTACTCATGAAGAAGTCTTTTGATAAAAGAGCAAGTACAAGAGTGTTCAAAGAAGGTGACTTGGTTCTAAAATGGGATGAGGACATAACAAAACTAGGTAAACATATAAAGTTTGATGCTTTGTGGAGTGGCCCTTACATCATCAACAAGTGCAAGCAAAGCAACTCTTTTCAACTGACCAAGATGAATGGAGAAGAATTGCTTATCACTGTGAAAGGGATACATCTGAAGTTTGCTATTAGTCCTTACAAGTTTGCCTTGTAAATAATAGCATAGCTGTGTGTGTTTAGTCTAGTTTTATTTTGGTTGTTATGTTCCCTAAGTGTTCTAGTTGACATATGCATGTTTCCTTTGTTTTGTTTTGTGTTCCCTAAGTGCTTAGTAGCATAAGTGCATCTTTGTCTGTGTGTGTCTTGTGTAATTTCATTGTCTTGCAATCAATCCAAGGTTTGTTCATGACAATTTGAGTGCTCATTTACGTGACTCCATGCCCAATGGAAGGATTTAGGCAACTAGTCTTAAGCATAGTAGGCATGTCATACCTAGGAATTGCCAAGAATGTTGGCCAATTTCCACCCTCAGGTTTTCACCTTTCAAGGCCAAATCCAGTACTTAGTTTCTCTTAAAAAAATGTTCATTGGCAAAGCCCATAAAAATAACAAGTGTTATTTCTTTCAGAAAGTCCATTTGGGCCTTTGTTCTAAGCATTTGCCTAATTCTTTAGGGTTCTTTGGCCGAAGCCTTTGCCTAATTCTTTCGGGTTTTTTGGTTGAAGCATTTTGTTGAATTCTTTCAAAAAAATTATCCGAGGCTTTTCCTTAAGAGTATTTCTTTGGGTTTTCTTGTAGCCAAGTGATGAATTCTTTCAAATAATTTGTCCGCACAATTTTTCCAAAGGTCACTTTCATTTCCCTGAGGGGCACTTTTCAAGTAAAATATACCAAACAAAAAGTCCAAAAGATACATTTCACTTTTTCCAAAGGGCACTTTCATTTTTTCGAAGGGTATCTTTTGTGGGGAAAAGGTCCACTTCAGTTTTTCTAAAAGATCATTTGCAACTTTCTCGAAGGGTATTTTCTTTGGAAAGTGATCGCTTTCATTTTTCCAAAAGGGCACTTGCATTTTCAAAGGACCACTTCCAAAAGCCCAAAGTACCATTATAACTTCTTCAAAGGGCATTTCAACTTCTTCGAAGGGACTAATGAAAAATTTGTAGGAAAAGAATTCCTTTGGAATTTTTATTTGAAGGAAATAAATAGGAAGAATTCCTTCAGACTTTTTATCCAAAGGAAATGAATAAGCGAGAAGACCGAAGAAAGGAATTATTTTAGAAATATTGTCTGATGAATTCTTACAGGAAAATTGTCTACAAGAAAGGGTCAAGACAAAAAGTCCGAAGAAAATACCCAAAGGAGTGACAACTCACAAAACATCAATTTTAGACTATAGAGATTAGCAATTGGGATTCAAACAAAAGATGACAGCCTGTAGGAAATCAATTTTAAGCTACAAGAATAGTCGTTATTCAAAAGACTTGACCAAAAAATAAGAACAGACATGGAAGTGGCAAATGGTTGAATCCCAAGCATTTAGAGTGGACTAAGTGAGCAAAATGGACACATCGATGAAGTGATTCATTATTGGTAGTTGACCAAGTCAAGGAGCTTCTGTAAAATTGACAAATATAGGTGTACAAGGAATAACTAGTGGTTAGAAAAAGCATTTTATAACTGCCATCGTGAGTTCCAACAGTGTGATGTGTTTGCTTTTCTATTTTCAAAATTGAACTCTCATGGATGATCTTCGATAGAAGCAGTTTCCTATGCCACTCCTGAAGGTTTGATGCCACTTGCCACCATTCTCATGACTTGTTTTGGATAAGTAAGACTTTTGACATGGCATGGCTTGCTCATCCATCTCTCTCATGGATTTGTAACTGATTTTTATGTCTATGACACATGTCCTTGTGCCTCTTCAGCTTCTCTTTTCTTGCTCTTCCTCAAAGTTATATAAATTGGGCCATTTTGACCATTACAAATAACCATATTTTTGGTATGGTGAAGCCCTACAAAAATGACATTGCACTTTGCTTTTAAACATTGAATACAAGACCAATTTTGAGTTGTGAATTTATGTCTGAGTATGTGAGTGATGTATTGCGGAGCTGAGTGATAGCATTATCCTTACTCCCTTTATCCTTCATGTTTGAACAAAGGTTATGATGTTAACATGTCACATGAAGTGTGTTGAATGTATCAAACTCTCTTTTAAGTACGCAATTATATCTATGGTGTGCAATCTGCCCCTTAAGTTGATTATATTGTTGATTGTCTCAAGCATGTTACCTTCATATTGAAACACTACGTTAGTATCTTTCAATGTATGGAATTAGTCTTGGAAAACATTATTACTCAGTAGAAGTGTGATAGTCGGTGGGATAAATTCTTGGAGGATCACCTCTTTAGCATATTTTTTCTATTTTATGCAAATCCTTGACTCTTTTCACAAACGAGTAGTATATTAGGTGATAGACACTTATAGAAGAATTTATGGAGCTAAGCCTTTTCAATCCTAGAGACTCATCTCTCTTAAGAGTTCCCACAAACTTGATGGATGATTCAATGTTGCATCAAATTGTAGGAGTTTCATAAAATGTCCCAGGGTGCACAATTTGATGACAATAGTTCCCTATAACTAATTCTTCTTTGATTGGGTCCTCTCACACTGGTGCTTTCGCACCCTAATGCTTTCATGCCCTGTAGGTTCTATGCTATGGTGCTTTTATGCCATAGTCTTCTGCTCTAGGCTCCTTCTGCATCGTGTTAGTTCCATGCCAAAATGTCAAAACACTTGGGTAAAATTTTGGGCCAATATGAACACATCCCTTTTTAGCCATGAGGGCACTATCTGATTCATCACCATAATGTGGAATTTGGATTTGTGTCTACTATATGTTACCAGCTAAATTGAGTGGTGGAATGAGGCTATCAATTGCACCGCCACCTTTATTAACCACCATGGCAAGTAAATTACACAATTTAGGAAGTGTATTGATGGTGCCATCATCAAGAAATACCAAAGGATTTCCTCCATCCTTAAGCAAAACCCTTTTGACTCACACCTACAAGCCATGATGCCTCTCTCAAGCATAATATCAAAATAGTTGATAGCCATGCAACTAAAGGGGCACAAATTATAACCCATTTACATTAGCTTAAGATAGGGGATTGTGCCTTAAAAAGGATTTATTCGACTCTCTTAAGGCTAAACAATCCAAAGAGCATATCAAAGCCATTAAGCTTGTGCATAAGTGCCTCACTAATCTATTGAAAATAAACTCGACTTTTTTGGACCACTACAAATTAGTGTTCTAAGCCTAGGAAGATTCAGTGGAAAGAGAACAAAAGGATGTTTGGATGTGGTTCCCAATAAATTAAGCCTTTTAGATCAAAAATACTACAATTCTCATATTTCTCTTGATGAGCTCTTTCACATAGTGCAATGTATGGCTAATGACAAAGCACTATGGATTGATGGCTTTCCTTATGAATTTTATAAAGCTACTTGATAATTTTTAGGGCCTGACCTATTGTAAGTTTACAAAAAATCCTTATAAAATAAGTCATTAGGATTTATCATCGACAAATAAAATATTGAATTCATCCCCAAGAATGGTGACCCAGAGTTTATTACCAATTGGTGACCAATCCCCCTTTTAAATGTTTCCTATAAAGTAATTATCAGGGCCCTAATGAATCACCTCCACCATATTCTACTACAATCATTAGTCCAGAGTAAACACGCTAACATACATACATACAGCGGGTAATTTAATTGCTACTTGGGAAGGAATATAATGGGCTTAGACCTCTTGATAGAGGACCAACTTTCTCAAACTTGATTTTGAAAAATCTTATGACTAGATAAAATGGAATTTTATTCTCGCTATGCTTAAGGCTCTAGTTTTTGGCCAATTCTTTCTCTTGATAGTGCAAACTTTATTTTTTAATGCATCAACCTACCTCACCATTAATGGGCATAAGTCTAATAACTTTGATCTGTTTTACTTCATTGGATAGGGTTTCCCTATAGCTCATGCTTGATATGTTTTGGTTACCAAGGTGTTTGGTTATCTTCTTGTTCATAGATAAGGTTGAGAACTTATCAAGGGCATTATTCTTCCTGATCGCTCATCTTAGCTTGTCAATGGGAATTTTGGAGATGATACCTTACTTACTCTCGACAAGCAAGAAGATTCCTTCAAATAGGCGCTTTGATGCTTTGACATTTATTGTAAATCCTTAGGTTCTAATTTGTAATGGTCTAAAAGCTAGTGTTATAGATAGGGCATGATGCCTTTCATCAAATGGCTCTGTTATTATCAGTGGGAGTGTATACAAAAATGAGATATATTTAAATTCCATTATATTATTTTTGCTTTGATAGTTCTCCTTCAAATACGTGATAATATGTTATTGATAGAGTGGAAAATAAGGTCTCATATTGGATTTCCAAATCTCTCAGTTAGCTGCTAAATTTTAGGTTTATACAAAAATCCTTGCAACCACTCATGTTTATACTCCTCATGTTGGGCCCCCTCCAAAGACTCATATGATAAATTGGCCAAGGTTATTAGACACTTTATTTGGGCCAATGCTAAACTAATTAGAGGTTATCACAGTGTTGCTTGAGACATCTGATGCCTTCTTAATGACAAAGGAACACTAGGCATCATTGATGTTTGTAGATAAAGCATTGCCCTTTCTGCTAAGTGAGTGGTTTAGAGAAATCGAAGGTAATGAGGCTTGGAAAGTCCTTCTAAAGCACTACATTTATATAGGTACCCTATACGGTAAAACAATTAAAAAAACATTAGATTACACACTCTGTTGATTACCACTACCGCTATTAAGATAGAAGGTTGTTTTGTAGCCAAGAGTATATGGAAAGATTTTAAAGCTGTCAAACCTTTTTTAAAATTAGTTGGAGATAAAATGGGTTGGAGATGGAAATCACAATGGTATTTCTTTTAATGACCATTATATTTAGTGGTCCCTTGTAAAGATCAATTGTAGCCTTCCTTTAGTAGAAATGACAGGTATAAAAGCTCTACAGCTATTTAAAAATGGAATTCAAATTATCAAAGATTTTATCTCTTCTCGAGATTAGATGCCATGACATCTACTAAAAGATAAATATAAATTGCTTAATACAAACTTACCTTCCATTTTTTTATATCCAATAGTTGATACCTGATGCCATGTGGCATAAGATGGGCTTACAACCTCCACATGCATGGTGGAAGGATTGGAGGTGGAACTATGACACTCCATTCATAAATTATTCTCCTAATCTCATTTATCAAATCATGAACCCATTATCTTTTACTCTGGAAAAGTCAAATAGGCGTTGAAATTTAAATTCTTCGCCTAGGACTTGGCTGCCCAAACCTAACAAAATATGGAATACCAGACTTAAACCCAAGCTTGCATAATTTTTTTGGTCCTTAGTTTATCAATGCCTTTCTCTTGGGGAGTGCCTTCTACATATTGGAATTGCTCAACCCAGATGTCTGGCCCGCTTCAAACCCAAGTCCTTCAAACATCTCTTTTTGGCATGTCTAAGAGTTTAATATACTTGGCAATGGATTCACAACCTTTTCCAAATGTTCCATCTAAAGCCCTTCTTTTAGCACATGTTTTTTTTGAGATAAAGCTCAATAGTTGGCTTATAGTGCTTTTATATGGAACTTCTTCAGAGCTATAATATTATTTTAATTATGGAAATATAAGAATTTAACTATTTTTAACAATGGAGAAACATCTTTATAGTTTTATGTTAATAACAAGGGGATTGTTATATCTTCGACTCTTATGCAAATCCAAGCTCAAGCCGAGAAGGTTGCACTTGAGTTTCAACACTTGTAGGACTTACCTAACAATTGAGGGAGTGTTCCCTGCATTATGAGTCGTGTCCCTTGGGACCAACCACCTTATGGCTTCCTTCCTCCAACTCCTAGTTTCTCTCATAGTCGTCGTTACTTCTCCCCTTCTCATGCTCAATCGGGGGGGGGGGGGGCTAGAGTTTATCATGTGGGAAGTCCATCACTAACATGTCGTGATGGAGCTCATCTGTCTAGGTGGCAGTTTGGTTAGTAGCTTTATTCAGTTGACTTTTGGTTGGAGCATCACTATTTCATTGGCCCCCCTGAAACCATTCAGGATGGTTGGATGACCCCTGATCCTCCTTCAACCGAGCCTTCTGCTTGGAGTGCCTAACCTCTCAAGGATGATTCACCTCCTCCTCCTTTTGAGGTTGTAGCTGGTGCCTAAAGATGTACTTTTTATAAATTTTAATGTAATTTTGTAAAATTCGGGTTGCGATGCTTCATCGATAGTTTATTTTGAGTCGCATCCTCTCATCGATAAGGAGTTTGGGTTGTGCATACCAATCGACTGCTTTATTATTATAACCATCCTTATATTATTATTGTTTTTTAATTAATAATAAATATGGTGATATATTCCAATAACAACAAAGCGCCGCATAACTATTAACCCTTATTTTTATTATGTCAATTATAAATTTTAGAGCTCAAGTTATAAGTTAATAGAATAAATGTTACATATTAGAAAAGGAGAGTCCCTATCATTTATTTGCGTAGGATGTTCACAGATTAATTATCTCTTTATATATAAAAATTTGAAAGATATTTTAATATATGTATAATGTTTGATTAAAATATTTTCTACTAAATTATAACATTTAAAATAGTTTTATGCTTTATATATGTTTGTCGATGTTTATCTAATAACACATTTAATAAAAAGAAAAAAATAATTTATTTAAATAGATAAATGGAAAATAAGAAAATAGAGAAAAAAAAAATTGATTTATTTATATAAGTAAAAAAAATAAAAAATGAAAAATATTTAAAAAAATAAAATAAAAAACAACATGAAATTAAAAAAATTGATTTATTTAAATAGGTAAAGTGGAAAATAAGAAATCAAAAATATATTTAAAGAAAAAAAAAAGAGTTTGTTATTTTTTAAATGGGTAAATAGAATATTAGAAAAGAAAAAAGAAAAGTACATAAATTATCACAAATTTGATTCAATTATTAAAATTTAAATAATATTTTAATATTATTACATTAATATATAAAAGTTTGATTCATTAAAAATTAAATAAAATATTTCATAATAATATTTTAATTAATATTATTAAAAGATGTGGGTGAGTTAGTAAAGTGATTTGGTTATCACAAGTACCACTTAAATTCAAATCTTATATGGTATTGAAAGCTGATTATAGTGGATCAATGGTATTGAGTCGGTTGTGACTGATAATAGTATTTTGGTTGATTGTAACCATTATTAATAATTCTGGGATTCCATACTTATAGATCTGGACTCCATTATATCCCAAACCGATTGAAACTTCAATAAAAAAAAATATAAGAACAAAGATCCCACCAAAATTCAATCTACCTAATAAAATATTTTAATTAATATTTTTTATTATATAATTTTATATTTAATAAATTAATATATCAATTTAAATATTTTGATTAATTATAATTAAAAAAAATAAAAATAAAAAAATAACAATTAAAAAAAATAAAAATAATAAACACTATTTATTTTAAATAAATTTTATAATATTGAAATAGAACTAAAACAAAAAGATCACTTTCGGTACATACTCCTAAAATTACTCTCCAACGCCCGTCTGTAGGACCACTTCTGGGCGTCCATACTCGAGCTTTCTGGTTTATAAAACAAGAGAATGAAGGAAGAATGGAGGTTGTCGGATGTGTCGGGAGGTTGAGTGGAAGGAAAAGGGCAGAATTGAACGCGCGAGGACGTGGAAAGAGGTTCGTATGGCTGTTCATTCAATGGAATCCCGGATGAGTCTGATCTTTGGTTGCTGTGAATATGCTGAGAGAAACCCTTGACTGTGTTTTCCTTGTGCACTTGTTTGAAATGAATAAGGAAAGAGAAAGGTTTCAACGGATTATTTGTTGAGTTCTATTATTCTTTTTTAAACTGCTTAAAACATTGTCGAAGTAGTGAACGGTCTGGAGGAATATGAGCATGGTATATGATATCTCGTTTTTTCTGTCAATTACTTGACTGATGTTTGCTTTCTTCGGGAATGCAATAACTAGAGGGTTTCGTGGTTTACATCCTTACTACTGTGTCCTCCTTTTTGGAAAAACCCTAGTTGGAGACTAGAAAAAGCTCGATATCTTATGAACAAGAAAGGTTGTTCCCTACTCGAATAAGCTGGATAGTGGAAAAACAAAGATAAAACTGGTGCTCCCTGGGTTGTGCCAGCATTCTTGTCCGCTAAAGTATGATAGAAAACAAATAAAAAGATTGAGAACGACGCTAAAGGCAAATACTTGGTTTTTGATAACTTGTTTTCTTAGTTAAAGTGGCTATGTTATTCTGCATGTTAAGAGTTTCTAAGGAACACTTAGGTTGTTCAACTCTCACTTGGTCCATTACTTGTCCTGATTTGAGATTTGGGACTTTCTGGACAACGATTGTAGGTTGAAGTCGTACATCCTTTTCCTGGCAAAAAGTAAATGTTTTTCAGATGAAGCAGATTTTAAGGTAGCTCCCGCTGAAGTATTAGACGATTTTTTGATAAATCATGAAGACTACCTTTTTAGATCTACTAATCTGCTCTTCTGAACGTTATTGTGAGTGTTCGGTAAAGGATTGCATAGATGATTCTGCTCTCCTGAACCTTATTTGTGAAATGTTTTCGTATGAAGATTGCATAGATATTTCTGCACTTCTGAACCTTATCGATTGGCTGTTCGGTAAAGAATTGCATAGATGATTCTATTTTTCTGAACCTTAACTGTGGACCATTTTACTATGGAGTGCATTGATGTTTCTGCACTTCTCAACCTTTTCGGTTTTTATATTGATATTTGAGTTTGCATGGATGATTCTACAATGTTGATCCTTGTTGATAGATATTTTAGCCTGCATCGATGGTTCTGCAATGCTGAACTTATTGGATATTGATTCCTTATGCTTAGATTTGCACGGATGATCCTGCAGCTCGGTTATTTATTGAATGTTGTTGATGGTACTATCTCACCTTCTGTTTCTCTTATATGTTATGCGTGGATGCATTATTTTATTGGTCATCTTTGAATTGTAAGAATGAAGCAAGGTGCTCGCCTTTCATTATAATTTGATAGCACAACTAGTGACTGGCGGCAATACACATGGGATTTGTGCGCAATCGTGAGTACCTTGCATGTATTCGTCTGTGACAGATGGTATGATCATCTCATACAGATATACGAGTATCTGGATTCATTCTTATGAGTGTTTTCTAACCTTTCATGCTTGTGTCAAAATGAAGCATGTTTGTGACTTTTATGTCTTGGTTATGTGATTATTGTTATTCTCCGTGTTGAGTGTTTACTTACGTGCTGCCTGTTGTAAGCTATGATTGTTATCTAAAATGGTGGACGTGGTCCAATTCTGTGAGTAGAATTGGCTTCGAGGTATTATCATATTGACCAAGTTCATGGTTTGGGGTTGGGTTGAGTACAATTGATGAGTGTACCTTACTCGGTTGAATGGGATCAGTTTACCCAATCCATAGCATGACTTCGATGGCTTCAGTTACATTGGGATACGAATGTTGTTTTCAGACATTTGATGTTGTTTTCTCAGTGACTGTAGTTGTTGGTTATGAAAAGAGCACGGTCTCATTGTGAAATAATGCCTTTTATCAACTTTTGTAAAGTAACTTAATACCTGATTCATAAGGAAAGGTACGGTTTGGAGTCAATTCTGAGAAGTTATTCCTTGTTTCATTTTAAGCTTGTTAAGTTATCATGATGGCAACTTATTGCATTGGAAAGAGGAATAATTTGACCCATTAGATTGATGTGTTGAGATTATTGAATATGAAGGCATAAAAGCAATAAAGTGAGATGCTTCGTTATATCTTGAGGCTTCTTATGGTTTGAAATCGAAAAAAGGAACTTATTGCATCAGTAAATGAAGATTTAAGTTGCTTTACGCTTGAATGTGTTGATTCAGGAGAATGTTTACCGTCACTGTAAATTGATCAAATGAGCATGTTGTGTTTTGGCAATGCTTGTTTGAAATTATGCATTATGAATGTGTATGAAATATATTGAGCTTATTGCTGATTCAAGCTATGGATATGAATTGAGAACTTGGAAAAATATAACAAGACAAAGCTTCCTTAACTGTGGAACTGATCAAAGAAACTTACTGTGCAAAGATGGATAAGTTCGGATGCTTTACAATTAAATGCATAGTAAATTGTGATTTTCAAAATTATAAAATTAGTTAAGGAGAGATGCATCACTTGAGTGACTGTAATTTAGTTACATGGTTATGTTGTGATAAAGAATGCTTTGCTAAGATTTTACAAAATGTATTGTTGAAGTATAATTTTTGTACTTAAGATTGATTAAGTTGCATTACATGTAAATCTGAAATGAATTCCTTGGGAGTTATGAATTTGGCATAATGTTTGTTGGATCACTGCCTTAGTTACAATCTAAAGTTTTATTGTGCATCAATCCTTGACAATTATTGTATGATACCTTGAAACGATGATCTTGCTTCTCAGACCTGGGTAAAACTAATGATAGCAGCATCATGTATAATTCTGTTATGGACTGTTACACGAAACACCTTGGTTAAGAGAAACTTGGTTTGGTTTTGCATTGTATACAATGTTAATATTGAAGGTTAAAGCATAAAGTTTGGTGATTTCATTTGAGCCCAAACTATTAACATTGTCATTATTTGACAATATCAAATACGAGTGATTAGTGGTCTGATAAAATGTGAATGCTTAACATGACTTGAATAGAAGACAAGTCATTAAGCATAGGCTTGAGTTATATCGTGAATCGTTGATAATAGCTCCTTGCTTAATTAGACATAGGACTTGAGCAATTTAGTACCTAAGTTGCTTAGTTTTTAAATTTAAACTTGTTCAATGGTTTGGGAAACCATTGCATCCAAGAGAAGTGCCAAGAGGCATTAGACCTAAAAGGTGCTAGATGGTAAGCCAAGGTAAATCCTTAAAAGAATGAAAAATTTATAGATTTAGTGAACTTGCATAAACTACATGGGAGATGGCTACCGTCTAGTAGTTCACTGTGTAACTCCTATAACTCTGGAGAAAAGTAGTTGGGTGCCTTGAATTTTTAGAGTCAATTGAATTTGCAAGGACAAAGAAAAGGTCATCAATGCTAATGGTCACATTAACAACTTGATGTAATTGGTTATCTTTGTGCAAATATTTCTTCTGCATGATAAGATTGCTGGCAAGTGTAAAGAAGTGATGATGATTTTGGGAAATACATGTAAAAATTGAGGTTGCTTTTTTGGGGTTCTTTACATGGATTGAAAGCATGTATGAAACCAATTGGTAAGGTGTAAAACCAGTCGAAGGCATAGTCCTTAAGGATTCACAGAAAGAGCTTTGTTAGCAATTTATAGTTATCCGCATATTCTAGACATGCCACATAGAAAGCCTAATTTTTGTTGTGGGTCACTCTTGCCATCGTATAATCATAGGCACAACAAAACCTGTATGCAAAGGGTAATTAAGGACTTCAGGAACTAGTGGTTTATGTAATATGTCAAGAGATCTAATCGTATGATTCATCTTGTTAGATCCTTGTCACAATTGTGAGATATGAGCTTGAGTATCATGAATTTGTTGGGAGAATACATCCTGGTTAGGGTTTCTAGCAACATGCAAAGTAGTATGCATTCCATTGTTTTGGAGAAAACCATGCAATAAAGATGCAGTATTAGGAGTAGGTCTAGGAGGTAAAAGAGAAGTTGTATGCTGTGTAGGAATGTTCATAGTAATAGGAGGAGTTTTTTCTGATGCCACCATAGTTGCTATGCTAGGTGTAGGCAACACTTGATAAGTAAATGCCATAAAATCTTTAATCCATGCAAATGCCATAAAAATACTCAACCCATGCAAATGCCATAAAAATCCTCAACCCATGCAAATGACATAAAATTAGGTGAAACAGAGGATTTTTACCGATAAGAGAACAGCAATGATTACCAATCAATTAATATCGGCAAAGGAGTTCAATTAACAAATAAATTTGCATATTCCAATCATTTATTTGGATGTGTTGAAACTGGTACGTATTTTTTCCTTGCTATGTCTCACTGTACAGCAGGCAGTTTTCCATAACACAGATTTCTTTGACGGTCGTTGGGTTCATGTTAGTTGTAACTGTTTAATGTATTTTCATTACAACTACTTTCTAGCCAGAGGTAAAATGTTGTGGCAGCCTGATTTCCGCAGTGCTTCATTTTTTGGCCATAAAATTTTGATGGGAAAATGTTGTTTTTATGTAGATCTCATTTGCTATTGTGACATTGCAAGTGAGCTTGTTTCATCTTATACATATGTCAGTTGGGTAAAAAATGACTGATTTGATTCTTGTCAAGTTCTCAGCTTTTAGCCAGTAATCAATGAATGTCATTTGCAATGCTTCACCTTTCTCGATCTACATTAAGAGGCAATGTTGGAGGGGGGTGAAAGCAAAAAGAGAAAATGGGAGGGAGTGGGCAGGAATGAGGGAGGCAGGGTTTAAGAGGCAGTGTTGGAGGGGGGTAAAAGCAAAGAAAAAATGGGAGGGAGAGTTTTCTTGTTTGCTCTGTTTCTGAGGTTTGTACTGTATTTTACTCTGCAATTACCATTGGAGGTAAATATGAATCTTCTTTTTCCATTTGAACTGAGGCTGCTCGAGCCAAGCAATCTTGGAATGATGGACTTCAGTAACTTCCAAAACTGGCATTTTGGCTAGGCTGTGACCTCAAAAAGTACCTTTACCCTTCTATTAAACATATGACTAATGCTGTTTGTTATCAGTAGTTTGAGGTATTTATAATTTTTATTATCATAAGAGCTGTACAAGAAAATACATTACTACAATGATGTATCTCTTTAAATGGCTACACCTTTATCTGGTCTGTGACTCCCCTGCCCACTTGTTCTTTTCTGTAAATTTTATCTGCTTGCCTTCTGAGGGTTTATGTAACTATACGTGATAGGATTTGAAAACAGACTTGCTGGTTTAGTCATTGTCAGTACTGCAACGGAGGCAACAGTAGCTATAGGATCGAATATAATGTAGACATTGGGCTGTTACTACAGTTCTAACATGCACAATGCTAGATGTTCCATCTAATTTTGGTTGTGTTGGATATTCTGTTTCTTCATCTTAAAATCAAAGACTACATCACATTCTGAAAAATGGATATTGAATAACTGGTTATTCTGATAGCAAGCATGATAACTACCTACAAGTCTCTTTATTGGTATTCGTTTAAAATTTTCACCAGTTTAAATCTTCATCTTAGATTCAGACTACATCAGATTCTGATAAATGGATATTGAATAACTGGTTATTCTGATAGCAAGCATAATAACTACCTACAAGTCTCTTTATTGGTATTCGTTTAAAATTTCTACCAGTTTAAACCTCTATTTTCGTCTACCAGATTCCTTGTGTACTCTGCTATGCTGCACGTTTTGAATTCCTTTTTCGTCTTTTGCTTTTCAGTTTCACTATTAAAAATAACTTTGTTTTTGTATGCTGAAGGTGAAAGGGTCAACTGCTCTTTAGCAGAGATCACAATAAGATGGGCAGCACAGGTGGGAAAAGAACTGCAGGGTGGCCAGCAAATGTTCGTGTTGCGGTGATAGGAGATAGCGGTACTGGGAAGTCCAGTCTAATTGTTACTGTCGCCACTGATACATTTCCGGTTAATGTTCCTGCTGTTGTGCAACCAACAAGAATTCCTCAGGATTACTATCCTGATCGTATTCCACTTACAATAATTGACACATCATCTAGGTTTGGATTTCTTCTTCTCTCCCTCTTACTTGTACAGGATACTTGACTGTTCAAGAATAGTGAATGTGAATAGTGAATGTGCGGACAATATTCTATGCAGTTACGTATTTCAATGTTTTTATCAAATGTTTTTTATTTGAACTTAGGCATTTAGGCTTCATTTTCAGCATATTATTCATTTCTTTTTAAGATTTTCTATATTTAGAGGCACTCTATTTTTAAATTTACAGGCCTGAGGATCGGACCAAGATGGGAGCAGAGTGCAAGAGGGCAGATGCAATTGTGCTAACATATTCATGTGACCAGCCTAGCACATTGGAGAGACTATCCACATACTGGCTACCAGAACTTCGACGCTTAGAAGTATGGCTATTGCATCTAATGTCGCTCAGTTTGTCTCTATGGTGTCATGCCTACCAAAACATTTTTTGCATGTACTAAGGGGTGTTTCTATTGCATTTATTGGTTACATACAGGTGAAGGCCCCAGTTATTGTAGTTGGTTGTAAATTAGATCTTCGGGATGATCAGCCACAAAGTTTGGAAGAAGTAATGTCCCCACTTATGCATGAGTTTCGAGAGATTGAGACATGTATAGAGTGTTCGGCACTGAAGCAGATTCAGGTGGGAGATTTAACATGTTTCCATTCCCATGAGAACTAGTGTCAAATATAAGCAAAGGATTTTTTAACAGAGAACGCTTCTACTAATAATTTAGCAAGCATCATGTTTTGTTGTTACACATCTTAAAAATCTGTAATGGCAATTTCACTTGTAGGCTTTTAGTTTCTATTTGAATTTTTTTCTGGAGACTATTCAGATTTTGTTGAGAACATGCCCAGTTTGAAAATCAGACAAATGACGAATCAAAGGTCAGCTTACTGTCAAGTGCATGGTGATATGTCATGTTGCCTGTAAAATTTACTACTCTGCATAGTTCAGAAAGAAAGTATTACTATAAGAAGGAAATATGATGAGTGAGTGTTGATGTGGAAATTGTTGAGGCTGTTATGGTAAAGTCTGGGTGATTGAATGGAAGATCTCTGTTTCTTCAGTGATTCGTAGTTTTACCACCATGATTGATAATTTGATTTGATAAATACTGTGAAGAATAGAAATGCAACCATTTTAAAGAGCCGGTTTTTAAATTTGGTGTTTTTAAATAAAATTGTAATTTCCGTCTCAATACTTGCATTTCTTTAAGGTGTAGTCTAATTTTGTTTGCGATGGTATAATCATATTTTCTTGGTTTAAATTTTATCTTATCTGGAAACATGATACCATAGCAGTCTTGCCCTTGTTAAATTTGGTGCAACTCTTCTTACCTTTTACAAGCCATAAAATCTGCCCTTCCTCAGTTTATACAGATTGTTTTTCAGCCAGTACATTGAAATTTAAACAACTATGTTTGACAGGTTGCGGAAGTTTTCTACTATGCTCAAAAGACAGTTTTACATCCAACAGTACCTTTATTTGATCAAGAAAATCAAGCATTAAAGCCTCGTTGTGTGAGGGCATTGAAGAGGGTATTCATTATGTGCGATCATGACAAAGATGGAGCTCTTAGTGATGCCGAGCTTAACGAATTTCAGGTATGGCATGGTTTCAGAATATTTTAAATTTTTATCTGCTATTGCTTTGCTGTGTGAGGAATGCATGAATTTGTAAATATCACTTTTGCATTTTCAGGGTCTCTTACATCTGCTTTGAACCATGTTATTAGAACATCGTTCACGTTGTCCATTGGACATGTTGGGATCTGTCTCTCCCTTCACTAATGGTAGTCAGTTTGTTGTCGACTGATTAAATTCATTAATAGCAAACGTAGAGTTTGGATTTTAGTGTTGCTTTCTGTTCTTTGTGAAAATTGGATGCTGTGGGATCTGTTAAAATATAACTTGATTATGCAAACTACTAGAGGTTCTGTAATATTGGAGGACTACCTAGTCATTAGAATGGAGGCTCATGGAGAGCATGTTGTCTTATTTTTCTGAGCAGGTTAGATGCTTTAATGCTCCTTTACAGCCTTCGGAAATTGTTGGGGTGAAGAGGGTTGTTTCAGAGAGACTTCCAGAAGGTGTCAATGAATATGGCCTCACATTGACAGGATTTCTTTTTCTCCATGCACTTTTTATTGAGAAAGGACGACTAGAAACTACTTGGACAGTTTTGCGCAATTTTGGTTATGATGATGAGATTAAGCTTAGAGATGAGCTCCTTCCAACTGCACAGTTTAGGCGAGCACCTGACCAGGTATGATGAAGATCGTATTGGTTTTTGTATAATGTCTCACAATTTGCTTCATAAAATTTTTCATGTGGTCACTATTATTGTTATTGAAATTGATGACGATGCAGTTTCAGGTTTTACATATGTTTGGGTTTGTTTTCAAGGATAATGTTGCCATTTGTTATGATCTACACTTATAATATATGAAATATGCAGAATATAATTCAGATTGACACAACAAAATATATATTGGTGGCCCAAGATGCCCAAATATTCATTATATGCAGAAATAGAATAATACCCTTATGGTAGGGTAACACCATATAATACTCCTTTAGGAAGGAATAACTCTACAATGCCACTTTGAGGGGGACAACTTCCAATATCCTTCTACCAAATAGAAGACTCAACACTTGATTGATTGATATTATTTACAATGATATTCATATCCTTTATATAGACCTTCAATTATCTAACAATGGATGGGTAACCTCTTAATCCCAATGTAGGCTGACTCATTACCCAATATACTAATTCCACAGGTTATTCATTTAACCCATATAATGACCCATACGACTAAGGGGGATGTGTGCCACATGTCGACATCTCCACCAACCTATATACAATAATATATCATATTCCAGGTACATAACATTCCTTCCCTTCTTGACATGTTTTGTCCCTGAAACATAAGAAGAAACCAAATAATGAGTGTGATTCAAATCATTGCACACTTGTCTCCAATCACGATCATTCAACCACCCATATGTGATCTTGGTAGGTGAAAGCTTGCTAACCTTGTTCCCAAATTCCATTGTGCTACTCTGATTCCATTTATGATTATAGTTGTACCTCCTTGGCGCCATGCAATTTTTTTCCTCCTCTGATTCCATGTTCCATTTTCTGTTGTGCTACTCTGATTTCATGCATGGCCATGGTAACTATGCTTTGGCTTCCATGCATAGTCATAGTGATTTTCCCACTGGTTCCATGTTCCATATTTGGTTTCACTATTATGATTCCATGCATACCCATAGTAGTTATCCTTTGACTTCCAAGTGTAGGCATATGTATTTTTCCTTTGATTCCTTGTATAGAGAAAATGATTGTTGCTATGATGCTCCTTGACATGCCTCCATGATTGATTCATCTCATGATGATGTGGGTGTATCTATGCCCAAACCTTAGTACCATGTTCTGCTTTTGTGGCCTCAACCCTTTCTTCTTCCTCTTCTGCTTTTTCTTGTGGTAGAGCCCTTGTCTCGAGTAGATGAATTGTTCTTCTTTGCTTGTACTCTTTCTTTATGTAGGTCTTTATTTGAATCTTCCTCGTGCATTTCTTCACCACTTTCAACTTCTTTCTCATCCTTGAACTTTATTTGTGCTTTGCCAAGTGTGATATCCTCTAAAGCAACATTCTTTTTTCTATACCAAAACTTCATGAACTTTTTTTGCACATTAATAGTAATTGTTCCCAAATTCTCTAACCAAGGATATCTAAAAACCATATCCACACCGTCCATATCCAAAGCATAAAAATCTGAATGCAAAACATATTTGTCCATAGCGAGCTTCAAATATTCAAAAATTTGAATGTTTTTACCATCTATTGGAGCCTCCTTGATATTCTTTGCTTGAACATGCAGATGTTGAGGCACCGCCATGTTGATGAAATTATACTTGTTGCTAGGATTTATGGAAACAATGACCTTCTTTTGGATGCATCCATGAAATTGAAATGTTGACTCTAATTTCTTTGGAACTAAACTATTTGAACTCTTATCATCCAATCATTCTTTCTCTTTGAAATCATCTACCTCTCCTCCTGCACCATCTGTAGCTTCCTCATCATTAACATTATGCTCTATTTCTTTTTCGTCGTCATCACCTGAATGCTTTTCCTCACTGTAATTATTTTCTTCCGCTTCTTTTCTTCGTCATCATCTGTATTGTCTTCTTTATTACCATCATCATCATTTTCTTCCGTTTTTATATTTTCTTTTTCCTTTTTACCCCATCGATCTAAGAAAAGTTGTTCCCTTACTTCCCATGAAAATTTCCATCTTTAGACTCCTAGTTCAACCCACTAGAGTTGTGCAGGACCCTTGCAATGATGTGACAAAATTTCGCCATGTTCTACTGTCAAAATAATACTTTTAAAAAAGGATCCACCATTCTCTAACATCAATATCCTCTTCTCCTTAAAAAAAATCTAATTCCATGATCCACAACAAAACTAGGGTTTATGAAAAAACCTAAAAATTGTCAATAACTCGTGAGAAACTAATCTAAACAATCCATTTTTCTTACTGTAACTTCCATGCATGATATTGCAACTTCAGTGAAAATTTTGTGAAAAAATTCTGAAATTTTCAGTCTGTAGCGAGAATCTATGAAAAATCATAAAATTGCAATAACTCACACAAAACTTGTCAAAAACCTCCAAATTTTTTATTGTAGCTTTTTTGTATGCGGATACTAAATCAGTAAAAAATTCACAGAAAAAATCTTGAAATTTCGGAAGATACGATGAATTTATTACAAACTCTAAAATAACAATAACTCCTTCAAAACTGATCGTAAAACCCCCAATTTTTTACCGTGACTTCCTTGAAATATTATTCAACGTCATAAAAAACTTTGTAGAAAAAATCGCAACAGGTTGCAATATATAAGCGATTCTCCAAACTTAGGGTTTTGCCCACAATATTTGCCCAAATTGATGCTATGTTACCACTTGTTATGATTTATACTTATAATATATGAAATATGCAGAATAATATTCAGATCAACACAATACTATATATTGGTGGGCCCAGATGCCCAAATATTCATTATATGCAGAAATAGAATAATACCCTTATTGTAGGGCAACACCATGCAATATTTCTTTAGGAAGGAATAACTCTACAATGCCACTTCAAGGGGGACAACCTCCAATATCCTTCTACGAAATAAAGGACTCAACATTTGCTTAATTGATTGATATTTTTTACATTGATATTCATATCCTTTAAATAGACCTCTATATTGATTACTTTTCATCCTTAAGAACTTTTAGTTTTTGAAATATTATTTGCAATCTCACAGGATGATGGATAATGTGTTTTCTTTTTGATGCAGTAAATGATATTAATGATCAAGAAAGAAAATAATATTAATGATATAGTGCCCGTACAGGGCTATTTTTTGGACTTTTCGGTTTGTATTTGGTTTGGACAAGGAATACCAAACTTATAAAATGTTAATTACTTTATGAAAGTGTCTCATATACTTAAATTAACTACCAGTATTCCAGTTAACTTTTTTACAAAGCATTAGATTTAAATTTTAGCTAGAGTATGTAAATGACTTTTTGTACATTTTTAAAATGACTACCGAATTTGGCATTTCTTTTTTCTTATCCAAATAATGCTATGTTACTGGGAATTTCAGCTAGAGTTTGTAAATGACTTATGGCATGTTTTCAAATTAACAAATAGTCAAGTTTGGGATTCCTTTTTAACTTTTCCAAATAATACTACATTAGTGGGTTCTGAAACCCCCAGTCCTTAGACACGGTCTGGTTCATCCCCAGGTTTACCTGGGTACATCAGAGGATGAAGCCAGGGTGTACCTGGGCAGGAATGGCTGCACTGAGGAGTGAACTCACAGGAATTTCACAGTTACAAAACAAAAATCAGTCTTTTTGATTGATACCAAATGCAAAAACAAATTCAACATTATTTTGTACTCCTTATAGCTCTGCTCATATTTCTATATGCTTACTCCCTTTAATATTGTCTTTCATTCACAATTTCTTGTCCTCCATTCTCATAATAGTTTGTGTCTACTCCTTTTTTCATCATTCTGTTTCTCTGCAATTCTCATTCCATTGCTCAACTGTGGATACTCCTGCCCACTCTCCTCGTGCATGTCCTTTCCCTACCAGTTTTCACATTGTCTCCATTTGAAAGATCAGCTCATTTCGACATTGTACAACCAAAGACAGATTTAATTATCTGATTTGGTTATCTCTTTAAGGATCCGGTCTCTGTAATCCTTTCTTCACACTTTCTCCTGATAATGGGTCAATCGATGCAACCCAAAACATTGAGCTTATTTAATTATACTACACAGGTTTTATTGAGAATTGCTTTGTTAATCATATGTGTCTGTGATGGAGTTGCAGGTAAAACTTGTCAAACTTTTTTACCCTCACATTTTGGGGGTCAAATTTAGAAATTTCAATCTAATTTTGGTTGTAGGTGGTTAAAGGTGTCAGAAAGATTAAATAGGGAAATTCAGACCAATCTAATATTATGAGGGAGTTATAGCTTCTTCACTGAGACTTCCTGCTTACCGGGTAGAGGTTGGTGTCATTCATCGTCAATATTCACCATTAATGAATAAAAATCCAAGCCTTCTCATATCTTCTGGAACTTTAGAGTGGTTCTATAACATGTATATCTTCCATGTATCAGATATCTTGGCTTCATATGCCCCCTTGGGTGTAGAACTATCAATGAATGGTCGCTAACCATAGTTTCTAACTAGTCGCTTGCTTGCCATTTACCACTGTTTCTTTCCATGCCTTGTTCAAACATGAGTGAAATGATATGCCGAACTCATAATTGATTATGTATGACATTGGTAATCCATTATATTGATCAATTTCTGATCAGGTTTCTTGAATGTGTGCATGGAACAAGGCAATCATTGGTGAGATGTCTTGCAGGATCAATGTTTTTATCGTGGTTATGAATTCATTGGTGTAAATAAACTAATGAATTTATAATAACTATCGAATTTTAGGAACATAAGCAATATTGAGATAACAATCACCATTAGTTAGTAAAAAACACAAGCCTTCTCATATCTTTCTGAAACTTTAGAGTGCTTTTATAACATATCTATATTCTGTGTATCAACTTTCAAGGCTACATAACCCCCCCTCGGGTGGAGAATCATCAGTGAATGGTTACTAGCCACTACTTGCAAACTAGTCACTCGGTAGCTGTTCACCACCAATTCTTTCCATCCCTTGCTCAAACCCGAGTAGAATGGTGTGCTGAACTCATAAATGATTAAAGCTTGACATTGGTAATCCATTATGTTGATCAATTTCTTATCAGTTTACTTGAAAATTGAATGTATATTTGAAACAATGCAATAGTTTGTGAGATGACTTGGAGCATCCATGTATTTATCATTAATATCAATTCACTGTAGTTCATAAATTATGAAGTTAAAATAACTATTGAATTTCTGGGATTTAAGCAAAATATTGAGGTAGCAATATATTTTCTACGAAAATCAATACATTGAAAACACAACATCGAGAAAACAATAATAATTCTTACACTAATGGAAGCCATTTTAGGATTGAAGATTGAGGTTTTATTGGCATCATATCTGAAATCTGAGCTAATATTTTTCATGGTGATCATTATTTTTGAAGGATATTAAGAAAGTTAAGAAACTTATTTAGCCTAAATTATCGGAAAATAGCTGAATGCTTATTTAACCTAATGAGGGTATGATGCGTTATAACTGTGAAATATGAATATTAAATCTTGTACGTTTGTTCTTTTGTTGGAAATAAAAGTTAACTGATAAACATGTTTAGCCAAGAGGGGCGACTTGATGAATTGAATTTTTTGAAATATGCAGCTTGCATCTTCAACCTTGTTTGACAAAGTTTTTCATTTCGTTTATAATTTGTGTGTGCAGAGTGTAGAGCTAACTAATGAAGCCATTGAATTCTTGAAGGGAGTCTTTTCGTTGTTCGACATTGATGGTGTATGCTTTTTAAATCTTTAATTTAATACAATTCAATATTTTGAATTTACAGAGAATACTCATTTTTATTGTATTATAATTTTTTCAGTTTCACTTTTTTAATTAAAGTGTCAGTTTGCTTTCTCTATAGGCTTTGGTCAGGAATTCATATCACACGTAGTTATAAGAGATATGAAATCCTTATTAGGGGTATTAACGAGAATAGTATGGCTTTGTATTTATTCACATCTTATCCTTCAATGTGACTCTAGGATGGAGCATTGCGGCCGGAAGAGCTTGAAGATCTTTTCTCAACAGCTCCAGCAAGGTGATATGCATTGGATATTGTTGAGAGTGGAAAGAAATTGCATATCTAAGTCACAAATATTGTGTTTGTTGTGTTCACCGTTCTTTTAAGATTGTGGTGTATCTTGTTATAGCTGGTGTTCTTTCATGGGAATGCTTGGTTTAATTTGAATCTATCTTCTCAGCAGGGTTCTGTTTTACAAATTTGAGCTAAGATCATTGTCTTCGAAATGATAACAAAGTACTATGTTCTCAGTAGGAATATGTTTTACAAATTTCAACAATTTTATTCAATTTTGGATGATCGCAAAGTAAAATTTTGTGATTGTGTTTATTAATTATGCTGATAGGCATAACCTGGAATGGCTGCCAAGGGGGTGGGAGGAGCGACTGCAATAGTGTGAGATGTCAATAAAAATGAACGACTTAAAAACTGACATCCATTTTACTGTCATATGGTAGTTTTTCTTCTTGGTTGGAGGAGAAGATCTGAAAATCATGATATCTTGGGCATAAGGTGGAGTTTGGAGCATAGTTATGAGGCTCGGTGAGGACATGCTGTTCCGAGTCTGAGTTCACCCTGCTGAGGGATTGCTGAGTCTTCAGCAGAACCGCCGAGTCAAGTGACGAATGTGGGGAGTCTGGCCAGACTTGCGAGTCCTGTACCTGGACTTGGCCATTCTCAGTGTTTTTTCCTTTATAAATTTAAAGAGTCAACAATATTAAATAAAATTGACATGGATGACTGTTAGTTTGGAATATGTTTTTATGATCAGTCTCCATAAGAACCCACAAGTTATTTACCTTCATTGTGCGAAACCTTTCGGAACAATTAACATGTCACAAAGCATTGTTTGCTTCTCAAGAATACTGATAAGCCTTTATCTGCCTTTAATGCAATCTTTGTAATGTCTTACTTGGTCCAGACGTGTTTTATGATTGCATGTGATATAACTTGATAATAGTGAATCAAGTTATTGGTACCGTGCACATCAATCCAAAGCAAGATATATCATTTGATATCTGGGCTTGATAGCAAGGTACAACTTACCAATAACCTTTTATTATTCATGTATCCATAGGTGAAATCAATCAAGGAGAGTTTGAAAAATATCAAGAACAATTTACTTTGGTTATTGTGTTCCTCTCTTCATGCAATCTTTAGTAGAAAAACTCTTTCATGTTATACAGTTCCATTTTGCTTAAGAATTTGTTTATCGTTATTCAATGTCACATTCCAAACATGCCATGAGACTAGACAACTTAACAATTGGCTTGAATGCTTTGCTGCACGTTATACATTTACCAGTAACAAAATGCAGCCAAGACCTTTACTAGTTTTAATTTAACAATTGTATTATTTTCCAAACTTTTGTTGATTTGATGCACAACAAAAATGCAAGAATCATATTTGTTTCTAATTCAAACAGTCTGCAGATTGTAACTTGCCCTGCTCTTTCCATTTACTGGGTCTTCGGCATAACAAAGTCTCTTTACATTTAATATCAATGTCAAGAAATGAAACTTTATCTTGCTGTGTCTAGTTCAAATGACATGAATTTGATGCTATCTACCTTTGCATGTTAACTTCAAATATTCAATATCATATTATTTACTTACGTCTTTGTGTATACACGTGTATGCTAGATGTGATTGATGAGTTTTGAGTGTATTTTTAGTTTATCTAATATCGAATGCATTCTAATAGTTTTCACCCTGTAGAATTTGCTATTTTTAATGATTTTTTAAATTTGCTGAGTCTTGGCCAAGTTTTTTGCCGAGTCCGAGTCCAAGTCAAAGCCCGAGTCTTATTTCTTTGGTTTGTAGTGTGTTTTTTTCCCTCGGAAAGATTTATTGAGCAAAACACAGTGGTGTAGTTATGTATCAATTCTATCCATCACCAGTTAGCAGGAAATTTGTGGAGAAGGTGATGGAGTTTCTAATCAATGTTGAATCCTTCAATGGGTGAAACCATGTGACAAATCCAAGACATGTCTTGAGATTGATACATATCAACATTTTCAGATAGATATAGATATATTTAAGATATCCATACTAGTCTAAGTTACCTGTTCGTTTTTGGTTTTGATGCGGGTTCGAAGAACCCGGTTTGCCGGTATGGCGTTTTTTTTTTCCTTGGGTTTGTTTTTGGGTTCGTCCATACAAAAAATATATAAAAATTTAAAAAATATAGAAATTCTAACCTGATACATAGGAAATTAGTGCCTACTAGTGTGTTGCCTCATTTGTGAAAACCTCCTATGCACATGGAATACTCACAATCGTGCATAACCACAGCTTCACTCAGTGAACACAATGGTGAATAGAGCATGCAATTTGATGCCTTATTTGAAGAGAAACAAAATGGCCTGTATATAACATCTTTCCCTCTAAGTTTGGGTTCAATATTATTCTCATAGATACATTGTTTGCTTTATAAATGTTCCAAAAGTCCATTTTAAGAGGCACATGGTGTAGTACGTGCATGCCCAAATGCTTAATACAGGACCAACCTCCTTTTAATACATTTGTCAGCAAAGGTGCTAAGTGCCTAGCCTCATAATTTCTAAGGCAATCAGCTAGGCCACAGGCCATAGGTGCCACTTTTAAGGGCCCACAATTTGTAAAAGAAGCACAGGGCTTCCTCTATCCATGTGCAAGCAGGTATTGTGCAAGTGCAGTTTGTGTGACAGTTGTGTCTATGTGTTTACAGGCTATGTGAAGCAGTGTGCAAAAATAAATCATTGCAAAATACATGCAAAACAGTCATGGTTGGATAGCAGAGTCAATGCACTGCTAACGGTCTGTCCATGTGAAAGCAACTCACAGTGCATTCCAGAGGCAGGTTGCCAAGGCAAAACATTCAGTTTGTAGGGATTCAGAAAATCACCTCACAGTGGCAAGCAGTTAAGCGTTGTAGCACAGGAGTGCAATAGGCAGGGAAAGGTGCATCGTGATTTAAAGATAGGCATGGTGCAACCCTAACAAATCCAAAAGACAATGTTTTATATTTATTGCATTTCCACTTTATATGGACGAAAATAGAAAGATGATGTTTTTAACTGTTTTTTTCCATAGTAGCCTGCTGGTGCGTTGCCCCAACGTCAGTGCATTGGGGGTTCTTCCAAAGAACCCCTTGTTAGGTTGTGGAGCTAAAAGCTTCACCCGGATGCAAACATGGAGGGTTGCTGAGTGTCATAGTCGCCGACGTCGGCAGGGCACAATCGACGTCGGGCAGGGGTTGACAGAAGAGCAATCGACATCGGCAGGAGTCGGCTGACGTCGGTCACCTCCAGTCAGACAGGGACCGACGTCGGTCGCCTGTGCGGTTCCAGAACTGCTGTTGACGGACAGTCAGTTTGTTGAACGGGTTGTTTGCATGTAAAGACTAGTTCGAGTCTTTGAGCCGCTTGTCTAATTATTGTATGCATGAGATCTATATAATAGACTCATGGGCTGTATTGTAAAGGTGTAGAACTAGGAGAGTTCTTTCCATGGTAGAATCAAGTAGGATTCTTCATGTATGTAAGATCATGTTTGATCTGCAGGGTGTTGCAAGATCATGGAGGAGATCTACATGTGATAAGTAAGATCAGGTTGGTCTGCATGGGTGTGTGTATGCGAGGGTCAAAAGGAGATCGGCGGGGGAGCAAGATCGAAGGTGACAGCAATACATCAAGGAGCAAGATCATGGTGAGATCTACTTGGAGTACCGGTTCGTACTCGGTTGTACTGGCAGTACAATGAGGTGAACAACAGCTTGTGTTAGCTGTGTGTTGTGACCTGTATTGAGAGAAGATTACTCTTGAGGGAAGATTACTGGTATGCCCACAAAGTGGAAGAAGAGTGTGATCTCTTTGTTGTAATTTTCTTCTAACTGAGTTGAATACAATTGTGTGTTGCCTCTCATATTCTGTGCTATTTCTCATTGATAGTTACTTGTACTTCTGGTTATTTCCGCATCTTAAGTTGCTTATACAATGGTAATCATGTGTGCTCTTAATTCTGACAAGTTGTGTCAGAGCTTTGATAGAACCTAGGTCCTATCAAATGGTATCAGAGCGAGGTTTGAGGTTCTCAGAGCGAGGTTTACTAACAAGTGGTTCAGATCTGTTCAGTATGTTTTGATTACAGGTTACTCTCAGGGGTTTTTGATTGAGTGGGAGTATAGCAATGGCAGAAGAAGGTAAGCTGAGAATGGAGAAATTCAGACACAGGTGTAGCACCATAGGTTGTGTGGTGGGTGGTCTTCAAGATTGAGCTTGAAGAGGAATACAAGTCAAGATGCAGATTAGACAATGTACTGGTATAGGTACAGGTGCAGCTGTTTATCTCCAAGTGGGAGATTGTTAGGCTGTGGAGCTAAAAGCTTCACCCGAATGCAAACATGGAGGGTTGCTGAGTGTCACAGTTGCCGACGCCGGCAGGCCACAACCGACGTCGGACAGGGGTCGACAGAAGAGCAACCGACATCGGCAGGAGTCGGTCGACGTCAGTCACCTCCAGTCAGATAGGGACCGACGTCGGTCGCCTGTGCGGTTCCAGAACTGCTGTTGACGGACAGTCAGTTTGTTGAACGGGTTGTTTGCATGTAAAGACTAGTTCGAGTCTTTGAGCCGCTTGTCTAATTATTGTATGCATGAGATCTATATAATAGACTCATGGGCTGTATTGTAAAGGTGTAGAACTAGGAGAGTTCTTCCCATGGTAGAATCAAGTAGGATTCTTCATGTATGTAAGATCAGGTTTGATCTGTAGGGTGTTGCAAGATCATGGAGGAGATCTACATGTGATAAGTAAGATCAGGTTGGTTTGCAGGGGTGTGTGTATGCGAGGGTCAAAAGGAGATCGGCGGGGGAGCAAGATCCAAGGTGACAGCAATACATCAAGGAGCAAGATCATGGTGAGATCTACTTGGAGTACCGGTTCGTACTCGGTTGTACTGGCAGTACAATGAGGTGAACAACAGCTTGTGTTAGCTGTGTGTTGTGACTTGTATTGAGAGAAGATTACTCTTGAGGGAAGATTACTGGTATGCCCACAAAGTGGAAGAAGAGTGTGATCTCTTTGTTGTAATTTCCTTCTAACTGAGTTGAATACAATTGTGTGTTGCCTCTCATATTCTGTGCTATTTCTCATTGATAGTTACTTGTACTTCTGGTTATTTCCGCATCTTAAGTTGCTTATACAATGGTAATCATGTGTGCTCTTAATTCTGACAAGTTGTGTCAGAGCTTTGATAGAATCTAGGTCCTATCACCCCCAACGCACCCAGGTGCCCAGGGACGAACCCTGGGCGCTGGGGCAACACACCAAACCCCAAACCAGAACTTGGTTCGCACCCAACCTCCCAATGTAGGCAAATTTCGATGAACCAGTAACGTTGGTACTAGTATAAGTGAAACTAGAAATAAAACATTCCATATGACAAAATACATTTTGTGATAAATCCTTGTGTTCATTTTTGAGGCTTATGGGCTTTGTAAGATTACAGTCACAGTGTATTAAATTGCACTGTTGACATCATCCAAGATGGATATAGATATAGATAGATGGTTGGTACCTTTTATCATTCATTTTTTCTTATTGTGTTTAACCCTATATCTTGTAATTATAAATTTGCTAAAAAATGTAAAAAAGCATGCTTTTCAAGCTTAAACAAGTATGCACATGGGTAGGCCTACCACAAGCAGCATTATATATAGTGAATCGTTTGTGCAGATACAAAATCTTTAGCATCTTGGTCTATTGGGTTGCTAATAATTATTCTGTTCTGCTAAATAATTATTCATTACCATACCCACACATAATATTCAAATCTTTTATATAATCCAAAACCTTAATGTTCATGTTATCTTTCTATAAAGAAAGCCGTTTTTATAAATATTTTGGCTTCCAGCTATACTTTGGGAAGTTTGCAATTATGTGACAAATACATGAAAATCTATTTAATAATGTGAAGCCCACCAGTCCTTTCAAGTCCGTTCTTTTATTTGCAAAAACTAAAATTATTGTATGGTGTTATAGTCAATTGAGTAAACTATGCATCATTAACAACTTCCTGATAGAAAAGTAATATTATGTTGAAACTTGTTGGTCGTCATTATAACACCTATCATATATAAAACACCTCTGTTATTTATGATATTTGAAGGCGAACTAAATCTGATCATTCATGATAGTAGCGGCACTATAGGTTTCCAACAATTAGATTCTTTTTTGGGCAATAGTGTGAATTTTAGTGTTCTCTAAAAATATCTAATACATTTCCCCCCTTAGTTTTGGGAAGCAGATACTACATGTTTATAACTGATTCAATTATCATTTATTAAAGCCTAAGAAGTGATTAATTTATGTTTTTTGGCAGCCCTTGGGAAGATGGCATTTATAAAGATGCGATGGAGAAGAATGATTTGGGAGCCATGAGCATGAATGGATTCCTATCTCAGGTAACATAGGCTTTCTAAAGCCATTTTTGTGATTTTCCTACATGTAATATGTGTATGCTTTGCCTTGATTGGATTTTGCCTGTCTGAGTGGATTTTCCTTTGTGTGTACGAAGCAAATGTTGTGTCCCTCAATGAATTTATAACGTCAGTCTTCTAGTTGAGTTCATATCTAGCTAAATGTAACTTTTGATTTAACTTGAAATTGTGTAGAATGAATTAGGATCCGTAAGATTGAATGGATTTGTGCCTAGGTAACATAAGTTTCTAAATGCTATTGTTGTGTTTCACTTGTAACTTGTATATTTGTTTTGGCCTTCTGGTATGGAAAACTTTGTTTTAACATTTTCTATATATGAAGACAATGTTGTTACAAGCATGAATTTTATGAAGTCAATTCAACTAGTTGAATGCTCAAATAACTAAAGTTTAAAGTACTTGAAGGATTACACGAGCATTTTTAGTTATGTTTTAACTTTTGTGGGATTTGATTTGCGTATGTTTTAAGTCATATCAAGATGACCTCCATGGCTAGTTTGGGATTTCATTTTCCATTTTTGTGTTGTGTTTGGGATTAAAGTTTTTGTTGAATAGAAATACAACCAAGGCTTCCTTAGTGACTGGAATTATCGTTGTGAGAAATATCTAAGATTGAAATTTTGACTGTGATATCAACCATGGTCGTTCAATGGAAGAAACATCAATTACTTAGGTTTCGAATGTAATGTTGCTAAATAAGAACACCTTCCACAAGTATTTTATGCTGAAACACGAACTGACAATTGTAAGAAACCTTGTAAAATTCCTGTATCCTATGTTGAAACAAAGAATGGAAGAAAAAAACTAGGATTAGTAAGTGTATGGAAATGGAGGTGTAAGAAATGACAACCTTCTAGGCTCTGGCACATGGTACTGCAAATTTTAACCTAAAAATTTGAAAATTGCCATTTTTTTAAGCCCTTAAAAAGGTCAGGTAAATTTGCTGATGTTTGGCAAACAATGCAGCTAAAAATATCCATAAAATGGGCCATAAATTGGACAGTAATATGCTAAGTAGTCGATATGGATACAGGTACAGACACGGGTATGAGAATCAGATATGTGGATTTTTTTTGGAGCTTGGATATGTTTTGGATGCTGCAGTACAAAAATATATATTAAAAATTAAAAATATAAAAAATATAGCCATATAAGCAAAATTATCCACATAATATGCATAAGGGAAACAAAATAAGTTAAATAACCATAAACCATATTCATAATTCAATGCCAAATATCATAATATTCAATGGTCGAACTTAGGTACATAGTGCAAATGTTACAATGATAGACAAAAATAAAGACAAATCAGCATATCCATTATTCCCTATATTCATTTTCGTATTCGGCTGCGATGTCTTCATCATCATGTGGTTCATTAGAACCACAAGCAGCAACAATGCCATTCCCACTAGCTCCACTATGCAGGTTGTGTGAAGCACTGTCTAGATTTGTGTTGAGCAATGAAAGGTAGGCAACGAAAGCATAAGTCAGCAGTCTAGGATTAGCAAAAAGGAGTTTCAATCCTATGCAATTGAAAAAATGAAGATGAGAGAACAAATTGGAAATGAGAGGTAAAAATGCAATGAAAACTAAATGTGGTGGTGTTGTTTTCTTTTGATAAAATGAGTGCGAAAACTGCTTTTAGGGTTGAGGATCTACTTTATGTTGTTTTTAATTGTTTTTTGAAGTCCATGTTTGACTTTTCATGAAGTGATTGATTTTTTTTTTAAAATCCCGTTTTTCTGGCAGATATGTCTGAGATACGTCCCTGCACCTGTGGAGATGTCCTGTTACGTCCCTGGACGTATCCGGGTGTATCTGCAGGGGCAGGGGTGTATCCTGCCTGTATCCCCAGTGAATCCCTAGCGAACCCGTATGCTGTGCCATTTCATATCGTATCTTGTGCCGTTAGATATCAGGTAATGCAGGAAAATCCAAGATAAGGGACTTGAAATTGATCTCTCTTGGTGTGTTTCAGATAGATGTATTTAAGATATCTGTACTGGTTATAAAACCCTTGGATGCTGCAAGTTGAAATAAAGAAACTAAAAATAAAATAATAAAAAAAAATATTAAAGCTGATTGAAATGAATTAAAAAAATCCAAATCAAACAATGACAAAAACTCCAACAAATCACATGGACAAAACTTTAAATTTTGTTTACTGTCTTGGAAACAATGAAATCACCTTTCTGCAAGCTATGCAATTTCTTTGGCAGCATAAATAAGACTCAATGACATAGGAATGGTGTAGGAATGGCGTAGGAAGTGTGTAGGAAGACTCTTGGCGGTAGCATTAGTGTTCTTGAAGTAGTTGAGACTAGTTTCAGCTGTGAGAAAGGTGAATGAAATGAAATGTCAGTTTTGGTTTTTATTTTTGTTATATTTTTATAGGGTTTAGGGGGTTGGGTTAGAAACAGGTTAGGTAAGGTAGTGCTTTTTAAATTTCAGATTTCTAATTTTATTTTTAATTTTTTTTTAAGTCGCTTGGGGCCATGGGTTCTTTGTGGAAATGCTGGACTCTTTCCAGAAACAGCTTTGAAACATTGACAAGTGCCCCACGGTTTTGGACAATTTGAACGACCCATACTCAGACCCCAATCTGAAAGGGTTTAGCGGCGTTGGGGTAGAAACAGGTTAGGTAAGCTAGTTTTTTTTTTTAAATTTCAGATTTCTAATTTTATTTTTAATTTTTTTATAAGTCACTTGGGCCCATGGGTTATTTGTGGAAATGCTGGACTCTTTCCAGAAACAGCTTTGAATCATTGACAAGGGCGTTGTGGTTTCGGACAATTTGAAAGGTTTCAATGGTGTACCCATACCCAGACCCGAATCTGAGATGTTTCTTGCAATGTAGTTGTCAAATTAGAATTAATGAAATGAGAACCATTTTGGAGCCAAACGGTGGATTCTCACACAAACAAGAACAGATGTGAGAGTTATTGGTGTATTGGTGAGGAAGCTGCAAAACAATTCAAAGTGTATATGGAAGAGAAGAAGTTAGAAACAATGATTATGAGAAAAAAGAAGGTAACAGTTAAAAGATTTTTAGCTTGAGACCATGAAACACAAGTTATGGAAGAAATTTGCGGGCTTTTAATCTGTATTGAACTGAACTGTATTTGCCTGTTTGATATATTTCTTGCTGTATCTCGTGCACATGGTTATTCCTTGTTGTGTGGCCACTAAACTTCATTACCAGGTATAAATTAAACAGTCCGAAAGCTTTTCAGAACTTGTTGGACTATTCACTCTTTCCTGAACAATAATTACCAAAGCCTTGTTGTATATAGGTAAATCATAGATATTTGATAGAGTGTGCAAACATTTAAAGGTGGGGTGCTTTCTTATTCAGTTGTTTGGCAAAATTAGAAATGATTATATTTTTAATTGGAGAGTATTCATCTGGTTGGCAATTACTGTTGCTAAACAAATATGTAGCAGCTAACAGCAAATGTAATTGTTTTTTATTTATCATTGTTATGATTAACGATTGGTTATATGCAAATGCCTGGAACATCAACTTTTATTAGTCCAAAAATTCATTATTTTCATGAATGATGTAGAGTAATACTGTGGAAAAACAGTTTGAAGTCAAACATTATAATTATCTGCAATAATCATAGTTGTATGGGTGTTTTGAGATATCAAATTGCAGCTCTTTTTCAGATATGAAAGTATGATGTTATATTTCAATTACCTAGTAAATATTTTTTCGGTTGTGTGGTGGTTACCTCAATGATTTGCATAATTGGTTTTGTATTGGCTTCAATTTTCCAGTGGGCACTTATGACCCTTCTAGATCCTGTCAAAAGCCTTGCTAGTTTAATTTACATCGGATACCCTGGTGACCCTGCTTCTGCATTTCATGTTACCCGTCGTCGACGATTGGACCGCAAAAGGCAACGTTCTCAGAGAAATGTCTTCCAATGTTTTGTTTTTGGACCTGCAAATTCTGGAAAGTCTGCACTACTCAATGCTTTAATTGGAAAGTAAGTAGTTCCATCCTCCGTCTAATGCAACTGGCTGCTGGGCAAGCCTGCTTCTTCAGCATAGCCTATAAAATTTCCAGTTTCATGCGTTTCCTGTTTTATACATAGACAATGTTTTTTTTTATGGTTCAACAGGATGATTTATTCCCTCTTCAATGCAGGCAGTTTGTTGAAAGGCGCATGCCAACTGATGGCGATCGTTATGCAACAAACGTTGTTGATACAATGGGGGTAAGCACACAATTGATATGTAGGATTTGTACCAAAACACTTAAAAAAGACATGAAATAGCTTTAACTTTTTTGTAAATACTTAAAAAATCTTCGAGGGTTAATATGTTATGCTTCTTGCAGACAGCATAGAGTATATGTTCATGCTTCTTCTTATGATTATTGGTAAGAGGAAGCAGATTAGGAAGATTATATTTCAGGATAGAATGCAATCTTTCAAAGGCTTTAGTTGGTGTGTACATTGGATGATGTTACATTCATATATTTTCTTGAGGTTTGTAACGTTTGTAACAGGAAATAGGCTGCTCTGAAGATTGTATTTCAAGCTGCAGATGATAGCTGTATCACTGTTTTTCATTTGCTGAAATATAACTTATTGTTGAAATGCAAATTTTCTAAATTGAATCTATGCAAGATGTGATTTTCAATGGATTTTGAAATCCGAGATGACTTAGCTTTTTGAAATTTATATCAACATGTGCAAATGAGCAAAATATATTCATGAGACTTGAAGCTAGAGCCAATAATGACAACAAAGGAAGCTTTTAAAGCATTTTCTATTAAAGAAAATCTATAAAATAACCAAATAAACAATTACAAGCGTTTAAACAAGACAAATGTAGATTCAAAAGCCTTATACATATACTATAATGCATGGCAATAACTTTCAGTCCAAATGAGATGCAATAAAGAGAAACGCAATAGTATTTTAGGAGTATATGATGGAGTTATCTTATCCTCAGATGTAACAAAGCAATGTGCGTTCTCCCTTGAATGTATTTTTATGATCTCCGAGAAGAGTTAAAAATTGGTTATATGTTTTATTAATGAGAGCGTTTCTAGCATATAGAGAGGATCAACTATGACCCAATGTTGATTACTTGGTCGAATAACATGTTCTAGTCTTAGAATAATGCATGTTATTATAAATTGCTTAGTTGGATTTCTATTGTTACTACAAATCTTGGTGGAGGCTATGGGTCCTTTGATGCCCCAACTAGCAGAATGGACTGGAAGAAAGAAGTAATTAATTTGACAGGTCTAGGAGACCACAGTAGTCTAGGAGCTTAGGGGGACGACACTCTAAATGAGGATTTAGATGTGTTATATGCGTATGCGGAAGCAATATGAACAAGATTTAGAATACATAAAATAATATAATTGGAAGATAAAATTATATTACTTTGTGTGTTCTGTACATGGCATACCCTTGAGGAAGACATATGGCTACCTATCTTCTACTATCTGATTGCTATCTAATGTTACATATATGTATACATAGATTACAAATCCACGAAGGCTTAAAGAATCCTAACGTAAGTTGTACTGCTTGGGCTTACATGTGTGACTTTTCACCTTTTTATGGTTATGTGGCTTGACTGGCAGGTGCATGGTATGCGGATAGATGCTCAGACATAAGGCCAGCCTTGAAAGTGCTACCTAGCATGGCATAGTGTGGTGGGGAGTTTCCATGTAGCCAATGTCTAGCCTAGATATTTTGGTAGGGACGAAGCCGTGTGGATGATTGATGTTGTGTAGAGGTGTGCATGGAACAATGTTGTGTAGGCTACGTGGACTGGCATGGTGTTGTTCGTGTACTTGTGCTGATGCGATGTGTTGTCTACAGAGTTACATTGAACAACGTTGAGATTGATATTGGGGCACAATGTTGTCTTCTGAGTTATGTGACCTATATTTTGGCATTGCGTGGAACACACATGATGTTCAGAGATGTGTGGAGGTGCTCAAAGGTCCCAGGGTCTCAAGGTGAGAGTGCGGAGTGGAGTAGCTGTGCTCGGATCATTCTCCCTTTCTTGAGAAGGAATCGTCTTGATTGCACTCCCTTTCTTGAGAAGGAATCGTCCTGATTGCACTCCCTTTCTTGAGTAGGAATCGTCCTAATTACACTAAGTCTAGGAAGCAAGTGTGGCACCTTGGCTTCTAGCTACGACTTGGTGAACCATTTGCCTCGATAATTGTTTTGACTCACCATGACAACTCTATATATTGGTATAGAGAAGTTCCAGGTGTACATCATTCGACTAGATGAAGTTGTGTTGCTATAGGCAATGAATACAACACAATTCTCTCTGGAGTTTGAGCCATATGATTAAAGCGCATAATCACTTCAAGAATCTTGTATATCTTACTTTCCACCCTTATGGTGTTAATCCAAGGATTGGCTATGTACACACCTTTGTGTTGAGATGATGTCATTGATGTCAAAGGGTTTGCTATTCAGTAAAGAATATGGTCATTGATGTCAAGGAGTTTTTGCATAATCCGTAGCTACTAATTGAGTCTGTAGCTTGCCATGAAAGTTGTTTTTGGTGAAGTAGACAATTAGCCAAGAGACTTGTTATCTATATTTTACATCATATGAAATCATAGAAATAGATTGCAGAATTAATTCAGACTAAACACCATTGAATACGCTGTTCTGTGTGAAAGAAGGTGATTTAAGGATATGGAGAATAAGATCCTGTTCGGAGCTACTGTATTAGGTTTGCTACGGATTGCATTAGGTTTGCTACGAATTGCATTAGGTTTGCTATGGACTGCATCAGGGCTGTTACGAATTGCATCAAGACTACTACAGACTTCAATAGAACCGCTATGGACTTGTTTGGAAAGCATTTCTAAATGTATTCTAATGATTGTTTGGTCTATTCCAAATTTGTTTCACTCAGGCCGACCTATGTGATTGAGATTTTATATAAGTGAATGTGAATTATGTTTTCAAAAGAGAATAAATCATTATATAGCCAACTATAGAGTTTTGTTTGGCCGACTTTCAAGAGGTTGTTGATCATCGTCTAGAATATAAGCAAGATCAAATTGTCTTTTTAAGTCTGAAAAAAGAGTAATATTCACTAAGGAGCAGAGCAGAGGTTTGTTGAGGAATGGATGGCTAGAGAAGAGTGAGCATGAATATATAATTCGCTAAGGAGTAGAGCAAAGGTCTGTTGAGGAATAGATTGGCTAGAGAGCCGTGAATATGAAATCATCAAATGATTCATAGGAAGATTAACCCTAGAGTATACAAAATCTGCTAAAAGAGATGAGTAGAGAAGACAGAGAGGACATAGTCTTTGAAAATAAGGAGCAGAGAAAGAGCCTAATGTGTCTATTTGATTAGCAGAAAAACAACATAATGAATCTGAAATCGATAAGCAGAGCAGAATTGTACCATCATTTGTTGACATAAGCAATTGAGAAAGGTGGATGATTTGAAGTAGCTGAGTTGGTCCTTGGCAAAGGGGGTTGAAGCCCCCTGTAGATTGGTGTTTACAAATCAAGGAGTGGGTGCTTCTTAGCAAGTTGGTGCTTGCTAAATCTTTTTGTCAAGTTGGTGCTTGACTATTTGGGGTTGGTGCCTCAAGCTGATTTGGTGCTCCGCAATCTTTTTGACTCATTGCATATCTGATTTAGGACATGTAGTCCATGTAGTGATCAATGTGGGTAAATTCAGGGGTTTGACACTTGTTGTAGAGAAGGTTCTTCATGCTACCACCATTGGATATAAAATCCAATGTCTGCCCTTGCACCCACATCTACGAATGGAATAAAAGTTCCACTTCAGTGTCTTGCATTGTTGATGCGGTTGTTGTGCTGAGACAAGTAGCTTTTGAGTCCATGTCTATTGCTTCTATGTATGGCTGGACTTTTGGACACTTTACTTCTTCGTGGGCAAGCTTTCTTGCGCATGGTACTCTGAGTGTCAGTGGTTGCTGGTTTTGTGTTTATTTCACACATTTCCAAGGCACTCAAGGCAATAGTGTGAACCGGTGCAACTGTGCTTGGATCACAGCGACTTGTCCAGAAAGAAAACCTAGCTCCTCTAGTTGGGTTACCAAGATAAATACAAGTATCCCACCAAGATAAATACATGATTTACTTGGTGATGAATTCGCTCCCTTAATATGAAGTGTACTTGATCTCCACTTCAATAAAAGTGCATAGTCTCTAGATGTTATCTTACCAAGCTATATGGTGAAAATTTTCATACACGTTCTTTTATGTCTAGACAAGGAATATATTACCAAAATTTTTATTTCAGGGAAGTTTGCTAAGTACATAAGTAAAACATAAGGTAAGTACTAAGAACATCCCTATAAAGAGTAAAATACAAAAGCTATGCAATAACTGTAGAATTTGCATACTCAATCCAGATGTTATGGATTGCCCAACATGGATACCTGTGCCCAACGAAGTAACATAATACAACAATATCGGCTATGCAAGTAGCATGCACAAACCACAGATGTGAATAAAAAATACTTTGATTTAATTGCATAAAATTCCAAACTTCTTATATATAATGATTTATAATTTTCTTCTTCCTACCTTGGTTGGTTGTACCAAAGGTATTCTTCCAAGGTTATTGCAGCCAAAATTGGATTGCACTTGAAATTCACCTGTACTGGAAACATGAGAATGTGTAAATACACTCCTGTCTGTACCCTGCATGTACTGGGTACAGCCCCCATGCGCTGGGTACTTTACCTTAATTAGGGAACACACCCCCTTCAAAACACAATACAAAGCAAAATCAATTAAAAAAGTAAAGAACGAAATTTGGAAAAACTAAAAAAATTAAATAAAAAACTTATATTACCAATTGCTGCCCCTCGCCGTCCCCCCCCGCCCCCCAAAATCTAGTACTGGTCTAGTTCATAGCTGGTACAGGGCCATGTGTGATTTGCCTGCAGATTCATCCCGGGTATGGTCGAATTCTTCTGCTGAAGAACCCTGGTGTTCCTGGACGTGCTCGGGGAGAACCCATAGGTTTTGCTTGTTTATTCTATTTTTTTATAATAATGATGTTGACATTGATGCTCTTGATGAAGAGCATTATGACGATGAATACCAATTTTGATTCAATAATAAATATTTATCATGACATTTGGCATTCATTGAGCATTATCAGTTTATCAGTAGTTTGATTATTTTGTTTATATTATGCAGATTATGTGGTTAATTCCTTTTGATTAGGTAGAGTATAATAATTTTTTTCTTTAAAAACATTCTTTTGTATGGCTGTACCCAAGCTGTATCCCCGGTAAAGGAAAATTAACATACCAGCAAACCTGATTTGCCATACCCAAAATGAACCGGTAACTTAGCAAAAAACTTAAAAGTCAAATGGCAATTTTATGTTTATCTAATATCTATTATCCTTCTATTCATCCGAAGTAACTCTTATTCAACCGTCATTCCTCTTTGTATTATTAACAGCAAAAAGCAATTTTTAGCGAAACAGCCAGCGAACAGAGACTGACTTGTTTCGTTTCAAGACCCTTCTACTACATTTTGTTGAAGCCTGTCATATGACAACTACATGTTTTTGTAATATTGATTTTGCATGTATTAAATAACAATTTTTGAACAGTTTGGATATTATGTTTATCTTGTAATTTTTTTATGAAATTTATTGATGCCTAAAAATTATGCAATATCAATATGGAATGGTATGCTTGGTTTGCTTTCAACTTTACCATGTTTCATATTAATTATATGGTCCAAGTTTCAAATTTCAATTAATGTTTGATGTTTTCAGTTTTAATGTTACCGTTTACCCAATTTGTGAGGGTCCACAGTCACACCATACATACCTATTTCACCCTCACACAGGTGTAGCCAAGTTTTGTGGTTTAGCACCAGGTGCCGTGTAACCCCACATCCACGCACCCATTAACATTGGATTTTGCAAACTATAGATTTATCATCTACAAATATGTTGTGTTATTTGCTCCATGACCCAGACAATATTTGTGTGTGTTTTTTTCTCTAAGCACCCCATGATCGAATTTTTGGTTCTAGTTTCTAATAATGATAAGCACCATAACACTCATCTGCACCCCTCTGTTCGATATTATTTCTGCAATTTAGAAATAAATGGAGGCTTTTATCGAATAGAGCACATCTTGAGAAACAATTTAAAAACAGTCAAATTAAACTTTTTACGGCAACTTGACATATACACTCTTAGATATTTTAGATTTCCCGAGTATGTAATTTTGTAAGAGGCTTTTGGTATTCCCGAGTTCATGACTTTGTCTGGGCTATATGTCATATTTGCACTACAGTATTGAGTCATTTTCTTTAGTTTTGTCCTGCTTACACTCTTGTCAATATTGGAATGATCTTTCCTACTGAACTGTGACTACCATATTCATAGATGATGATAGAACACAGTTCTTTTTTTCCATGTATTGCCATATTTTCTTACCTTTGTTAGTCCGAAAGAAAATAAAGACTAGATCGAACAATTTGTAGGCTAATTTTTAAAATTTTATTCTTTTGTGGAAGCAGTTTACTGATTTGATATCTTTTTCATGTGAAGGGAACAAAGAAAACACTAGTAATGCGTGAAATTTCAGAGGATGGAGTGCAAAAGTTTCTGGCAAATAAAGAATTTTTGGCTCCATGTGATGTGGCGTTGTTTGTTTATGATAGGTAATCGAAAGCTGCATTTATGTTGTTTAATAAGTTTGTGGATATTTTACTTTAGTATGTAAGTACTTGTGGTATCCTTGGATTATATGTTGGAGTTTGCAAAGTAACTACTAACTATTGTGATTGAATCACATTGCTTAAAGAAATAATAATAATATCCATAGCTACCAAGTTCGGAAATCCAAATTTGTTATTGAGGGCGAAAAAATCTGAAAATCTAGATTTCTTAAAAATGTTCGGAAAGTCTCATTGTAACGCTGGAATTTATTCTTTAACAAAAATAAGATATGCTCAGCATTCATAGTTTATAGTATAATAATAACAACAATATACAGTAATTATAAGCACATAATGGCAGGTGCAAGTGATGATTCTATTGATATCAAAAGCTCAATTTTGTACAACACAAGAGTCATCAATCGAAATTCACCATAACACCTTTTCACTCAATACCTCAAAACTAAAAAGTAGAACCTATGACTTTGTATTAACAATAGCAAAAGCCTTCATGATCATTGATCATTTTGCATGCAAAATGCACGGAGGCCAACTTTGCTGCCTCCATCAACTATATAAGTCTATTGATAATGGTTTGAACTGTATATGTACATGGAGACGATCATGTTGCAATTTATATTAGACTTATCCCTGGGAATATTTAGTGTTCTAGAACATAAGATTTGTTGCATTGAATTCATTTTTACGTTGGAGATGTTATACTGCGGATATGCTGTTTAGATTTGTCTCCGGATATTCCAATGCGTGCGGTGGGCGGTATGGATAAGCAGGACAGAGTTTTCCAGCGGGACTGCCAGCATATTTTACTGCACACCAGCTGTCCAAACGAAGGGGTTTGAAGGCAATGAATAAGTAAAAGATCAACGGCGAGGCACAGAAGCAGCTGCAGAGAGGCCTTAGCGTCACACAGCTTGAACGGCTCAGATTTCAGGAGCAGAAGAAGCAACTGCAGGAAGATATGGAAATGGCTGCTGCTGCATATATTAAAATGATATATATATATATATAAGTCAAAAAAAGGGCAAACTGCTCATCTATTAAAATATTAAACAAAACCCTGATAAATCAATATATATATATATATAAGTCAAAAAAAGGGCAAACTGCTCATCTATTAAAATATTAAACAAAACCCTTATAAATCAATATATATATATAAGTCAAAAAAAGGGCAAACTGCTCATCTATTAAAATATTAAACAAAACCCTGATAAATCAATATATATATATATAAGTCAAAAAAAGGGCAAACTGCTCATCTATTAAAATATTAAACAAAACCCTGATAAATCAGGAATACATTTGATTGATCAAAACACCTGCAGGTGATAGCAGCCAGCCAACAACTGGAAATGAGAGCAGCCAAGTAACTAATCACCCTTCTCCTCAGAGGAGCTTGAAACAACTTCTGCATCCTTCCCCTTTCGAACATCCTCCTCAATCAGGAGAGCAGCTAGCGCTTCTGCCAAGTTGGAGTCTTCGAATCTCATAATTTGCTGCCAATCCATCCAAATGATAATTCGAAAGTGGAGATTCATCATTCAAGGGTATTTATGTCAGTTTTGATTAACTCTCAAGCTTTTTTTTATCTAATTCAACCAGGCCAAAAATCACAAGATCTTGCCTAAGTGAATTACGACTCACCCCCAAGTTGGCGAGATGATCCACAACCTTATTGGCTTCACGAAGGGTGTGTGAAAGTAAACACTTTCCTGTGAGAGCTATACAATCCTTGACTACACTTACCAAATTCCAATTTGTGATGCTATTGTTATTGACTGTGTTGACAATGACTTGCGAATCCCCTTCAATTGTAAGGTCCTTTCAACCCCCAAGCTCAGCAATCTTAAGGCCACGCCAAAGAGTCTTAGCCTCCACAAAATTGCTGGAGCACTCACCAATAGCCTCAATGAAACCAAGGATGGGCATGCCAGAAGAACTGTGAAAGATCCCGTCAACGCCCGCCCATCCAGGGTTGCCTTTTGCTGTGCCATCAAAATTTAGCTTGATTGTTGACCCCTGAGGAAGGGCCCAATTGACAATTTTTCTGATTTTACTAATTCTGCCCACCCCTTTATCTAGGATATATAATATAATATATTATTATTAATATAAATATATTAATACTATTTTTAATATAATAGTATAATATAAATATAATTATATTATTATATTATATGTAAAAATACATAATATTATATAATTATATATATTTTATAATATAAATAATTAAATATACACGGGGGAGGAAGGGGAACCCGCGTTGCAAACCTTGACATATATTAAAAATAAATATTTTAATAAATATCTACTTATATATTATAATATACATTTATTTAATATAATATTATGTATTATACATAACATATTTTTTATAATAAAATAATAAATATATATATATATATATATATATATATATATATATATATATATACTATATATTATATAATATAATAGATTAATATTACATAATAGTAAATAATATATATATAACTATATATATATATATATATATATATATATATAATACTGTTAATTTATAATTATATATTATACACAAATATAAAATATTTGATATAATATTTTATAGTTTATAATATAAAATATAAAATATAAAATATATTATAATAGTGGCATGTTACAGAGGTTGGTACATGTATCTGCTCGGGCTTCTTCGAGTCTATCCTCTGAAATACCTTGTCGTTGCCCTTTACCATAATCGCCTAGCGTACCTTTAAATATTTTAATCGCTTTCATGCTTTGAGTGGCCTTGCCCTTTCCCAACACTTTGCCATTGCTCATACTCACTGTGAAATAAAACACCTTCTCCCCAGAGAACTCATTCCCATATAAACACAACCTCATTTTCCACTATCACCTCCACCAAATATATCAGATTATTGTTGTTGGAAACTTCATGAGGTACGCCTATTGAATTAGACTCTTTTCATTTCAAAAAACCTCGCTTTATTAATAGCGAATATTATGCCATCCCTTTTGACATAAACTGCACTTTTACGACGTAAAGGTATATAATATAAATAATAATATTCACCATTATGACATATTATAATATACATTTATTTAATATAATATTATGTATTATACATAATATATTTTTTATAATAAAATAATAAATATATAGATATTATTAATAATATAAATATATTGATATCATATATACTATATAATATAGTAGTATAATATGTTATAATAGTAATTATATATTAATATATAATACTTTAAATTTATAATTGTATATTAAATATTATACACAATTATATAATATAATATTTTATAGTTTATTATATAAAATATATAATATATTAACATATTATAATAGTGATATGTTATAGAGGTTGATACATGTATTTCCTGGGTTTCTTTGAGTCCATCCCTTGTCATTGTCCTTTACCATCACCACCTAGTGCACCTTTTAATATTTAATCACTTTCATGTTTTGTATGACCTTGCCCTTTCCCAGCATTTCATCATTGCTCATACTCATTGTGAAATAGAACATCTTCTCCCCAGACAGTTCATTACCTCATGAAGGAACGCACAACCTCATTTTCAACTATCACCTACACCAAAAATATCATATTATTGTTGTTTGAAACTTTATTTGCAAAAGATGATACGAGGTAAGCGTTCATGGGTTTCAAGTGAGGTACGCTTACTGATTTACACACTTCATTTTAAAAAACCCCACTTTACCAATAGAGAATATTACGCCATCCCTTCCGATGTAACTTGCACCTTTGGGGGCAACTGCTAGTTTCTTTTTGTTGCTGTTGAAGAAAATTCTATGTTAAAGTTAAATAAGTATTTGGTTTTGAGATTACTGCTTGGAATTCTATGTTACTTTAAAACTAATCATATATCACTTTAAAAGTGTAAAACTAATCATATATCAATCTCATTGACCTGTAATATGGATGCTGGTCATGACACCATAAAAAAGGAAGTCTAGGATCCTGATCATGAAAACTGCAACCTAAAACAATATATCACTAACCCCTGCTGGGGAAAGAGGCATGCTGGGTTTCAAAGTGGCCCCCATAGAGGAAATTGGCATGCCAGTTCAAAAACTGTATCCACGGCAGAAAACAAAGCATGCCAAGAATTAAGTGGCATGAAAAGCTAGCTAGCCTTCCATCTTCCTGAGGTCACCAAAATCAGTAACCTATCTTCTTGGAAGCTAATGCTACACCACCTAATTCACCTTGGGGGAGGTAATGACAGAAAGTCTATTCACGTCAACTACAATAGTAGGGTAGGGTGTATCGTTTCTAATTTGAAAGTTCATTTTGATAAATAATTTTTGCATTTGTTCAATTTTGATCAATGTTTTGTGAGACATTCTTCTGTTCTATACTACACAACCACAGAGGACTGCTATTACCAGGCTATAGGATAATTGAATAAATCTGCTTTTCAGTGTTGAATTCAATCTAGGGCTTTTCAGGGGAATTGTAATCGGGTCCCCATGTTAAATTGGAAATAAATTTAAACGATTCATATTAAATGATTATGTTGACTGTCTCCCCTTAGTAGAGTAGGATGCATCCCTTTTAATTTGAACTTTTTGTTATTATCAACTGTTTTTGGCTTTTTTTGATTTTGATCCAAGTCTCTTGAGACATGCTTCTGTTCCACACTTAATTACTTTAGAGGATGACAGATGGTACTAGGCTATTGGATAGTTGATGAACAAGTCTTCTTTCCAGTCTTGATTAAATCTAGGGGCTTCCAGGTGATTTGTAATTTTGATCCAAGTCTCTTGAGACATGCTTCTGTTCCACACTTAATTACTTTAGAGGATGACAGATGGTACTAGGCTATTGGATAGTTGATCAACAAGTCTTCTTTCCAGTCTTGATTAAATCTAGGGGTTTCCAGGTGATTTGTAATTGGAAATAAATTTAAGCAATTCATTTTAAACTATTTTGTTGACTACCTTAACTTATGTTTAGCCATCAGCATTCACTGTTTTCAAGTTGGAGCATCAAATATAGGCTGTTTAAAATTCTGGTCATTGGGTATGCTTTTGTGCATTTGTGTGTGGATTCACCAATTAAAGTTCAAATTTATATTTTGAGAGAAGTGCTGAGATCCCTTTTTTGAGTTGATATAGGTCTGCGGATGGAATTTAATTGTCTGTTGTAATTTCTAGCAATTGTCTGTTGTAATTTCTACTTTGAAATAAATAATGCTTGCTAATGTTTTGCCATGTAGAACTTCTGTTTTTCTAATATGCGTGTTTTATAATAGATATGTATTCAATTAACAATTTGGAAGATTGTGTCTGGCCCTGCAGTTCAGATGAGGCTTCGTGGAAGAAAACTGCTGAATTGCTCGTGGAAGTTGCAACACATGGGGAAAATAGCGGATTTGAAGTTCCATGTCTCATGGTGGCTGCAAAAGATGATTTAGACCCACACCCAGTGCCTATCTCAGATTCAGCAAGGGTAACCAATTGATATTGTCCCTAAATTGTTTGGGCTACATTGCAAGCCATGTGAATTCAAAAGTAGGATTTTGATTTTTGTAAAAGACGTTTTTGCACAGCTAAATAAGCCTGCAGGTTTATGATCTAGTTTCTTACTGGAATGTGATGTAATGAAGCAAACGACAGACTCACTTATGTAAACATTTAGAGCATCCTATAGGTGAATTCTGGACCCAAAGTTAGCTATATGATAGATGATGTAACCGGGCTAGACATGATTAGAAGATTGGCTGAGTATTGATTTCTGATTATTTATTGCTGTCTATGCTCCCTGACCAGTGCCTAAACTCGAGGAAATTAAGAAACATCCATGTTCATCAAATAAATATTGTGTGTTTAAGCATTGATATTGTTTTGATATAGATAATGAAGGATTTCCAAAAAGAAGAAATTGACAAAAACAAATGCCAAAATCCCAGCTATTAAACCAAAAAACAAAAAGATAAGCTCCACTGAAAAATTATGTTGTTCAGTAGAGCCCTGCCCGCCATTCAAAGAAAAAGTAGCAGACTAGCAAACAGAGCTAAGCAAGTAAAACCAGCACTACAAAGCAATAGAGATGAGCCACCATAGCATTGGGAAAGAGATCCAAAAGCAAGAGCTTCCAGAACTTCTGCCCAAACTGACATGCCCATCCTAGACAACAACATACCAGAAATGAGATATCATTGTCCCCGCCAGAATGGAAGTCTGCAACAGGCCAGTGATTTCTACCACCTTGAAAAGATTTTGACTTGAAGGGCTAATCTTCAGAGAAACAAAAGGACCTTCCTGATGCCCAGATTTCTGATACAATCTTACCCCCTCAATCATTAATAGTTTTAACGTTGCCCAGTGCAGCAGAGGAGTCTCGAAGAATGCAGCATAGTCCATTTTCAATTTTGTAGTAGCAGCCACAAGAGAATTCGGTTTTTAACCTTTCCTTAGACACACAGCAACCTCAACCTCAGACAAATCAAGAAATTCCTTCAAATTGGCTACATAAGCTGGGTCATCAACAACGGGACTGTCTAGAATAAAAGTGGAGCTACCCTCACCCAATTTGAACTAATTTTTTCCAAGTTTCTCAATGAATTCATCAACCACTACAACTTTTGCACTCCTAACACTACCCCCACACTTATCACTTATAGCGGACAAGATTTTGTCCCCTATTAACAAACTCAAAATTTCACTTAATTTCTTCTCCAAAGAATTCAAATTATGGAGAAACTCACTTACCAATGTAGATATTTGAGCCTTTGTAGTATGTTTTCGATGATTTTGAACTGCCTTGAGCAAGAAATTGTTGGTGGTTGCATCATAAGTCCTTTTCTCAGAGGCCAAACGAAATTCTGAATGAAGCTGGTCTAGACCGCATTCCAAGTCCTATCCACAATCCCCAACCTTTCTTGATGAATGAAACCCTGAGTGTAGTGAGAAGAGGGGTTGAAGTCCTTCTAAAGGTCATCATCATCCACAGGTACCACCATGTCATCCTTCTCCGAAGGATTATTCAAGCCTCTTAATTTCACTCCCTTTTTCTTCGGTTCAGAAAACACAACACCGTTCTGCTTCCGTCCTCTTTTCATACCATGTTTACTTGGTGCTATGGCAAAGCAACCCAAAGAAACGAAGAGGAAGACAAGAAAATGTAAGGCACAAGCAAATGACACATAAGTCTTTAACAAACACGCACCTTCCATATCTGATAATTATTGCGGTGAGGGAGAGAGTAAGGATGAAACGTGCCAAATGAACCAGCCTCCAAAGCACATAATAAATCACAGCATTGATAACAGGGGAAACTGCATGAAGAAATGATTGTTAAGCACGGGATACTGAGGGGGAGGTGAATCGGTATATAATATATCTTATAAATCTTTTACTTAATCAAATTCCACTTAACCATTCATTCAAGATATGCAATAAAACTGAAAGCAATATGCACCACACAAGAGAGAGAGAGAGAGAGACCCCAGATTTTTACGTGGAAACCCAAAATGGAAAAAAACCATGGAGAACAATCTCAAGTATATGAAAGAGCACCAATTCAAATTACAAAGTTCGCAAGCACCAACTTGCAAGAGCACCAACTCCTTTGACGAGCACTAACACAACAATTATTTGTGAGCACCAATCCACAAAAGCACCAACCCCTTGCAAAGATTTGTGAGCACCAACCCACAGGAGCACCAACCTCTCTTGTGTATAAAACAAAACTATCTCTCAATGTTGCTTACTCAACAAATGATAGAACTCTACAATATCTCTTTCTATTCTCTCCTATTTTCTTATATAAAACAAATACAAACCATACACTCTCTTGCATATTCTCAAGCCTTCATTTATAGCTTTCCAAATGACTTTTGGCATTCACCCTTTGTGTCCCTTCAATCTTCATGGAAAATGGCGTCAAACTTGCATGACCTTTCGTATCCTTTCATTTGAAAAGTCACATGGTGATCCTTCATGAGCAAATTCGTCTTTTCCTCTTTTGTCTTTGTTTTGGTGGCCTTTTGAATTCCTTAAGATGACTCTTCATGAAAAAATGCGCCATACCCTCTTTTATCTTCATTTGGTGACTCTTGGAATTTCTCAAGATGACTCTTCATGGGAAAATGCGTCCCATTCCTCTTTTGTTTTTATTCCATAACTCTTTGACTTCTCCATGGGCCCTCTTTTGAGTTTTATGCAACCAAAAATATATTCATTAATATTAAATAAATATCAACACACATAAGCCAACATATGAATATTAAAAACACCATTAAATGCTATGAGGCCTTTATCACCAATACTAGACTTTTGACATCAATGACAATATTTCCAACAATGACCATGGCCACATCCCAAGGCAAAAAACATCAAACATAATGAATAAAATAATATCTAATTATATTTTAAAGCTAATCCCACAATGAACTACCATCACATCGTCAATCACTCTCATCTCTAAGCATAAAAGCCCATAATTAGCTAAAAGGTCCACCTGTTTATTAATCTCTCTATATCCATGCATAATAGAAGTAGATTCAAAGAAAGGAAGAAAGTTCAGAATATCTTGAACGACATTATTTACACTCCAACTCACCAAGTTTGTGGCATTTACAACAAGCATGGAATCACCTTCATTCTCTAATCTGACAATATTCAAATCAATTACCAATCAACTCCCCAAAGAAGAGCCATTGCTTCAGCTATGTTGTTAGTCGCGCAGCATTGATATTACATTCAAAGCATTGAAGAAAACATTCAAGGCTTTTTTGGTATGTTAGGCAGTGCTGTTTAGTCTTAAAAAATAATTTGATAATAAATCTGAGTTTTGAATAGAATAAGCAAGTGCAATTTTACAACATCTTTTGTTAAAATGTTGTATAATTATCATAGAAAACATCTATATATGTATGAAGCTGAACAAAAACCAACTGATGAGAATGTCAAATAGATCGTTCAGAGATATACTCAAGTGAAGTAGGTGAAGGCCTCTCCAAGCCAACAAAAAATTAATAGAAGCATGGTATTGTACAATAGCCAAATAGGAGATGCCATTGTATGGACTATCAGGTCAGTTGTTTTTCTTTGGTTAGGAAAAGAAATCAAATTTGTACAGTGATGTTTTAAAAATCTAACGAAAACATTGGACAATATGAAACCAGAAAATTTTCTCAAGTCTATGAAACAAAATTATATAGTCAAGATACATGAACAAAAAAGTGAAAGCCATTTTTTTTATAAAGAAAACCTTTCTTTCCATGATTGAACTAAAGAAAACTAAGAATGGAAGCATGAAAGAAAATAAAATAACAGTGCACAGAATAATACAGCAATGAAACAAGACAAGAAAAGAGCAACAAATAGACACCAGATTTACATGGAAACCTTGGAAAGATACCAAGGAAAAACCATGGGGCAAAAGATCTCTTTACCATACTTTATTATCAGCAAAATCAGAATTACAATTGCATGGCTAACCTCAAAGGGTCATGGCTATTTTATAGAGGCCAAAGAAGGATCTAGAAACCCTGTCATATAACTTCTAGAAGTGTTGTATAATCTAGAAGCATACTGCATTGTATAATGTAGAAGCATCTAGAAGCATACCGTGTCGTACAATCAAGAGGCATCTAGAAACATACCATGTTGTACAATCTAGAATCATCTAGAAGCATGCTACCGGACATGGGATTGCCATATGCCACACCACAATGCTGAAGATCTAAATATTAATTTCATCTCCTAACATTCTCCCACTTGAAGTTTTTTTTTTTCTTTTGCTATTAACCTTTGTACCGGAGAGACCATTGCCCATGCTACTTATCATCAAGTTATATGCAATCCCCGAGAAGTTTTGCACTAGATGAACTTCTCTCTTCCAATTGGCTTTGTCAACATGTCTGTAGAGTTGTTATTAGTATGGATTTTCTTCAATAAGGCTTGTCATTCCACTACATCATGCACAAAATGATATTGCACGCCTATGTGTTTTGTTCTGGGATGAAATGCTGGATTCCTTGCTAAGTGCAAGGCACTTTCACTATCACAATGTGAAACGATATTGTTCTGCTTGACTTGTGGATCTCCCAATAATCTGTCCAGCCATATTGCTTCCTTATAAGCTTGTGTTGCTGCCATATATTTTGTCTCTATAGTTGATAATGCCACTACTGACTGTAGTTTTGATATCCAGTGGATTGCACCACCTGCAAGAGTGAACACATACCCTGTAGTAGATTTGCGTCTATCCATATCGCCACCAAAATCTGAATCCACAAAGCTTGTCACTTGAAGATCTACCAAACTATAACAAATAGCAACATCTGGAGTGCCCCTCAAATAACGAAGGATCCATGTTACAACAGTCCAGTGATCATATCTAGGATTATCCATGAACCGATTAACAACTCCCATTGCTTGGGCAATGTCCGGTCTAGTGCACACCATGGCAAACATAAGGCTACCTACTACTGATGAGTATGGTACATGAGACATTTGTGCCTTTTCTACTTCATTGCTATGACTCTGCTCCGAAGAAAACTTCATGTGTGTAGGAAATGGGGTACTAATTGGCCTAGCATTTTGCATGTTAAAACGTTGCAGAACCTTCTCCACATGTCTTTTGTGTAAGTCATATCTTTCTGCTTTTCTTGTCTCTATATATCCTCATCTTGAGAATTTGTTTTGTAGCACCTAAATCCTTCACTTCAAACGTCCTAGCTAGTTGAGCTTTAAGTTTGACAATTTTGTTTGTGTTGGGCCCTGCAACCAACTTGTCATCAACATACAACAACAAAACAATAAAATTGCCATCATCATATCTTTTGTAGGCACAATGACCAGCATCCGCATTTGTTGAATCCCAAGCTCATCATGAAGGAATCAAACCACTTGTATCAGCGTCTTGGCACCTGTTTGAGACCATACAATGATTTGTTCAACTTGCATACTAGATTCTACTTGCCTTTTATCACAACACCTTCCGTTTGTTTCATATATACCCTCTTCATTGAGATCACCATGCAAAAAGGCTGTCTTCACATTAAACTACTCCAATTCACGGTCAAGTGAAGCAGTGAAAGCCAACACAACTCCAACAGTAGTCAAATGTACAACTGGGGAATATAACTCATCAAAGTCTATACTTGATTTCTATGCATACCCTTTTGCTACCAATCGGGCCCTATATCATTCAACCATATCGTTTGTGTCCTTTTTCAGCCTAAAGACCCACCAAATACCTATGGCGTTGCGCCTGTAAGCAATTCTACCAGCTCCCACGTGTTATTTTTACTTAGAGCCTCCATTTCCTCCTCCATGACATTTCTCCATTTGCTTGCATCTTCAACCTCACAAGCTTTTTGAAATGAGTTGGGCTCACCATCATCAACAACTAATGCAAAGGTTAAGTGTGCATTAGGGATATACCTTTGGGGTGGTTTGGATACTCTTGTGGATCTCCTTAACCAATGTGATGTATCATCTTGTGGCAATTTGGGTTGTTCTTGCTGTTCAGGGATGACATTCTGCTGTTCTAGTTCTTGTTTTTTATCATTTTTTACAGCATCCTCTTCCTCTTTGACTACCTTAATAGGTATAGTAGCTGTACTTTGTTGTTTTTCAACTTTTTGCATGGATTTCTCCTTAAACTCCACATCTCGGTTAATGATCAGCTTTCGGGCAGAAGTATCCCATAGCCTGTACCCCTTCGTTCCATCACCATAGTCTATAAAAATGCACTTTTTAGACTTTACGTCCAACTTGGACCTTTGTTGTTTTAGGACATGGGCATAAACATCACAACCAAAAGTGACCAAATAGGAGTAAACAACAGATTTACTTGTCCAAACCTCTTCAAGAATCTTTTCGTCGAGGGCTGTAGTGGGTGACCTATTGATAAGGTGAACAACTATACCCACAACTTCATCCCAAAATTCCTTCCTTCAACAATGGTGCTAAGCATACACCTGACTTGCTCCATAATGGTGTGATTCATCCTCTTTGGACTGTTTTCTGCCTGGCTATTCCATGCTCATTGCAAAAATTATCGAACTCCTTCAAGCAAAACTCCCCCCCCATTATCATTTTTAAGACACTTAATGCTCTTACCTTTTTGATTTTCTATAAGGGCTTTTAGTTTTTTAAAATGGTCAAAAGCATCTGACTTCTTAACAAGAAACACCCAAACTTTACAAGAGTAGTCATCAATAAAAGACAAAATATTGTGCCTTCCCTAAAGAGACTATTGGTACAGGTTCAAAACAATCAACATGCATTGAATGTAGGAAATATGAGCTTCTATTAGCACATTTAGCAAACTTGAGTCTATTTTGCTTCCCAGATAGGCAATGTTCACAAAAGTTGAGATCAAGAGATTTTGAACCTGGAAGAAGGTTTTTGTTGAGTAGTATTATGAGTCCTCTCTCGCTTATATGGCCTAAGTGTTGATGTCTCATCATTACTAAATCCATGGCTCCTACTGTGAACACTGCAACGTCACTGGTTATAGTCTCTCCAATCAGCTTATAAAAGTTATTCCCATATTTCTCACCTTTCATCACTAGAGCTCCCTAAGAGACCTTCAAACAACCTTTTCCACCGTTTGAACTTATATCCCAGCTCATTAAGCTTACCTAAAGACAACAAGTTTTTCAATCTTGGAACACGGCCAACTCTATGAATATTACGAACAACTCCATCATACATCTTCAGTGTGACTTCTTCTCTGGACTGGTTGCCCTTGATATTTTTTTTTATATATTTTGTGTATTGTTTTCAGAATAAGATGAGTGAATGTAGAAAGGTTTTTTGTTTTACACATACATCGATATATTCATAAAAAGCAAGGACAATAAGGTGGAATTACATTAAGAACATATGCCAATACAACTCAATATAAAAATAAAAGTTTTCACTCCAAAATCAGACCTGGAAATACTTATGTAACAACAAATTTTCACCTTAGAACGCTCATATCAGAACTCTGTGTTTGCTGCTCCAATTCTCTGATAATGGCGCTAATCTCCAAGGTGGGCAATTTGCTTCCAATAAATCATGCAGCCTCCATTAAGTTCCAGCAGGTGGTTTAGAGGGGACGCCCAACCAAGCAGAGCCAAATAAAAATTACCCAGAAGGAATTTTCACTAACTATAAAATCCACACACCAAGTTTAGCTTCACACAACTCAAAAAACTGTGAAATTCTTCATTAATTCAACACCAAAATGTTCAACCAACAAGATAAACACTGTGAAAACTTTCAACCAGACACCAACTAGCTAGGGTGGGTCACAATCCACTGAAACTAGCAATGTGAGATGAGGGTTTTCGTCCTCAACCAGATGTAATTGTATTTTGAAAGAAATCCAACAAAGTCTCCTTAAGCTACCAGAGTTCCCTAACCAACATCCACTTAGCCTACGGGAATCAGAATAGGCTAATGGTAATTCAGTCTGGCTATGTACGAGAGAGGGACATTACAGTCTTCCCTTCCCAAGATTGCTTGTCCTCAAGCAATCGCAACTCAGAATGCTGTAAAATCTACTCTCTCCCATGTGACATCCTCTACTGACAAATCTCTCCATTTCACCAAACACTCTATGATAACCCTCCTCTTGATGGTGCGCTCTTTGAAATCAATCATTGCTTCTGGAATAAGTATCAATTTGCCGTCATCCAATGGAGGCAACTATGTTGGAGTTACATTATATCCAAGTGCCTTTTTGAGGTGTGACACGTGGAAAACATTATGCACCTTACTACCCTTAAGTAGCTCAAGCTCATAAGCCACCTCCCCAACTCTCCCAGTGACTCTAAACAAACCATAGAAGCGAGGCTTCAGCATCTCCGATCCACTCTTCTTGAGAGTGGACTGTCTGTAGGGCTACAATCTCACAAACATGTATCCTATTTCAAATTCCTGCTCAATCCGGTGTCAATTAGTGTACAACTTATGCTGATTTTGTGCATGCCATATGTTATCCCTCAATGATCTCATGATATCCTGTAAGAAATCCTTGGCTCTAGGCACTCTACAATCTCCAAATAGAAAATCAATAAAGCTGGGAGCTTCATAGCCATACAAAGCCATGAAAAGAGACATCCTGATAGACATGTGAAATGTGGAGTTGTAGCAAAACTCTCCCAAGTGCAACCATTTAACCCACGCCTTCTGCTGTCTTGTAACATAATTACGTAGGAATCCTTCCACCCATTTGCTAACTATGTCAGTTTGTCCATCAGTTTGAGGGTGGTAACTAGTGTTGGGAGTTAACTCGGTACCACATAGTTTGAACAACTCCTGCCAAAACAAGCTCATTAACTTGCTGTCCCTGTCACTGATGATGTTCTTAGGTGCCCCCTGAAGCCTAAACACTTCCCTAAAGAACAAATTTGCCACCTGTAATGCTATATACCTTGTTGAAATAGCTAAAAAATGAGCAAATTTGGTCAAATGATCGACCACAACATAGATACAATCGTTCCCTTGCACCTTGGGAAGCCCTATGATGAAATTCATTGAAATGCTTTCCCACTTCTAAGTAGGAATGGGTAAATGTTGCAGTAGACCAGCAGGGTAAGTATGTTCATTTTTATTCTGTTGGCACACTTGACATTCACGAACATACTTAGTAATGTCCTCCATCCCCTTCCATGAGAACCTCTCACGGATCTGCTTGTATGTTTGGTAAAAACCAAGATGACTAGCCATTGGAGTGTTATGGAAAGTCTTAAAAATTTGTGCTTTCATCTTGGATTCAGGGACTAGCATTATCCTATCCTTATAGAAAATCAAACCATCTCTTACCTTGTACTTGTCATCCTGCAAAGTACCATCCAAAATGCTATTGGCAAGGGCATTCTTAGCATAATCAGCTTGTATTTCATATCAAAAAATGAACACAAACGAGGCCTCCTAGACAACGCATCAGCCACTATATTATTTTTCCCTTTGACATACTCGATGTCAAAATCATAGGCTTGGAGTTTACTAACTCATTTCTGCTGCCTTTCACTTAGGTCCTGATTTAAGAAATATTTCTGGGCATTATGGCCAGTTTTAACAATGAACCTCCCTCCAACAAGGTATTGCTTGTATTTAACCAAAGCATGCATTATGGCTAATATCTCTGTCATAGATGGAGTAATTTTTTTCACTTCCTTTCAACTTCTTGCTCTCATATGCAATTGGGTGTTTGTTTTGCATGAGGACAACACCAATTCTATCCCCTGAAGCATCACATTCAAGCTCAAATGGTTTAGAAAAATCTGGTATAGCCAATACATGACATGAATTCATCAATTTTTTGAACTGATCAAAGGATCTTTGCGCTGATTCAGACCAAGTGAAAGCCTCATTTTTAGTCAAATCAGTAAGTGGGGCAACAACTTGTGAAAAACCTTTGACAAACCTCTTATAGAACCCATACAAATCAAAAAAATCCTTCAGTTGAGTAAGATTAGTGGGTGGAGGCCAATCTATTATTACTTTAATTTTTTCTGGATCAACACAAACTCCATTAGCGCTAATTATGTGCCCAAGGTATAATAATTCAGTCATCCCAAACTCACACTTGGACTCCTTAGCAAAAAAAGACTCACTTTCAAGAATTCCCAACACCTCATCCAAATGCTTCAAGTGCTCTTCCCATGATTTGTTGAAAATGAGAATGTCATCAAAGAAAATCAACACATACGCAACTGTTTACTTAACACCCTATTCATGCAAGATTAGAAAGTAGCTGGTGCATCTATCAATCCGAAAGGCATGTCAAGGAACTCAAAGTGGCCAAAGTGACATCTGAATGCAGTCTTTTCTACGTCTTCCTCTCTGAAGGCCAATGCTCCCGCAAATCCTCTTCATGTTTTCTTAACCTTTCAAGGTATCTTCTCTCTCTATTATTGATGCTCATAGCAATACATTACCCACGAGCTGGCATGAATGTTTTGTGCTCTGATACCACTATAATATGCAACCCCGTTGTTCGTTTAAGATTAAAAATGCATTTTTTTTTGTTCTTTCAGACTAGATAGAAGACGTGGAAGGAGTTTGTGTTTTAATTGAAATGATTCAAATATAACAACATATTAGAATAACTATTTGCAACAGATATTAATTTTGAAAATACTGAAATTTCATGAAATACAATAGCAAAGAAATTCCAGATTTAAATGCTGATCAAAATATTGATTTTTATTTTAAAATAATAGCAATCCAGTACGTCAAAATATCACCACTTATCGAAATCAACACATGCAAAGCTCATGCAAGTACATGCAATAAATATTCTTGCATAAATTTATGAGAAATAATACCAGAGTGACAAAGAGTGCTTGCATGCCCTAGGCTACCATGCAGTAGTTGGATATAAGTCTGAAATCTCAATGCCACTTTCAGAAATAAACCAAATCAGCATGTACAACCAACCACAAGAGGTACGATCAACAGATGGAAAAGGTATGATCAATAAAGAGAAGGGTTCTACAACCAAAACTCAATATTCTCCTTCGTATTTGTCCAAATAGCTTTTAAAATCTGCATTAACCTTGAAAATTTGAATTATAACCTTCACAATAAGCTCAGTTGTGATTTCTCTATGAAATCACCAAAAATCTCTCAGATTGTGTCTTTGAACAGCGTAGAAGATGTTGATTGTAAGGGATTTCATCCTCACCAACTAGAGATAAGCAATCTCCTCCAAAGCTAGAGCAATATCCAAACATAACATAACATCCCAAATGAGCTCTCAATTCCCTTTTTTATAAGCCTTTTTAGGGAACTTTTTAAAAACTCTTTTTGTAAAATCATTTTATTAATTTATTAAACCTTTTAACTCCAAAAAGTGATTTATTTTATTTTAAAACATTTTTCAGAACCAGAAGCCACTTTTTAGCATCCCAATGTTTAAAACTTCTCATCTTGGTTCCAACGAGCTATAACACTAAGGTCCCCCCTTAAATATTTTAATTAAAATAACAACATTAGATAATTTAATTAAATATAGCTCATTAATACATCTAAATTATTGAAACGGTTGAAATGCATCGAAATCGAAAACTAGCTGCGCATGGGTGATCCCGATAATGAAAGATGATGAATGAACATGACCGGATGACTTACTAATAATAGATGCTCCCTCCATGAATCTTGGATCCCAAACCAGAAATAAAAAATAACATTCAAAAGCATCATAGAACTCCTCTAAACCATCCGGGCTCACTGGTAACATCAAATTACCCCTCTGATCAGGCTGACACAAATCCAGAAGGACATCTTCAATTGTAAAGCAAGAGAACCCGAAAATGGGGACATTACGTTCTCTTACAATTTTACATATGTAATCATTACCCATGTAGATTGTACCTCCATCACATGATTGGTATGAAGAGAACTAGTCTCTGTGCGGTGTCATATGGAATGCAACTCCTTAATCTATTAGCCATATGTGCAGCAGTTGATCTTGAGAGTTTGCAGATAACACTTCACCATCCTCCAATGGTATTGAACTTTCAGTTGTGTTTGCATCTGAACTCTGTGAATTAGGTTTTCCTTTTTATTTAACCGACAATCCTTCTTGAGATGTCCAATTTTTCCACCGTTCAACACTTCCTCCTTTTTCGCGTTTTAGACTTCGACTTGCAATGCGCCATGCTTGATTGATCTCTTTTTGTGGACCTGCCCCTTGCAACTAGGGCATCATAGGAAGCCCTGCTTTGAGATGTCGTTCACTTTGATTCCTTGTCCAGTAACGGGCAACCACATCGTCATAAGCGAGCTGATTGGAAGAATTGCTGAGCGTCATCGCTAACTGGTCCCATGTGTCTGACAACGAACAAAGTCGGGTTGCAACCTTGTCTTCCTCATCAATCTTCACTCCTACTAAACTCAGCTTGCTGGTCAACATGTTGAACTCATTCATATGGTCTGCAATTGGCATCCTGTCCTTCATTGTTAGATTGTACAATTGTCTTTGCAAAAAAATCCTATTTGATAGAGACTTTGTTTCGTACAACTTATTAAGTTTTTCCCAAAGAGCCACTGCTGTTGTCTTCTTTGCTACATTGAATAAAACTGAATCAACAAGGGACAGATGAATAATTGCCTTTACCTTTGCATCCATGTTATCTCAATATTCTTGTGACATTGTTGTTGGTTTGGCTGTCACACCCTTTATGGCTAGAACACAGCTATCTCAAACCGGTAGTGCTTGGATCTTCATTTTCCATAATGCAAAGTTTGACCCGTTGAACTTTTCTATCTCAAATTTGGCCACACTCCCTCCTGTCATTTTCAGCTTTTTGCTATTGCGTGCACAAATGAGTACGAACTAAAGCTCTGATACCAATTGAAAGAAAAAACAACACTGCACAAAATAATACAGCTTGAAACAAGACAAGAAAATTGCAGCAAATAGGCACCAGATTTACGTGGAAACCTTAGAAATATACCAGAGGAAAACCATGCAACAAAAGATCTCTCTGGCGTACTTTATTATCAGCAAAATCAGAATTACAGTTGCATGTCTAACCTCAAAGGTTCATGGCTATTTTATAGAGGCCAAAGAAGGATCTAGAAACCCTATCATACAACTTCTAGAAGTGTCGTATAATCTAGAAGCATACTGCATCATATAATCTAAAAGCATTTTGAAGTATACTTGTCGTACAATCTAGAAGCATATCGTGTCGTACAATCTAAAAGCATCTAGAAGCATGCTACCAGACATGGGATTGCCCTATGCCACATCACAATGCTGAAGACCTAAATATTAACTTCATCTACTAACAAAGCACTTAGAGAAATATTTCTTATTTTTACTAAGGCTGAAGCGCTGCATCACATTTAAGTAGCATTGGCAGCCTTGCAATCATAGTCTTTTTTGTTTAGCATTTTGAATATGTTTCAAAATTCTTGTTTCATTTGTCAGAAATGAAAATTTGAAATCGCCCTTTGAATGTTCCTTCACATTCATGGACATTGCATGTGGAGCAAATTTCTTGGTAGGATGAAGTCCATTTTCAAACAAAGCTCACAATCAGGATCCTCATCTCGTCTCTCATATTTTCCTTAAGCATAAGATGTTCTTAACCTAGGGATGCAGTTGGAGTACTTTGTATAGGGACCTCTGTGCTTCAACCTTGCCTTTTAAGTAGTTCCTTGTGCACAATCGATTCCCACTGTTACTATTTGTATACAAAACATTGCCCCTCTTCTGCTTTGTGTTTGCAAATGCCTTGCTCAAGTTGCCTTTGCAACTAGAATTGTCATTGTTAAAATTTACGTCCACATACTACAGTCCTAGTACAAATTGTGAAGTCATAGCTACAATTAAGTGGGCCTACACCTGGTTGGATATTGCAGATAAGAGTTTTATGTTAAGCACCATATTGGAAAGTTAAAATAAATTGCTTGTATTGAGCATAAGGGTCACAAACATTTAGATATGTTGCAAAATCGAGGCCAGTTGATCAAAATTGTAGAGGTTTTGAATGTTTAATTAAAAAACTGAATATGCATCAACATGCCAACTAATTTGGTGTCTAGGTTAAAATAAATTTGAGTATATTGAATATCAAGGTCACAAACATTTAGATTTGTTGAAAAATGGGGGTTGCTTGATCAAAATTGTAGATGTTTGGAATGTTTAGTTAAGAAATTGAATATGTGTCAACAAACCAACTTATTTGGTGGCTCATTAACATTTTTACTTTACTTTTGTTGACATCTAATATCTTTTCTTTAAAAAGTAACTAATGTTTTTCTCAGGCTTGGAGACTTGCATTTCAATGTTTTTTTAATATATTTTGTATTCTTGACCCTAGGTAAGATGAGATATCAAAGGTAAAAATCAATGAATTCTTGTCTTTTGTCGACATCTAACATCTTTACTTTAAAAAGTTATTAACATTTTTCTTGGGCTCTATTAATTTGTATAATATTATTTTCTCTAAGATTTACGCACACACATATACACTTTGTCATCTCTTAGTACCTATCTCCTATTTTTAAAAAAAATGGTGAACCTATCATTATCTCCTCGTTCTCGTCCCCGTCCCCATCCTCATCTCCTCATCCTCATACTCGTCTCCTAGCCCCTGTCCTTGCTCCCATCTCCTGGTACTCATTCCTGTCTCGCGGTACTCTCTTGGTCTCCTGGTAAGTATGATATATTTTGAAGGGCAATTAAATTGAGAAGGCCCAACATTCTTGAAATTTGAAAGATATAATTTGATTACCTAAGTTGGTTCAAGGTGAAAGGGACATGTAATATTGGAGGTAGGTCATAGACTAAACTACTACATTGTGAATGGTTGTATCCATAAAAGCCATGGAAAAAACAGTGGATGTCACGTCGTACTACTTTTTTCAAGATGGAATTAGTGAAAGGATTTGGGAATGGATCCTTTATGGTGACAACCTTCAAATTTTTGAAGTCAACACTAATATGGATTTGTTCACATTCCTTATTTTGATTGATTACGATGGGTGAAGCCCATTCACTAGAATTGACTTGGGAAATTATTCTTGTGTTCAACATTTTCTCTATTTCAACATGCACTTGTTCTTCGTGCTTGGGTTTCATTCTCTATGGTTATCTCCACATAGGTTGCATGATCAATACCAATGTAATTCTTGGAACATATAGGTCCAATGACACCCCTTTAAAGTTTGTATAGGTCCATGCAAATAAATCTTTATATGATCCAAGAAGATTTTGAATATCACAACCTTCAAGATTAGATCTTGATATCACCCCCATTGGTTAGTTGGGGATTCCCTTTTGACCCCAAATTGACACTAATAGTCACATGTCCATTAGGGATTTGCTTGGGAAACTTCTGTGGAAGCTTCTCATTGACCTTGCATGACCAAGTTCATACTATGAAAATTCAGTGTGTAGAGGTGGAGGATTCCGAGGTGGTGACAACTGGATGTGATTCCATCCTTAGGGCATCCTCTGGCAAATTGAATTCAACATATATTGATGGGTAGTACGATGAAAAGATCTCTTAAAATTTGTATTATGCATATATAGATTACGAAGGATGTACAAGGAAGCTATCTTAAGATCAAGATTCGCTTTCCACTAAGAAAGGAATGAGCAATATGAAATTTATCGTTGGTTTACAAGATTTATAATTGAAACAAGGAAGAAGAGTGGATTGTTGTTGGGGGAAGAGAGAATTGTTCAGAAGTCAAATCTGTTGTATAACAATCAAAGTGTTCAAAACAATATCTTCAACATGGGTTATGGGGGTAACCAAATGAGGAGTGCTTAATGCCTCATGATTAGGAGGTGAGGATCTTGAAAAGATGGTAGCATATGAGAATCATTAATTTTGTTGACAATTTTAGGAAGTGAAGATGAAAAACAAAACTGTATTTGATAAAATACCTAATACAATGGAGCGTGCATTATATGTACAGCTGTGGCTGATTCCTTTGTGTTCTTTCTTACTTGCAATTGCCCACATATCAATTGGTATCATAGCCCATCGATAATGGCCTTGAGTTCTAGTCTCTCAAGCATTTCCATCTTTTGCCTTTACTAGATATAACACCCTAGGCCTTCCCTGAACAAGTTCTTCCATCTAGTCTTCTTGAGGGTTTCTACATCTTACCTAACACTGAAGCATATCATTTGATATGAACGCATGTTGATTGTGACCTTTATATCTTGTCCTCTCAAGGGTTTCCATTTGTAACCCTTAGTAGATCCAACACCCTAAGCCTTTTCTGATCAAGGTACTAGATGTAGTCTCCTTGAGAATACCTTCAGATTTGGGGAGTTACTTCAGCATTGGTGTCCTTGTCATTTTGGAAAAATTTGTTTGCAAAAAATTGGCTCATATTGCACTGCATATTTATCTTAGCAGAAGTGTCTGTTCAGAACTATTCTTGTAACATCATAAGATTCTCTTTGAGAGGTTTTCAGTGACTGGTCACATTAAAAATTCTGAGATATATTGAGAGATCTACGACCTTGAGAAGATGGCCTTCTGAAATTGGTGTGTTAGACAAAGAAATAGATAAAAACTCTTCTCAATTTTGCATAGATGACATTGTAATATTTAGTTTCCAAGAGGGTCTGTTTTTAGATCATTTGCTGCAAAACCTTAGTGTTAGTAATTTGGCCTTGACAGGTCAAATTACTATCCCCACTATTCGAAACTTTCCCCAGAACAGTCTAATCCCCTCTTTAGCTAATCGAATAGATGAATTAAGGAGCCAAAGCATGATCAAAGGGTCATAAGCATTGATAAAGGTGTTTGTAGATCTTCAGCATCAAGCACAGTCAAGTGGACACCTACAACAATGTTATAACAATTAGGTTCATGATGTTGTGATAAAAATAAGGAGGATGAGAGATACCTAAAGACCTATACGCAACAAGTCACCTTGTTTAATATCAAGAGAACTAGGGTTGATCAAGGGGCAACATGGATATGAGAGAAAGAGTTTGCAGGCCTTGGGTAATATGATACAATGAAGAAATTCAAGAAATCCAATGAAGTCATAAGGTTTCAAGAGTAATGGTCTCCATATATATGATTAGTGCAAATAATCTCATCAAGCAATCAGAGGAACAATGAAGATCAAATCTTCTTTGGAGCCTCCTTTGAAGTCATTAACGAGCTACAACCATGCAAATTTTAAAGACACCTACAGCAAGTACAAAGGCCATATCTCCTTTTCGAAATGTCATATACAATTATAAAGTTACAGGACTGTAGATTCACTTACAAAAGAAAGGCAAGTGTTTTCTTTTGGATTTTGCAGGATCACAGTTTCGTTTTTCAGACTATACAGTAGTTGTGTTTTTCCTAAGTGTTTTTCTTCCCCAAAATTGTTTCAGTGTAAGTGATGGACAATTTTCTCGGACTTTTTGTCCGAGGGAAAGAGTTTTCAAAGGACTTTGTAAAGAGTCCAAAAGATTGTCACGGAGATCATTTACAAAGGTTTATTTCCTTCGGACTTTTTGTCCAAAGGAAAGGAAAGGGTCACTTGACTATCCGAAGGACAGTTTTCAAATAGCTCGAGGCATTTCTCAAAAAAATGGGACACTTTGCAAAGATCCAAAGGGCTCCTGTTATAGCACGAAATTGCACCCTTGTGGGAGAGTTTTTCAGGCTCTCCCACTTCCGGTTATAAGCGTGGGTACAACCTCAGGATGTGGGTATCTTATGGTGAGGTTGAGCCTCTAGGATTTTTAAAGAGGCTAGTTCCTCTCTAGTGGATCACCTAAACTATTGCTGAAATAAAACTTTCACGGGAAAAGGGGTAGAAAGAGGGAAAAGGGCTCCTAAGAAGGCTAACAGGGGATGCACCAAATGAAGTGGACACTCATCTACGCTTGAACTCACACTAGATCAGCGATGAGGCGACTACAACTTGCACGATTTCCAGATCAAGTAAACACGCAGAAAGAGGTTCATGGAGAACACTAATCTAGACCTACAAAGCTTGAAGACACTTTGAAAAGGCAAGCAGAAGGTTGATGGTTTAGGAATAAACCATTCACGAATCCACCCAACACAAGCATGCTAAACTGGGAACCTGTACAAATGGCAAGTCTCGTGATATATATAGAGAAGGGAAGAGAGAGAGAGGTCCGTGTGGAGAGAGAAGAATAAAGAAGTCGTGAGTTGTCGATGACTGCCGACTACTGCCGTCGTCCTTGTTTGGCCATGAGACACATTGCCTAGAATCATCGCAAAAAACTCTTCTCGAGTTACTCCCATGCATCCAAGTCTTCCTTAGCGTATCTGAAAGTCGTGTTACGAGCAGTTGAGACGTCGCTTTTTGGCGCAGCTGAATTGATCTTTGCCATCAAGATGGCATGGCGTCTTTCCCTTTTCACATGTCTTGCTAAAAGAGATGCAAGTCTCCATGTGTTTTAACCTGCTTGAGCCATGCTGCATTTAATCCGAACGGTTGTTTGTTGATGGCCATGCTGAGGGATGGAAAACTTCATTAAAACTCCATCTACTAGCCGTTTGGACTCTCCCGCTCTAATTTGTTGCCTTTGTGCCACTTGTCCTGTGCTGATTGGCTCTTGCTGCTTCAGCTTACATCATGCGACAGCTTGTCATTCGTTGCTTTCATGTCGCTCGTGCCGCTGAACCAAGTTTAAGTCGAGCACTTGAAGAATCTTGATTCACTCTATATAGAGTAACTCAGGGTTTCCGATCTCTCCTACTTTAGACCTCGGCCTCTCCTTTACTTGTGAAGCTTTCTTAAGTAGAGCACTTGGAGAAACCCAATTTACTCTATACAGAGTAATTTGGGCTTTCCAAGCCTACTTACTTCGGGCTTTTGCATCTTCTTTACTTATGAAGTCCCTCAAGTAGAGCACTTGGAGAAACCCGATTTACTCTATACAGAGTAATTCGGGTTTTCCAAGCTTCTCAACTTCGGACTTGTTCATCTTCTTTACTTCAGACCTCGACCGCTTGAAGTCTTCGGATTTATCCTTTGGGCCTCCTTGCGAGCTTTCTCTTTTCCTTCGGAACATTTTTCTGAAGGAACTTTTTGTTCCGCTTCCTTATGTCTCTCGGGCAAAATCCCCGAAGGAATGAACAAGGAAGAGACCTGTAAGAAAGAACTTGGAGGAAAGAATCAAGGAATGACCCCAGTTGAATAAAAGAACCTTCCACAGACTTAGTCCTTCAGTGTGTTGCTGCATTCAAACACTGCTCAGATCCTTCTCAACTTGCTTAGATTCCTCTCTTTGCCCCTTCTATCCAACCTTGCTAGAGCTTTTACATGTGGGCCAAAAATTGGCCAACAACCTCTGCCCTTCGAAAATGACCATTTGAAGAAATCCGAAGGGTTACTTCCTTCGAAAAAGGGACCATTGCAAGAAAGCCGAAGGGCAAGTAATTTTCGGGAGAAGCCATTTCAAGGAAAAGGACACTTATAGAAAATTCGAAGGGCATGTGCCCTTCGGAAGGGTCATTGACAAGAATTTTGAAGGGCACCTGCCCTTCCGAAAGGTACACTTCAAGTTCGGAAAGGACCGATATAGGAAATTCGAAGGGTTGGAGGATCATGATAGAATTTCTGAAGGGCTATTTTTGGAAGGCCAAGGGACATTTCCGCGGACTTTTTGTCTATAGGAAAATGACAAAGGGAGAAAATACGCAGAAATAGAAATCGACCAAGGCAAGGTCTAAGACAATTCCTGCGGACAAAAAGTCTGCGGGAAGATGAAATACAAAGGCAATTCAAGCGGACAATAAGTCTGAAGGAAATCCAGAGGTTTGAAAAGTCAAAATCCGAGCATAAGATAAACCAAGGAACAAATAAAGACAAGCCCTGCGGACATTTTGTCCACGGGAAATTAAAGTGACAAAACCCTAAGATAAGAATTATTTTGGGAGGACTCATCTGATGGAAAAGTCATAGACAAGTCCTACGGACTTTTTGTCCATGGGAAAGTGGAAAGTCCGGGTAGTAAAGTGAAGGGACAATTCCCACGGACTTTTTGTCCGTGGGAAGCAGAAAGCAATAAGCTTGAAAGGAGGAGAAAGATAAAGTCTTAAACAATTCCCGCGGACTTTTTGTCCACGGGAAATTTGATTGTGCAAAAAGAAAGACCAAGGGAAAAACAAAATAATCCGAAAGAATAAACAAGCCAAGGGGAAATAATCTCGGCAGAATTGCCAAAGAGATACACAAGAAAAAATCGGAGGGAATGAACACAGAAACGCACAGACTTTTTGTCCGAGTAAATCAAGGAGCAAATAGAGTCGGAAAAGCCATGAATAGATAAAGTTAAGAGAAATGCATGCACATGATTAAAGGAACCGAGAGCAAAATGCCAAGAAATAGCAAACGATTCAGTCTAAATGTATCTCACTCAACAAAAGCCTTATCCATGCAAGCACTTGCTATTTTCGGTTGACTAGTTAGATCTTCAGTTAACTGGTTGTTAAAGACACGCTTCTCCATGGTTTGACTAGTCACTCTCATGCATCCAAACGTTCCAACTCAACTTCCAGCGCAGCTCAAGCTTGACTTCTAATTTTTGTGTTCTCACGTTGCAAAGCTCTCAACATTCCAACAGTCCAAGTGGAGTTGATTGGACAAATTCGTTGCGCATCTTCTTTGTTTTCCATGCAAACGAGAATATCTCTTCTTCCAGCTCAGCTTGCAAACGAATCAAATGGAGTTTCTTATTTAGAGATTGGGCGTAGTTTACCATGCAAGGAGAAGTTTGACTTTCATAATTCCACCATCGATTCTTCTATGCCAACTTGGATTCATGCATGTTTGGGATTTTCTTGGAGAGTGTCTTGTTTATTTTAAGAGTTAACCTTTCAAACTTGGCCTCACAGTGATACTTCTATGCCAATGTTTGAAAAGGCATGCATTTTTGTAAAAGAAAGATTTTATTGAATATTCTATATTGTAAAAAGGTGTAAAGTCTTGGTTAATTAACCAAGACTAACCCTTTCCTCTTTTAGAACTGCACTTAAGGCTATTTCAAGTTTTAGAAAAGTCTATTTATTGGCTTAATCAAGCCATTGAAAGGATCCTTGAAGTTTGGAAGAAGAAATTGCAAGCTGGACCATTCATCAATAAAGAAGTTTATTTTCTGACTCTGAGTTTAGACAGAAGTTAGTGTGTATTTGATTGTGCATCAGCGTCTTAAGTGAGACATCCTCTCCTTTTTGTAGGTCCCTTCACCTATCTTTCTTTATCTCGTATCTTTTCCAGGTCATTTGAAGTGGTTTTCAACCCTTAATCTAAAATATTTACGCTTACGCTTAAGGACAGAATTATAAATTTCATTTGATCATATGTGTGCACTAATTTCAGTAACTTAAGAGGATTTAAAAATTCAGGTGTATCACCCCACTAGATAGGTTTTCCCTTTTCAGTTTCCTTCTCTCTTTTCACCCCAAAAATTACAGTAGTCAAATTTATTGAAAAATCTTAAGGGAACCAGTGCTCTTTAGAGGTTCTTCTCAACACAGAGTCACCCACGCTCTGAGAAGTTCCAATTGTATCAGTTGGAGTGAGGGTGTGCTTTGCACATCTTCAAGCAGGGTGCACTCCAGAGTGATAACACTTAGATGATCATTTTACTAGATCCTATGGTTGACCTCTATCCTAGATCTAATCCAACATGGATCCAAAAACTACAAGCAAATCCTCACAACAATTTGCACATGAATTAGTGAGTATTAAGGCTCTTTAGTACATACTTGTCTATCATACTAGTGCTCTTTAATAGATTTTGGCTAAACATTTTTTAAAAATTGGACCAAGCTAATGCAAGAAACTTTGAGTGTTTTGGATTATGCTTGTAAAAAAATCAATCACTGCACAACGATACAAAATCTTCACAATGGTTCCACCTAGTAATATGAATCCACTTTGGTAAAAAAACCATGTGTGTCACTGGTCGTTAAGGAAATTAATACTTCTACCATTTTTACAGGGTTTAGAATTTAGGATTCTTGACATCCTAACTAGGGGCATCATGCATTTTTTAAATGGTTAGCCACATGGTCCGTGGCGAAGACATTTTTTTGGAGACTACAATTGTCATACGTTACATTCCACTTGTGAGCATTCCTATCCCTATAGCTACAATCCACTCTTCTTCATTGGTTCAATTAGAAATTTTGCAAATCGACGACAAGCTTCATATTTCTCATCCCTTTTTTAGTGGACAATGGATCTTGATCCCAAGCAAGCTCTCTCACAACTCCTAGGTGGAATTTGCATAGCTTTAGGATGGGCATCTTCCCCTCTAACATCAATTCCTATCATAGCTTCAGAAGGAGGACACTTAGTGACTTCTCATCAAGTGGATTTGATGATTGAGCTCTACACTATGGATCCAATCATCACACAACTACATCACTATCTTTGCAGTATTGGGATCTTCCATGCGGATATTTAATTTTTGGAGCTCAAATATTCATATGAAAATCTTTTAGACATCAACAAAGCATTTCATTCTTCAAGGTGTTTTATTTCTGGGCGTTCCAACTCCTCTTATTTAACATTTGGATTGTATTCGTTTGGAGACTTCATTGTCACTATTTGTGGTCCTCCATCGAATTCAATTTTTTCATGGCTCATCTTGGAAGCTACGAAATGGTTTTGATCTTCCATTGAAATTGGGAGGAAATTGCATTTTTATTTTATATTATTGCTATTTGCACATATCTCTATGCTTTTATCTTATTTAGAAGCTTATTGTAAATTTGTTTTCTTCTTGAAGTTGCCCTTCCTCTAAAAGCTTTCTTGTCCTAGAAGCTTATTGTACACATTTTTCTAGAAGCTTTCTTTGCTCATTTATCTCCTAGAAGCTTCCTTATGTCTAGAGACTTCTCTGTACATAATTGTGTCTAGAGGCTTCTTTGTACATCGTTGTATTCTATAAATACTTTATATAGTAGAATGTACATTATATGTATAATTGTGGCTAATTTCTTTGTGTTATTTTGTACTTTCAATTATGCTTTTATGACTTAGGCATTTGAACTAGCATACTTTTGTGCAAGCTCCTCATCGACCTTGCAAATTGTTTGGATATTTAGAGTGTAGGGGTGGAGGTTCTTGAGGTGGTGATAACTAGACTTGATTCCATCGTTCTGGAATCTGCTGGAGGATCAAATTCAACATCTGTGGATAGGTTGTCTAGCAAAATGTCTCTTAGCGTTCCACCTATCAATGCTGAAGGCCGTTTTTTGACGTCGATTCACCTTTGGAGCACTTTTGGAGTTCAAGTTGCACAAATTTGAAGAGGAAAGTAGTGGAGTACTTAGTGGGAGACATGTTCTCCGCACTCTTGCAGAAGGAAAGGATCCAGAAAGGAACATATGATAATCTAAAGTGGAGTAAAATTGGACCATGTAAGGTCTTGCGAAAGTTTGCGTTCAATGCATATGAAATAGAGTTGGCTGAGGGGATAGATATTTTGCCTATCTTCAATGTTGTCAAATTGTATCCATATCATGAGGGGCAAACAAATGAATTAAATGAGAGCTTAGACTCTGGAGAGATTGATTGGAGGCAATAATTGCCAGAAAAGGTGGATGTAGAGAGCAAAGTGGTAATTGATTCGAGTTGGCATGAAATTGCATAGAAAAGAGTATAAGGAATCTCCAATTGCTAGAAAAGGTGTGCATAAAGGCCAAAGCGGTAATTGATTTGAGAGTTGGCATGATAACATGTAAAAAAGAGTACAAGGAATATCTGGTCTAGTGTAAGGGCCGTGAAATTGAAGATGCGACATGGATAAGTGCATTAGAAGCTGCTATATAGGGAATACTGATAGCAGAGCTCTTGTAATGCACAGGAGTAGGAGCTCATGGTTCATTTCACTTACCCAAGTTGTATGATGTAGGAGCATTTGGGTTCACAAGAATCTGACATCGTGCAAAAATACTTAAATTGTAGCAATAGAGTAGTTTGCGCAAAATTTTTGGTGTGCATGTAACCCATTGTGATTGGAAGAACAAGGACTTGTGTTTTGCACAACTCTTGGAAGTTCTGCTTGAAGTTTGGAAGCTTTGTGTACTTGTGCGTAGAAGTGACAAATCTCATGCGCTAAGATCTTGCGCGATATGTTTCAATAAAGTCTTGTGTGCGTCACACAAATGAATGTTTTCTTGTGTGCAACTAGATTCTTGCACAAAAGGTTTGAGGGTCTTGCACAATTTTGTGAAACAGGGTGTGTTCTATGTCACTGTGCAGCCAATTGAGGAGGATCCTTGTGTGTGTCCAGCTGGGGGTTGTAACAAAATGGAATATGAATCACTGCATTAAAAGTGGTTGTTTGACAGCTGGATGAGGGAGGTGTTACAACTTCCTAACGGTTTCTTGTTTTGCATGCCTATATGAGGCGTGAGCATCTTTGTGTAAAGGGTTAGTTGCTTGAGCAAGAAGAGCCTAAGGTTAATGGTTGGTTGGCCATTGCAGCAAGAGAGCTTACGGTTACTTGAGAGTTGGTCGTTCGAGCAAGGAGGAGAGCTAACATAGAGAGCCAAATGTGATTCAGAGCAGAGATTTGTGAAGCTGCAAGTCTAGATAGGGATATTATGTGTAGTACGTGCCATTTTAGATTGCCATACTTCTTGTTTCATGAGTGTAATAAGACTTTCACATGTGTGCTTGTAACTATAATTTCCTCCATTGAAATAAGACATTGAAGCTTGTTATTTGCATGGGTTCTTGTTGTGTGAGTCTATTGATCTTGTGCGTGAGTAACTACGCTATGCGGTATAAGACAGTCCTTCATTGGACTCTCTTATGTTAGTTCCTATCCCCTTATTTGAGTTCTTCCTTTTCTGAATTTGAAAAGTTGAACAAGGCTAAGCTTACTCTTCACTGGCAGCTTTTGTCTTAAGATCTATGACATAACTTTAAGTGCAAAGAAGCCTTTCTTCTAATTATGGTTGACCTTAATTGTCCTCAACCAACCTTGGCTGGAAAGGGTGTCGTAGGCTGGTCTACATAAATAATTGGGTGACGATAATTTTCTTAACATTGCTAGCACACCCAAAGCTTCTATCCTGTAATGGTCTACTCCTAGTAACTTCAAAGTTGGCGGCTACAAAGTGGGCCTTCCAAGCCTTTGCCAATTCTCCTCCATAAGAACATTCACACGTAAACCTCTATCAAGGTCTTCCCCAATATATTCATATGGATAATTGAAGCTTTCCCCCCTTAAGTGTTAAAACAGTAAGGTCATCCGTTTTCTTGCCCATCACCAGAGCCATCTCCGTTGGTAGGGTCACTGTGCTTACGCGGTCTTGCAATTTGGGATACTCTAAAACAATTTTTTTTTTTAAACACGTATTGGAGTTTGTTTGATTGATGATGAGATGTGAGGTTTGGGGATTTATGGCTTTTTGATGTGGGTTCATTCTCCGATTTCTTAAGTTTTCCATGATTTGGGTTCTTGTATCCTTGTTGGCAATTCGGATGAAACCTTTCATTTGATTGGTCATTGGCCACCTTGATGTTCCCACATGTTTTACTATGTTAGTTTTTTCTGTCTGAGGTAAGTGGTCTCACCATCTTTCTTCTAGTTGCTTTGTTCACCCTTGTTTGTAAACTTGTATGGCAATGATTCAAGTAATCTGGCTTGGGTCTTCTTTGAGGCTCTTTTGCATCCAAGATCCTTCTCCCTCGATAAAACATTGTCTTTTGTTCCTACACTAGTCACCTCCTAAAGAACTGCCAAACATAGTTACCCAATGCTCTAGGACGACGGGATGGGGTTTTTCGGATGGCAAAAAATTTCCTGGATTTCGTGGATGGCGAGGGGACGACTATTTAAATAATATATATTTCAAATAAATTAAAAAAATAACTTAAACAAAACTAAAATATAGGCTAAAAGCATTAATGCAGTAATCCATCACATAAGCCAAAATCCGATATTTATTATTGATGGAGAATCGAGATACAACATCAACAATTAGCATTTAGCCTCAAAGTTCAGATTGTGACAATGAAAATCAAGACTCGAGAGTACTTGATGATGATACATATTACAATACAATCAGTATGAGAGGAGTACATATGCAATAACACAAAAACCAAAATGGCAAAAACTAAAACATATTCCACAATTCAATAATCAAAGTCACCCTATGAAGGAATGCTTGCGAACCACACCTCCTCGCTAGAACTATCGGCCTTATCTTCATCTTGTAAGGGGATCCCTACCAAGCCTTGCTACTCCTACCAATCCTTATATAGTCACCACCAACACACTGGCTTGTCTTGTGCCAATGTGACCCTGCCTATCCTAACCAAAGCCTTGTAGTTGTCAAGCTCATTAAACTTGACCCTGTTCTGACCTTGGAAGCATCCTCTACATTATAAATTTTTCCCAATTCTTTCAAGAAATCCCTCTTCACCTTCTCATCATTTAAAGGGACAATCCTGCCAAGCCTCTTCACATACCATTTAGGATTTAGTGCATATGTGGCCATGTGATGGGTTGGCATACTGTCAATACACTCATATATCTCATTGAGGTTGGGGCTATCAGAATCCCCATATTTGATCATACTAAAAACTGGAGATTCAATCGATGAGATGTATCTCTCACCAACACAGACTACATTGCCTACATGACCTTCATGCTTTTACCCTACTTTGTTTTGGACTTTCTACACTAAATCTATTCCTACGTCATGATCATAAGTTGCAAGGTCTTATGCAACTCAAACATTCTATGTAGCAAAATAAAGTAGGATGCAAAAAGTGTATCTGTTGGCTCGAGGAATTATTTCCATGAAAATGTAAATACTAGTGTTGATGATGTGTGGTGGTTGTAGATGAATATCTACATCTCCCTAGCCTTTGTCACTATCCCTTGACCTAGTTTTTTTTAATGTCTTTCAATGTATCATTCATGGCATGCACACAACATGGTGTCCAAAATATATGCTATTAGTGAGCCTCAATAAGCCTACCTATTGCTCTGCACACATAAGCTGCATTTGTAACAAGATGTGCCATTTTGCCGTGGCCAACCTCCTCAATGGCATATTGCAAAATAGAAAATTGAAACTCTGCATCCTTCCTCTTTCCTGAACAATCAATGGCCCTCAAGAAGTAAGGACCCTCCTTGGAGGAAACAATGATATTGACGAGTGGGAAGTGTCTAATTTTCGTCCACCCATCCATGATAATGCTGCATTCATGAGAGACCCATGTGGCACTCATCGCCTCAATTAGTAAATTGACCTTGGAATAGTTCCTATCCAAGATTATGATCTTCAATTATGTGTTTCCTGGGGGCACATAACTTGCACTTGGTTTGATTATGTTAGCCATAGCCTCCTTGAAATAAGGAGAGTAAGCAACATGAAATGTGATCTCTGTGGAACAGAAGGATTTTCTGATGGCATCATCAACATCCTTTGTGGCCTTTGTATTAAACATATCCACAACTGGATTGGTGGCCACAACCTTCCTCGTCCCCCTACTACCATCCATTGCATTCACCTCGTAACTTGCTGCAATATTCGAGAGACCACTCCTATAAGTTTTCTAAGAATTAGAAGGAGTGTCAATGCCACGAGCTGTAGGAATGTTCTTTGTGGTATCTCCATTAAACAACTTCACATCCTTTGCCCCCTCATCAATGAAAGTTGTCCACACAGGCCAATGCCTTGAGATGCACAATAAATGTGCATTCAACCTAGTGATGCTGCCCAAACAAGGCAATTAACATATTTTGCACTTCCATGTCTTAGTCCCCCTTGAAGTGTTTGATTTGGAACCTTCAATCACTTGAACAAATTGTTTCACAGGTTTGTTTTTGGTCAAATGGTTCCTAAGCATATTGCAGCTAAACTTATCGACCCGCCCATGTGAATTGTCAGTTTGGGTTACCGGTTTCCTTTCTCCTTGCATCTTCTCACCCATCTAATCACCCAGTTCACATTCAGCTTCGTACTTACTATCTGAACTCATTTTGGAACTGCAATAATAAAAAATACAGCAAAATAATTATTCTAATTTCTGATTTTCATATGAACAATGACAAAAACAAAAGAAAAAACAAAAAAACCACAAGAGTTTCTGATTTTCTTAATGACAATGACAAAAACAAAAACAACAGCCAATACCCTTAACCCATTTTGCATTTGGAAACAAAAAATATAAAAACACCCAATGGCTTATGCATTTGGAGAAAAAGAAAAAGAAAACAGCCAATGCCCTTCCTTAACCCACATAACATTTTGAAAAAAATCTAAAAAAACAGCTAATAGCCTAATTCCATTGACCCATTTTGCATTTTGAAAGAATAAATAAATAAAATTAATTGCTTAACCCATTTTGATTTGGAAAAAAACAGTAAGCGACAATTGTTCATACCTTGATAATGCTCTTGCTCTTGTTCTTCCTCTTCAGCTTTTTGCAAGTGTGATTGAAATGTGTGCGGGCTGGGAATGTTACAAGTCTTTTGATGTCTTTTAGAGTTAGTGTTGTAGTAAATTAAGTTAGATGTTATTTGGTTATTTTTTTATAGAAGTGTTTATTTTTTAATTTTTTTTGAGTTGCAGCTTTAGATGCCACAAGGGATGTTGGGATGCCCCTGGGACTCTCGGTGCCCCCTACAATGTTCCTTACTATCAAACATCTCGGGGACACCCTAGGAATGTTCTTGGAATTCAAGGACTTCTTCGGTACGACCCCTTTACATTTTGCATAAGGGGGGTGCATGGGGGGAATGTTCCGTCCTCGTCCCCAAGTCCCTGGAATGTCCTAGATGTTTGGGATGACTTGATTGGGGGGACGCGTCCTCACATATCATTGCACTCTCAAAGGCTTTGACAAATGATACTCCACTCTCCTGTGCCAAAGCTACCTCCCAAGCACTGCTAGGCACGTCAACACTCCCTCTCTATAGAATGATGAGCAATCCTTGTAACGTGGACCTATACATCATCAATCTCTTCCTCAAGATGTCATTCTTGATCATCATTGACTTCACTATGTATTGGTATTTGGATAGGCAAAAACTATTTCCTCCCCTTCACTTATTAGCAATTATTCTAGTCTTCAAATGTTTTCTCTATAACCACTCTTCTCCTCCCTAGCGAAGTGCTTTGCTGGAATAAGGCATTCCCTTCAATAGAGAGGACTCAACATTTTTCCTCTACTAGATGGGGCTCAAAGTGCAATCCGAGATATTTATCCGCTTTTGCAATTGCTGTAAATTCAAATGGATCTACATATCTTGTGGTAGGGTTCAACTTATATTTCAGGGCACTCTACTCTGTCAGTCATGGGAATCCTCTTGTTGACTGCACTCCATAGATTTGTTTCTTCCTTTGCATTGGTTTGGCATTGTGGACCATAAACCTTTCGAACCTTGTTGGTCATGTTTCATGCTCTTCATTTTGTCCACATGGACGTCTTTCTTATGGTTGTGCTTGTTCCTCATGACGGGATTGGTCTTCATATTGTTGTAACTACGTGCTAAAAATCTTGTTCTCATTTGCCGTGCAAGTATTGCATTAACCTATAATAGTGGGCCAAATGTTGGAGTAGGATGGCAAGCAACCTATCTTCGTGCATGCTTCAATCCGGTGATCCCTGATAATGTTGAGGGTGACTTGGGTTCCTTGGGATTCTTCTATAACAAACTCTTTGATGACAATATCCGAAAGGAGCTAGGAGTCCTTGGCCTTTGAATTTATACTATGGATTTGACTGCAGTGCTTTGAACTTTTAGGCAATCCGAAATCGATATTTTTTGACTTGAGACCCATTCGTCAACCACTCTTCAGAGTAGTGAGTCAAATTGATTATAGGCATGGACACCAAGAATAAAGTATAGGAAGTATGCACAACCAAATGAGAAGAAAATATACACATGATAAAGAAAATGTAATAAATACACTTGACACTTTATTCTTATGACATAGCGTATCCATTTGAGACTCTCCAAATATTTACCAATACTACTTGATATAATATATCCAAGAGAGCTCCCATCAATATGTGCCTAAACATATCATAAATAGGATGGATTTGAGAAGTTTTGTAAAACAACAATAGACAATTACCTCTCATATCAGCCACAATTAGTAATCTTGACTAACAAACAAAAAACTAAATATGCTTATACAAGTACATACTCAGAAGACATACTAATTCATATTTATTCCCTTAATTGGTTATATAAAAAATAACACCTATCGAGTAGGCCAAATACATAACTTAAGAAAAGCATATACAATGCTATATCAAAAATTGTCTAAATGCATAACTTTGAAAAAAACATATACAATGTTATATCAAAACCTAATATAAAACTCAGAGGTTTTGGCTGAAAGATAATTCAAGAACATAGAATAACACAATCATATAATGCTATCTCTGGGAAGAGATGTTTTACTGCTCACAAAATTGCAGAAAACATATGCTTATCTCAGGGAAGAGATGTCTAATCTCCTTTTCGGGCTACATCTATTTTTATACATACTTTGAAGGTAGGAGGATGTGGAAGGTCACCAATCTTAAGGGAGATGAAGTGGTTCGACTTCCACGATTTACAACATTACATAATTCGAGAAATTACTATTTTTAGAAACTTACTATTTTTAGACTGCACTATTAAAATTGACATTTGGGACACTTCCGTTGGGTTTTCAGGGATCAAAAACCACCAAGCATAGCTCTGTGCCATCTCATCGCGTTCTCCTCATTCTTAGCTTTCCAACGGTTCAAACGAGGAGTCAAAACGGAGCTATGGTGCAAAAGTTATGGCTCTCGGAAGTTCTACCACCAATTGGGGTAGAACTGTCGCCCGAATTGTCTCCTGAAGTGTTCCCTGGATCAAAACCTTTGTCTACATTCCCTAAGGGTTAAACGAAACATATATATTTTAAAAACAAAATGTTAGGCTTAGTTAAATATTTGTTTGTATATATGCCTGCACTAATTTGATAATTAAGTGTTTAATGTAGTTGGTGGTTGTGGGTGGGTAGGTACTTGTTGTAATCGGCATTCCTGTGCATTTAAGTAGAAATTAGTTGATTCTGTTGTGTTCATTGCTTGCGGTCTATTTGCTCATGATTGAGCTAAATTGAAATCGACCCTGCTTTCAGTCATAATTTTTTTGTTCATTACCACTATTATAATTAAGAGTTTTCCTTGGTGCATATTAGCGCTTATTTTTATTCTGCATTATCGTACTTATATATCACCAATGAAGGATGCTCCTAGGAGGTCTTGAATTATTGGGCCCATTTTATGTACATACTTCACGTACCTTAGGTTCCATAATTATAGGCTGTACCTTATAATGCACATGCACCAAAGCTGGTCCAGTTGTGTAAATAAGTCATGTGACATAAAGTCCGTTTATGGTTAGGCATTCACTTTGCATAAATAGGTGGTAGTTATATCTCATTTGTCATTCAAGAATCAAGATCTAAATGACAAAGTGATAACTAGTTGACTGTGTGTACTATGCATATCTGGTGTTGCATCTCAGTTAGGGAATGAGTGACACAAATTCATTGTTTAACTGTAAGTGAATTGCAGATAAGTTGGCATAATCAGGTCGGAGAAGATATTTTTTGAAACGATTAATATTTCATTTGAATTTCGAAGGTTCAGAGGATAATCTTTTAAAGGCCACAACTTATTCATATGGAGTCTGTTTTTAGAACCATTTTAAATATGTAAAGCTTGCGAAGAGCCCTAGGAATTGGTGACGGTTATGTCAGATTTCAGATTGTCAAGACTATCAACCATAGGTGTCCTTTGATCCAAAGAAAAACTATGGTGAGAAGTTTCATTCTTTTAAGCATGTATGGTATGTATATCTGAATGCTCGTTATCATATAACTAGCAATATCAATGTCTTCCCTCATATGATGGATCAAAGAGAATGGGCAATGTCAAAGTTGGGAATGGTATGTTCATGAATGTTCATTATGTAGGAGACTAGGGGCCTTCGAAACAAATCTTTTCTTATTACATAAAATTACTCAAGCTAAGTTCTGACAAAACATTTTTGAACTAGAGGCTACAAATTTTGTAACAAGGGATTTGGATAATGAGTTACAAGTTCTAGCTTTAGGGCGCTATGATTCTTGTAAGAAATTGTATGGGTTTGATTGCTTTCATCAAAGGAGTGATGACATAGATATAATTGATTGACCAGCATCGATGAAAAAGTTGTTGATGGCATGAAGGATTGGCTCACTTGAACTCCAAGAGCATATTCAGAAAACGAGTAGTCTAAATATAGTTGAAGATCCTCTCCTTGTAAGATCTATAGATGGGTATGTAGAAGGTGCACAGAGGAGCCTTTGCACTCGGAAAGGCTGGTCGAGTACATGACAGGTTGAAGGACATTCACAGTGATCTGTGTGAAATGCCTACTCTATATCTATTAGCTGCCACTTATATTGTTGCACTTATTGATGATTTATCTACATGTACTTGGATATATCCTTTGAAGGATTAAAGTTGATGTGCGGTGTTTCAACACATACACAGTTAGGGGTTGAAAACCTTTCTATTTTGGTCTAAACTATAAAATCTAAACATGGTAGGGGACACCTACACTCATATAGGTCTTGGAAATATTTACAAACATAAAGAAATCAAATTTAAGTTGTGAGGTTGGAAAGTAAAGGGAATTAAATGTAAATTTTATTCCTTTTTTGATTCGTATGTGGAGACAAAATAATAGACGACAGATGTTTTAAATCAAAGGAATATAGAGAAACAAAGGAATGTAGATTTCTCTGCATAAAGAAACTGCTCAGATTAAAAATGATCACAACCCAAGTTTACAACAAACTGTGCCTGCCTTAAAATGATTTATCAAACTGTACTTTCCGTATAACTCACGTTCAAACAGAAAATGAAGTTAACCAGCAACCATTCATGCAAACCATATTAATTTGAGTGCAAGAATAGTAATAGAACACAGCGAAAGGCGTAGTATAGCATCAAATACACATAATACTCAAATCAAAACTACACCATATACCAACACTGTCGATGCAGAGAATAATTTTTCTTGCATTAAAGTCTGCTTTTTTCTTTTATGTCTTCTTACAAGAGTTTTTATTTTGAACTCTTTGAATTGCCTACTACAATGTTATATATATACATATATAGCTAACAGAGCTTTCAATGCCTTCCCTCTAAAGGGGAAGATGAACCAAACAGTTGTAAAAGACTGTTCAGCTTTCACAAAAAAGACAGAAAAGTTCCATTTGACTTCCTTGATGCCTCGGAGAGAATCCTGCTTGGTCATCATGAGTGGTTGAGATAGCAATGCGAGTGAAAGAAGTGGCCTCTGCCCTCCATGACTAATCTGGCAAGCGATGTGATCCTTCTTCTACAGGGATCCCTCTTGGTTGAAGCACATTTTACGCACTCCTTTCTCTACAGTACTATGCTTGGAGCTATCTTGAGCCGCCTTGAAGGAATTGTCGTTTATTTGCTTTCACGAGCTATAGGAACAGATGGGCGAGCCACAAGAACAAAATTCCACCAAGAAGCCCCATTCACACCGCCCTCTACATGAAGAAATTCAGGAGCAGAGGTTGGTAACATATTTTTCCTGGTTCCACCAATTCCAGCGATATGCACGATAGTGATTGATGCCTTTTCTCTTAGTCAAGGAATAAGGTGGATACTTGTCCTCTTCTTACCACGAGGCTTTCTTTCCATTTATGGTGTGCTTAGTAATCCTTGCATCAACACCAATAGATAGCAATTTTGAAAAAAACTCTTGCCTTTATCTGTTTCTGATAGGGCTTCAAGAGGTTCTTGTCAGGTCAATTTTGGATCACCTTGAGATGCAGGCTCTGTTCTAGAGCTCCAAGAGGTTCTTGTCAGGTTGATTTTGGATCACCTTGAGATACATGCTCAGTTCTTCACCACCCAAAAAGCATTGTTGTTTGACAGAGCTGACATTTTTGAAACTCGAGGCTTGTAAATAGTGATTTGTACTTTTATCAAAACGGGATGGGTTTGCAGTTACTTACTCGATTCCATAAATAGATTAGACAAATGATAATTGAGCTCGGAACTACAACTCAACTGGTTGTATGAAGTGACATTTAGTTTTGAACTCTCCATAAAATCTGCCTTGCACTATCTTTAGTTTACTTTCGTTGCAGAGGCATTAGGCCTGTGGTGCAGTTGTATATTTTTCAAAGCTTCAGGCTTTTAGTGTTATTTGTAGCTTTATGGTAGTCACGCGGTTATGCGAAGCTTTAGCCTTGCATTGCTCTCGTGGAATGACTTGAAACTTTGCGGAGCTTTCCTTATTTAATCCATCTTGCGATGGTCCTGGTGGTTTTGCAGTGCTCTGATTTTCCTTTTTGCGATGGTTCTGGTACTCGACGCATACCTTAAAGAGAAAAGACTAAAAACACTCTAAGAAACAACTCATAGCTTAGAGAAAAGGAAGGGAATAAACTTTTAAAATAATGCTTTAAAGCACATACCCATCCAAATGGTCAGACCATGGTAAATAGATAAAACAATTGAAAATCAAAGGGGAGCATCTAAAATAACCCTGAATTCCAATTAAGCTAGCCAAAGTAAAGAGAACAAAGGCAAAACACATTGCAAGCTCAACTCTCAAGACAACATCATTGATTTAACAGTGGTGGTCCTGAATTTTGCAAAAAATGGGTATGCTGGGGGAAACAAAAGCATTGTTCTAGATAAGTTCATTGAATTCAAAACAATGATAGAGAAACAAAATGGCAAAATCGTCAACATTTCAAGGACAGATGGAGAGGGAGAGTAAGTGAATTAGGAGTTTTAAGATTTCTGTGTTCAACATGTAATTGTACACCAAGAATTGTTCATTATTCTCTAGAGCAGATTGTGGTTGCTGAAGGAAAAAGTAGATTACTTTTTGAGATGGCCTGTTGTTTGCCTCAAGCAAAGAAAATTGATGACAAATTGGGACACGTGGTCTTTTGTGCCAATCACATTCTTAACAGTGTTCCCACCGAAGCGATCAAAGATGTTGCTCCATATGAAGCATGGACAAATAAGAAACGTTCCATGTGGTAGGATCTTTGGATGTGTATCAAGGGCCTACATACTATTGGAAATAAGGAAGAATTTAGATCAAAAAACTCACGAGTGTAGTTTCATGGGCTATTTTGGAGAGTCTGAACCCTACCATCCATGGGGTCCTACCAAGACTGACTGTTATTTGGAAGAGTGCTGCTTTTGATGAAGGGGATTGCATTGCGAATATGGAGCAGCATTCACAACAAAAAATGAAATCAACTGTCTCTTTACACAACTTAAATTCTTATAATGAGGAGTAAGGAATACTAGATACCATGCATTTGGAAAAAACCTCCTACAAGTCTGCAATTGCTGAAGAAAAGCCAATGAGTCAGTCTTCAGAACATGGGAAAGTTCCTCTTTCTAAGCTTGCTAGATGGGCAACATCCATTCTTGCCAACGCTAATGATATGAAATATGATGCTTTTGTTTCTCAACTTCAGAAACAAGCTGTCATGACTAGGATGCTAGACACTTGCGATCCATTTGCATTTCATGAGGCGCAACATTACAAATGGAGATAGGCTATGAAAAAAGAATAGCAGTCATTGATGAACAATACATGTGAAATAGCTCCTACCAAAGGGAAATGATATTGTCAAGTGCAAGTGCGTCTATAAGACCAAATTTATACTTGAAGGGGGCGATAGAAGTAAGGCCTGCTTTGATGCTAAAGACTTCTTACAAAATGAAGGAATTGACCATGATTAAACCTCTGTCGCTGTTTTTAGAATGATTGTTGGATTTGTTCTTTCGCTTGTAGCAAATCATTAATGCCAGGTACATCAAATGGATGTTAAGTCGGCCTTTTTACATTGGGATGTCAAAGAAGAAATATACATGGAGCAGCCCCTGGTTTTCAAGAGGATTGTGGATATGCATGTCGACTCAGAAAGTCTTTTCAAGGTCTCATGCAAGCTCCAAGAATGGTACGATACATGTGCTATATAGTGATTTTAATATATGTTGTAACATTAATATGTCTTGTGTGTATTAACTCATTAATATATGAACACATAAACCTGCACAATATTCGGCACGCATCAGAAATGAGCTTAAACACAATGAAATGGAATACAGAAAATGGCTGAGGGTCAGTAGGACACCAAGCTCAATGGTTTCAATCGTTTTGGAGACAGGACATCCAATTGGGCATGAAATTTCCCCTTTGCAAGGATGTTTGCTTTCACATCCTCAATATCTTTCGGACATGGCAAATGCCACACATTCTAGGGATGTTGGGGACGAATGGAACACGTCTTGGGTAGCCTCGATGTTTTCTGACAGTGGATTCCTTTTCATTGATAGAGGCTATCTCCATGCCTTTTCCCTCTTCTATACCCTTTGCCACTTTTATACACAATTGAGATAGATGCCTTTGGTTTTTTAATCACATTTGGGTTGTCCATTGAATCTTCATTTAGTTTTAGATGTTATCTATTGGATTATGGAATTCCTCTTGTAATTTCTTATATAATGAAGTTATGGTTCGGTATTTGAAATGCACACATGCGTCCATGAATACACATAAACACAGGTAGTAAAACATCCTTTATCATAGATGGTAGCCGCTATCATTGGCAAGATTGCATTCTGTGAAACCAATTACAGTAACTGTTTGTAAGCTAATAAATTTGTATACTTTATTTTTTATTGGCAGGTCAGCCAGGATATGGGAGTTGAAGCACCGATTACTGTCAGTATGAGATTGGGTGATGTATGTAATTTGTTTCGCCGGATCATTGATGCTGCCCAGCGACCACATCTGAGCATTCCAGAGACTGAAGTCGGCAGAAGCCAGAAGCAGTATCGTCGTCTTGTCACTCGGTCTCTCACAGTTCTATCTGGTAAGTACTGTAAAACAATGTTACATGTTTACAGGATTTTTTTAACAAGATGCTACTGCAAATCTATATAGAATTATTTCACTATGTCTACGTTATTTGTTTGCCTCTGATAAAGTTTTCCCATCTCAATCTATTTTGAATTTTTTATTGGCATTGTTTTCCATTAATGCTAAGATAAAGTGGCCTGCTACCTGGTTCAAAGTAGCAAGACAAATACTATCAGAATTATTTTTGGGATACTGTCATGATATTTTATTGTCTTTACATATTGTCATGGGAAGTAGAATTAAATCGTGCTTATTCAATAACCACCTAATTTTGGCTAGTATGGTGTCACATGATTAGTTGGTTTGCAGTTGCATCCAATTCATTGTGTTCTCAAAAAGTAAGAAGATTGTAATGTACCAGCAATAGTAAAGAGTAATACATGCCAGCTTAACAATGTAGGCATATATTGAGCACACTTAATGGTGTATATTTAAGTACATTATATAAGAAAAACTTTTGGATGGGAGAAGCGCATGATATGAATTATCAGATATTCAATCCCATCAATGGTGTTAGTTGGAGGTTTTCCATCTTGAATAGGTTAACCATAATTTATAAGGGGTAAGAGCCAATGTTGTTTTTATTGATTGAATATAAGAGAGGAGGACTAATGTTATAATGTTAGTTCAGTTCTTCAAAGAAAGAAGGAAAGAAATTATATTAATGTGCACAAACAACCAAAATAGAACAATGAGACTCAAAAATTACAATCGGTTGTAAAAGAGAGGGTCTTGGGTATAAAGACCCTAGGTCATGAAAATTACCAAACACCAAGTACTGAAGAAAGGCGAACAAAGTGAGAGGGGGAAAACCTAAAGTGGTACCCCTGAGCCATAAGACACAAGTAAACAAATCAAAGGTCAAGTAGGAGACCATGTAAGAAGACCAATGTTGTTGTTGATATGTGAAGTCAACATTTGAATAAGCAGGTTGTGACCAATGTTTTTGGAAAAAGCAACACGTTATTCGAGGAGTTAGTACACATGTTTTGTACTACATGCATTTTGTATTAACGCGGGTTCGTACTAACATGGTTTTTTACTATGTATTTTTTCCTATATAAGGAACCCACGAATTGTAAAGTTGCATTCTATTGTACTGATTGTATGCATTTCTGAGCTTGTGTGTGGTGACTGCCATTATTGTACTGCAGATCAATTCCTGGATAATAAAAATAACGAAGACCTTTACCAATGGTTTTTTCGTGGTGATTTTCCAGGTTTTCGATGTTAAACTTGTGTATGTGTCTCGAATCTGTTTTTCTTTTATTTATTTCATTGTGATTATTTCTCTCTGCACGTTTTTTTCAACCATGCAGTATCAAAGAATACTCTTATAAGAATGTCTAGGGCTAAGGGGGATCAAACTACGAGGAAGCCAAGTACACCCTTTAGAGCCTCTCCTAGCATCAAGGCCAATAAACCTCTAGTCAAAGAGAAAAAGCCAGTATTGTGCAATTGTCTCTTTGACCTGTGCTACTGACAAGGGGAAGTTTCTTGATGCCGAAGATCAACATGTCCTTGATTTTGACTAAAGGGGTTGGGGCGCTCTAGTAGGAATATGTGAACAAGAATGTATCATTGATTTGTTTTCCTTTGGGTGCAAATCGATTGTATATAGCAGGGGCTTATTGCCTCCAATTTTTGAAGTGGGCTTGAAGAAGCAAGTTATCAAACCTAAAAGCTCTAGGGTTCATCTTTGATCTATGTTTGAGAATAACCTCTTGAAGAAAAAGGGATGAACACCTTTGATCATGGTACTAAATGAAGGTTTTGATAAAGAATTTCTCTAGTCTCTGAACACACAGTGGTATCTCTTGTATCTTGAAGAATATATGACATAAAAATATAGTGCTCCTCAGTGCCAACTTCTTGGAGGGGGTAAAGAAAAAAGATTTTGTTAACCTGCTAGATATGGTGCTTTGTCTCAACGCATAACTAGTAGGAAAACACCAACAGTTGGTAAAGGGGAATCCTCAAGCCATGTGACTAGTGATGATGCCATCTACAATTTGAAACAAATGCTCGACATAGGAAGCTAACTTGAGGACATAGGAAGCTAACTTCACTAAATGTTCTTTCTTACAACTCCATTAATGATCTTCGTCTAGGGAAGAAGGTGATGAGGAGCACCTAAGTAATACCTAAACAAACAAAGCTGATTAATCAAAGTAAAACGGTTGTGGAATACCAACAACTTTGACATATGTTACAAAGAGGCATTCCCCTCCAACAAAAAATTCTGAATTAAGGGTACCTCTCATGTTTAAAACTGAATAACCCAAGGATCTGAGTTGGTGGGTAATGAAAGTTAAGCTGAAGATACATTCTAGGTGAAGGGGTATGGCAATTTGTTTTTTCTTGGATGATGCACTGATGAACCCAATATATATCCTCATGGTTTTCTTGTGAATGGAGGGAAGAATAATCGTGGCATAATTTTTCAAGAAGAATGCATAAGAAGAATGACAACATTGCATTCCTCTTGAAAAAATATGCAATTTTATTAACAAATGACACTCAATATCGAGTCCCTTTGAAAATTTTATGACTGTTGCCAGCAAGTCTTAGTTCTCTAACACCATCTCTTGGTCTCAAAAGAAAAAATGATGTCAACGATGGTCATCATAAGATGATTTCCTACCTTGTTTTCTGAAATTCAAACAAAACAATCTTCAACATTTTGGCAAGTTGCAAGATCGCGTAATGGTCTCAAGCATGTAGCATGAAGTTGTCTTGCCGAGGTCTTGGATCGGGTTACCTGGACAGTTTGAACTTTTGAATCTAAGGAAATAAATATTGGCCAACCTTCTTGGCTATGTCCAACTTTTGATACCCAAGTAGGATTTGGTGGGCTGTAGCATTACCTGAACCCTGACTATTTCTATATTTTTGATGCAAATTTTTAAGCACCTCAGCTGATTCAATTCTATTTAGACATCTCAAGTAAACACCCTCCTGATTCTTTCTATATAAAATCTCTGATTTTAACATGAAATTGTTGCTCTTTAAGCTTAATGCTCTTCTTTGAATGGAGTAAAAGCAATTGGGGCAGCTATTATTCAATAAGTAATAGACTATGTATTGATACCACTCATCATTGATGATGGAATGCATTGTGTACTATTGACAGACAATATGATAATCAATTTCAGCCATCATATTACTTAGTCGTTGAACTCTTATTATCTTTATTGGCTAAATTTCTAAATCAAATTCCTATAAAAGAGGCATCCACTTACCTATGCGTTCACCTAATTCATTTAGCATCAACATTATCTTTACAACAAGATCAGGTGCAATAGCAAACACTTCGCTATATAAAATATAATGTCTGATTTTTTTAACTGTTTTGATCAAAACAAATGCTTGTTAATCAATGATAGAATAACTGATTTAGTTTCTTTGAGTGGAGAACTCATGAATGACACTAATCTCTCATCTCCAACTTCTTTTCTTTGAGTTAGAATAACACTTAAATGCTTTGAGACAAAGGAATAAATGTAGAAGAGATGTATATAATTTGGACTAATTAGCATTGGGGTGTTAACAATTAATTTCCTGATTTCAGAAAATGCAGCGTGCGCTTCACCAGTCCATTCAATCTTAATATCTTTTTTCAGCATCTTGTTTAATGATCTATCTATTTCAACAAAACCTAAAATAAACTTGCCTACGAAATTGATCTTACTGAAGACTGACTTCATCTCCTTTTTGTTGCAAGGCAAGGGAATTTTTGGATTTGTTTTTACCCGATCTGGATCTATGCATATGCCTATTTTAGAAATAACATGGCCCAATAACTTATTTTCAGTAACTCCAAATATGCACTTCTTTGGGTTCAAAGAAATACTGTGTTCTTTATACCTTTGTAATACTATTCTCAAGTCTTTCGCATGATCTCTTCGGTTCTTTGAAAAAATGGTTAGATCATCCATATAAATCACAAGACACTTATCAATCAAATCCTTGAATGTAATGTCCATAACACATTGAAATGTAGCACTTGCATCGATTAAACTAAATGACATTCTTTTGTATGCGAAGGTTCCCCATTTTGTGGTGAATGTTGTTTTTATTTTTTCTTCATAGTTTACCAATACTTCATTGCAACCAGAATATCCATCTAAAAAAGACATCACTTGTGAACCATTCACAATTTGTAACACCTCATCCAAAGATGGCAATAGGTAATTATCTTTCTTTGAAGCTCTATTCAGATTCTTGAAATCTACACACAAGCACAATCTCTTTAATTTTTTTTGCATGGGAATAAGGTTTGACACCCACGTAGAGTGCCTAACAGGGAAAATAATCTTGTTTGATAATAACTTTTGTACTTTCTTGAAGATTAAATGTTTTAACAAAGGATATACATGCCTCTGTCTCTGACGGAAAGACTTAACTCCCGGCTTGAGAGGAATGGTATGAATGAGGATTGAAGTGTCAAATAACTTCAAGTCCTCATAACTCGAGGTTATGACGTCCTTGTAGTCTCTCAAAGCTTGTGCAAGCGCTTGCTTCTCTATTTCAGTACAAGTTGTGCTTTAGAGCACTTTCTTTTAATCATCTACATTCCCAAGATGCTCATACATCATACCTTTGGAAGGGGCTCCATTTTTCTCTTTCATGTTGATAGTCTATGTCAAATAACCTTTTCAAAGAGACCATACATTTTGGAATGTTTGTTTTTAGGTTTAACACACCATCTAACTCAAAGTCATCTCTATTGTTGTCCCCAAAAATGTCACTCATTTTTGGGACAACCTATGAACTATTTTGGTTCAACAGACCAAAATCCTCTCTCCCCTTTTCAAATTTTTTTTTGAGCATTCAAGTTCTTCATTTTTCAAAGCTTTTCCAAAAATCTACGGACTCTGCAGGCTTAAATCTATGGACTCTGCAGATATGTTTCTACGTACTCAACATGCTTGAAATTAGCAGGTTCAATAGGTTCAAAGGCTTCTGCAGGCGAGTTCAATCAAAAGAACAAGTTTCCAACACTTAGTCATTTTCAGGACTGATTCAACGCCTTGGTTCAATGAAAAATGTTCATTGGCAAGCTTCTAAGCAAGGAATGAACCATTGAACCATTGAACTGTTGAACCTTGAACCATTTTGGTTCAACGGGTTCAATGAGTTAAGCGCTTCGGCAAAGGTTCAACAAGTTCAACCGCTTCAAGGTTCAACGGCTTCAAAACACTTATAAAAAAGAAGAAGGCTTGAACCATTGAACCGTTGAAACTTGAACCAAATTGGTTCAACGGGTTCAATCGGTTCAAAGAGATCAAAAAGACTTAGACAAAGGGATGGCTTCAAATGCAAGATCGAACCGTTGAACCGTTGAACCAAAGTTGGTTCAAACAAGTCGGTTCAATCCGCAGGTTCAAGGGCCTGCCCCAAAGGCAAAGGAAAAAGATACCCTTGCGGAGGGCAATGAACCAAGCCGAGTGCCCTTGCGGAGGGCAGCGAGCAAAAGCCAACAGGGAATCCCTTTGGAAAAGTTCTCCCAGCAAAGTTGTTAAGGATTTGTTCGAAGGAATTCCTTCGGACTTTTGTCCGAAGGAAATAAGCCCGACTGAAGAGAAAAGCCCGCGGAAAAACGTCCGATGGAAAAACACTGAAGAAATTCCTGCGGACATTTTGTCTGAAGGAATTAAAGCCCGAAGGCCGCCCGAAAGATTTCGAAGGGTAGGTACCCTCGCGGAGGACACTCGGCACTCAGAAAATGAACCGTCTTTCAAGACCCCGAAGGGCAGGTTCCCTCCGGGAAAGATCAAACCTCAAAGTGCAGCGGAAGCCGCCACATGTCCCGTATAGAGTCAAAGCGGATGCTGCCAAGTGTTGTTTGTCGGGACACAGTTTCTAATAAGTTTCAAAGCTGCGAAATGTGCCATGTGTTCCATTATAACTCAGTGGAAGTCGACAAGTGTCAACATCAACAATTTCTTCCTTTTGTTTCATAAGGACTGTGGTGGGCCCTGGGTGAGTTACTAAGGTTAAGCAGAGCGTGACAAGTGTTGTCGACCTCATGAATCCAAAATGAGTCTCGAATGTTTCTACAATGTTTCTAGGAGCTCGGCGGAAGTCGCCACGTGTCATCTTCCGCAAGACTCTCAAAAGGTATCTAAAGCCTCGCGGAACATGCCACGTGTCCCGTTAAAATTCAGCGGCGCACGACAAGTGTGCGTTCGCATTTCAAGTTTCTTATAAAGCTTCTTTCAATAAGCTTCTCTCTGATTTCCACGGAGGGCGCCACATGGCAATTGCGGAAGGTTTTAATGTGTTTCTAAAAAGCAGCTGAAAATGCCACGTGTCACTTGCTGAGATTAGCGGAAAGCGGCCAAAGCAAGCGAGAAAGACACGAAGGAATTGCTAAGGAGGATGATGGACCCGAAGACGTCAAATTTGCGGCAATGAAATAACTGTTGATCTTTGCAGGCTTGAGCGCGGGCTCGAATGCATTCAAAGGTCAAAACGTCAAAGGGAAGAACTGCTGATGGAAGAGCGTAAAGAGCCAGCAAAGTCGAGGATATAGCTTTGAGAGCTTAAATGCCAGGAAAAGACAACCAGAAAGGAAAAAGATAGCTCGAGGGCTCAAATCGTAGCAGAAAGAGGGAAAGGCCAAAATATCTTCAAGGGAGTTATTTCCAGTAAGTGAAACAGTGCACCAAATCAAGGACGCGGCCTGTTTTTCTTCTTGGAAGTAATGGCAAAATGGACAGCTGTGCAGACACCAGGGGATCCAGATCCAAGAGAAGACATTTGAGTTGAAATGACACGCCATAGTTAAGGCAGCTGCCCTGTTCCAGCATGGCCCTCGACAAAACTGAAAATGCATTCAAGGCATTGAATGCAGCATGGGCCGCTCCATGGAACAAAGCGCCAGGTCTTTCTTGGCTGCTATATATGTAATTTCTTTGTTTGTTTTAAAAGAGATCTTTTTGATCACAGAAGCAAAACTCTGCCCAAATTGAAAGGCGAATACTGAGACTTTGAGCTCAGATTGTTGTTCATATTATTTTATCTGAATGAGAAAGCAAGTCACCTGCAGAGTTTGTGCTGTTATAACTTGTGCCATTTTAGGAGATTGCTTCTGTCTGTCTTCTAGATGCATTTTTGTTTATTTAATCTAACAAACAGAACTAGTGGAAGTGATAAGGTGCCCTAAAGTCAGTTGTGGAAGGACTTTGTGTTGTTTGCAATTGTCTTTAGTCTGTTTGTTTATTTACTGTTTCTGTGTAAAGAGCTTTGGGACGACTTTGTGCCCTCATTGTTCTTCGTATCTCACTCTTTGAGCCGCTGAGGTGGAGACTTTGTGCTACACCTCATTCTGCTGTTACTACGCCTTTGGTTACCAGTTACTTGCCACTACCTGAAAGAACTCCTGCTATCCACTGCAAAAACACTTTTGAAAGAAGAGAAGTGCTTTCAATGTTTTCACCAAGATTTTCTCCTTTGTTTGTGAACATCATCCCTGAAAAAAGAGAGATGGATGGTGTATCCTACCCCTGGGTGTTATTTTCTGCTTATATATATAGTGTATAGCGCCTCATTTTTAATAGGAAACCTCCCTTTGATGAGGAGAGATTCACCTGCAACTTGGGACGACCAATCTCCCTTGCTGTGGATGATTAGAGCTATTTTGCTCATCAATACGCTGGTGACAAAATATTCACTCCACAGTTTTTTGGTGACTCTGCTGGGGAAGAACGAGTAGTTTCAGTTCTTTTTGTTGTCCATTTTCATATCGCTGGGGAACAATGTGAAGTATGAAAGAACACTGTCAGCTTCACGCCAACAGTTTTTTGGTGACTCCGTTGGGGATGTTACGTGCAATCTGAAGCTTCAAGCCTCAGATTGAAGCAGTTCCTATCCTTATCCATTATATACTCTGGCGACTCTGATTTGGGTCTTACCCATTATCCATTTATAGCCTTATCCATTCCCATTATATATTATCTGGTCTGCAAACCAGATCCACTGGAGAAGAACAACAGTTTGAAGTCCCAAGCTTCAAGCTGAAGCAGGGCCAGTTTTTTTTCATTTTTATTCTACAATCTGGGAGCTCCATGCTATATCAGAAGTCAAAAATCTCAAGGTGTTGTTGACCCTGTTTTTGAGTTGGTGCAACAGAGCAATTTTGATTTGTTTGCTCTACAACCTCACCTTCAACAAACTAGGAGTCTTCCTCCTACCCATACAAGGTCACCAATACAAGGCAGAGCTTTGCCTATCCATACTCCATCCAGATTTGTGATCCCACTTCTACATAATCAAATCATGGCTCAAGGCCCCTGGGGTAACTCTTTTGATCCACTAAATTTGACCCCACATTTACATGAGCTTTCACGCAGTTCAAGGAAGAATTTCTCCAAATTTTTTGATGGGCAAGTTCACCCTGATGAACATATTGCTTCCTTCAGTATAGCTTGTGGTGTAATAGGTGTGGAGTATGAAGACATAGCAGTCAGGGTATTCGTAGAGACACTACAAGGCGCTGTTGCAGACTGGTTCTACTATCTACAAGCTTGGGCAGTGACTGATTGGGACACTCTTAAAGCTAAATTTGAAGCCAGGGTCAAGCCTGCAGAAGATACACATGCCTTGCTGGCCCATCTCACACAGATGAAGGAGCCTCATGAACCTATGAGGGACTTCATTGCCAAGTTCGACAAGCTGAGGAACAGGTTTTCCATGATTGCCCAGTCAACACCTGAGAATCTCAAGTGTTTCTTCATCAACTCACAACTGTCGGAAGTGAGTTTTTTTGCTGAGACGGGCTAGACACATAGACCTTGCTACTGCTTAAGACTTGGCTACTGAGGTAGAAGATGACTTTATTTTGGCTGGAAAGATAAGGAGAGACCCAAACAGAGGTAAACCCTCTTCATCTTTTGAATACTCACTTACAACCACCACTGATCCAATGGTGTAGAAGCTAGCAATTGAGTTGCTGGGTCTCAGAAAACAAATGGCACAAGGGATGTCCTCTGCTCTTTCATACAAAGATGTACCAAGGAGGACATTCCCTAATCAGTCATACCAAGGCAATGCTGCCAGGAATCAAGGACAGTTAAATCGCCTTCCTCCTCCACAGAGTAACCTCGCCCTCGAAGCACCTCCAACCAACTCAACAGTTGGATATCTTGAAGCTGAATTGGATTTCTCCTTCCAACCTGAGTTGAATTTTGAAGATGACGCTAATCTCTTCACTGAGGATGAAAAAGAATTCGCTGGCGACTCCAACATTGGTTTCTTGAATTATGAGGTTGAACTCAGAAGTGAAGGTGGAGCAGTTGGATCATACGCTGTATTCACTCGGTCTAAGAATCAGTCAACTCAACAAACTGATAAAGAGAAAACAGAGGAACGAATTCAGCTTGCAATTTCAATTGCTAAGTGGGGAAGCACTCTGCTCTTCCAGCCAAAGGACCCAGTGACTGTTAAAAAGGTGAGTACATCAAGCATTCCTACACCTCCAACTTCAAATCTGCAGACTAGTCCTCCTAAAAACCAAAAGGATGAACTCCCATCCTCTGTTCCTAGTTCATTTCAAACATTTGACATAATTGACCATGTCAAGAAAATTAAAATTCAAATGTCTGAATTTGAATTCCTGCAATCCAATCCTGAGCAGTTGGATAGGTTAGTGAAATGTGTAAAGAACCAAGCCGTCCCTGTAGCACTAGTTGTTCCCAAGATGACTCCCACGTCCACTCTGAAGAACTGAACCATTTTATGTCTCCCTGCTGATAAATAGACATCAGCTAAACAATTGCATCATAGATTCAGGGATGTCTGACAATGTCATGCCTGCCAAAGTAGCTGAATCCCTTGGTCTCACACTGACCAAGACATTTGGGAGATGTTTCTCCATGGAGAACAAACAAGTGCCACTGCTGAGACAAATCAAGGATGCCCAATTTGCATTTGCCGCATTCCCGGATAGGAGAATCAAGATGACGGCCCTAGTGGCCGACGTCCCAGCATCATATGGCATCCTTCTTGGGCGGAATTTTTGCAAGGACGTTGGAGGTGAATTGAGCATGGACTTATCTGAAGCAAGGATTCCAGTCAAAGGTGTCATGAAGACGCTGCTCTTTGAGAATGAAGCAAAATATGTGGTCACCCAATCATCAACACCTGAAGCACAAATTCTGTTTGAGTCTTCAGGTATGGGTAATTATTTCTTAACCACAGAAGAAGTTCATGAAGCGACTATTGAAGCTCTTGAATGTGTCAATCCGGAAATACATTCAGCGGTAACAGCAAAAGAATTGGTAGAACGCAGTACAAATGCTGAGAAATCTCCCCCTCCAAACGAAGAAGGATCCAAGAAAAAACTAGTGTTTGAGGAGGTATGGATTCTTGAATTTGATGGCAGTTGCTCCTCTACCGGCTCAGGGGTCGGGATTGTGTTAATATCTTTTCAAGGAGATATTTTCCTTTCATCGTACAAGTTGTAGTTCAGCAACACCAACAACACTGCCGAGTATGAATCTCTATTACTCAGGTTGAAGGCTGCTCAAGACAGAGGTGTCAAGCTCCTTCATGCCAAAAGAGATGCTGAGCTGATGGTTTGCCAGGAGTTTGATGCTAACAATCAAAACATGTGCTGAACTGAACCAACAGAACAACAAGCTATGGTAATGGACCATACTGCTGCGCTCCAAAGTCAACAAAAGGAACTCTCCGCCAAGAGAGCAAAGATTTATGGTTTTCAGATTGGAGACCACGCCTTTGCCATGGGGCAAGAAGAGAGAACCAAAATGAATGCACAAAAAATGTGATTTCTAGTGGAGAGTTCCATTCGCCCATCACCGATTCTGGGGACAAAATGGTTCTCTGTTGGTTTATCAGGACGGAATGCCATTTTCATTGTCTCACAATGGACAGCGTCTGAATCACTTCAACTCTTGAAGTATCAGATAAGTTCACCTGTACATATGTATATTTGTGTAGTTTTTTGTTTCTGTTTTGTGTTTTTCATTTTCGTTTTTTGGAGCCTTTTTTTTTTTGGGTAGCACGACTCCATAGCCCAATGACATGATTCAAGACACTGGAGATTTTGGTTTCTACTCCTCTCAAATGTTCCAAGTTTTCAACTGAAAGAAGTTCCCCAACTGAAGCCAGCTGTTGTCCCCAAAAATGTCACTCATTTTCGGGACAACCTATGAACTATTTTGGTTCAACAGACCAAAATCCTCTCTCCCCTTTTCAAAAATTCTTTTGAGCATTCAAGTTCTTCATTTTTCAAAGCTTTTCCAGAAATTTACGGACTTTGCAGGCTTAAATCTATGGACTCTGCAGATATGTTTCTACGGACTCAACATGCTTGAAATTAGCAGGTTCAACAAGTTCAAAGGCTTCTGCAGGCGAGTTCAATCAAAAGATCAAGTTTCCAACACTTAGTCATTTTCAGGACTGGTTCAACGCCTTGGTTCAACCAAAAATGTTCATTGGCAAGCTTCTAAGCAAGGAATGAACCATTGAACCATTGAACCGTTGAACCTTGAACCATTTTAGTTCAACGGGTTCAATGAGTTAAGTGCTTCGGCAAAGGTTCAACAATTTCAACTGCTTCAAGGTTCAACGACTTCAAAACACTTATAAAAAAGAAGGCTTGAACCATTGAACTGTTGAACTTTGAACCAAATTGGTTCAACGGGTTCAATCGGTTCAAAGAGATCAAAAAGACTTGGACAAAGGGATGGCTTCAAACGCAAGATCGAACCGTTGAACCAAAGTTGGTTCAAACAAGTCGGTTCAATCGACAGGTTCAAGGCGCTGCCCCAAAGCCAAATGAAAAAGATACCCTTGCGGAGGGCAATGAACCAAGCCGAGTGCCCTTGCAGAGGGCAGCGAGCAAAAGCGAACAGGGAATCCCTTCGAAAAAGTTCTCGCAGCAAAGTTGTTAAGGACCATTTCCTTTGGACTAAAGTCTGAAGGAAATAAGCCCGACTGAAAAGAAAAGCCCGCGGAAAAACGCCCGATGGAAAAAGACAAAGTGAAGAAATTTCTTCGGACATTTTGTCCGAAGGAATTAAAGTCTGAAGGCTGCCCGAAAGATCTCGAAGGGTAGGTACCCTCGCGGAGGACACTCGACACTCAGAAAATGAACCGTCTTTCAAGACTTCGAAGGGCAGGGTCCCTCCGGGAAAGATCAAACCTCAAAGTGCAGCAGAAGCCGCCACATGCCCCTTATAGAGTTGAAGCGGAAGCTGCCAAGTGTTGTCTGTCGGGACACAATTTCTAATAAGTTTCAAAGTTGCGGAATGTGCCACGTGTTCTGTTATAACTCAACGGAAGCCGACAATTGTCAACATCCGCAGTTTCTTCCTTTTGTTTCATAAGGATTGTGGTGGGCCCCGAGTGAGTTACTAAGGTTAAGCGGAGTGCGACAAGTGTCATTGTCCGCATGAATCCAAAATGAGTCCCAAATGTTTCTACAGTGTTTTTAGGAGCTCGGCGGAAGCCGCCACATGTCATCTTCCGCAGGATTCTTAAAAGGTATCTACAACTTTGCGGAACATGCCACGTGTCCCGTTAAAACTCAGCGGAGCACGACAAGTGTCTGCGTCCGCATTTCAAGTTTCTTATAAAGCTTCTTTCAATAAGCTTCTCTCAGATTTCCGCAGAGGGTGCCACGTGGCAACTGCGGAAGGTTTTAATGTGTTTCTAAAAAGTAGCAAAAAAATGCCACGTGTCGCTTGTTGAAATCAACGGAAAGCGGCCAAAGCAAGCGGGAAGGACACGAAGGAATTGCTGAGGATGACGGATCCGAAGACTTCAAATTTGTGGCAATAAAATAACTGTTGATTTTTGCAGGCTTGAGCGTGGGCTCAAATGCATTCTAAGGCCAAAATGCCAAAGGGAAGAACCGCTGATTGAAGAGCGTAAAGAGCTAGCAAAGTCGAGGATATAGCCCTGAGAGCTCAAATGCCACGAAAAGACAAAACCAGAAAGGGAAAAGATAGCTCGAGGGCTCAAATCGTAGCAGAAAGAGGGAAAGGCCAAAATATCTTCAAGGGAGTTATTTCCAATAGGTGAAACAGTGGATCAATTGGATTTTTGAAGCACACCAAATCAAGGACGTGGTGTGTTTTTCTTCCTGAAAGTAATGGCAAAATGGACAACTGCGCAAACACCAGATGATCCAGACCCAAGAGAAGATATTTGAGATGAAATGACACGCCATAGTTAGGGCAACCACCCTATTCCAGCATGGTCTCCTGACGGAACTAAAAATGCATTCAAGGCATTGAATGCACAGCATGGGCCATTCCATGAAAAAAGCGCCAAGTCTTTTTTGGCTGCTATATATTGTCATCTCTTTTATTATTTGAATAGAGATCTTTTTGATCACAGAAGCAAAACTTTGCTCAAATTGAAAGGCTAATACTGAGACTTTGAGCTCAGATTGTTGTTCATATTATTTTATCTGAATGAGAAAGTTACTTGCAGACTTTGTGCTGTCATAGCTTGTGCCATTTAGGAGATTGTTCTTATGTCTGTCTTCTAGACGCATTCTTGTTTATTTAAACTAACAGACAGAACTAGTGGAAGTGATAAGGAAGATGTCCTGGAACCAGTTACTTTCAGACTTTGTGCTGACATAATTGTTTTCAGTGTGTGTTTTTAGTTTCTTTCTGTGTAAAAGACTTTGGGACGACTTTGTGCCCCCATTGTTCTTTGTATTTCACTCTTGGGCAGTGAAGGTGGAGACTTTGTGCTACATCTTAGATTGCTGGTTACTCTGTACTTTGTTACCAGCTACTTATTCTACCTGAAAGAACTCCTGCTGTCCCCTGCAAGAACACTTCTGAAAGAAGAGAAGTGCTTTCAGTGTTTTCACCAAGATTTTCTCATTTATTTGTGAACATTATCTTTGAAAAAAGAGAGATGGATGGTGTATCCTACCCCTGAGTGTTATTTTTTGTTTATATATACAGTATATAGCTCCTTCATACTTATAAGGAACCTCCCCTTGATGAGAGGAGAGATTCATCCCCTTTGGATGTGGTAAACCTGCAACTTTGGACGACCAATCTCCCTTGCTGTGGATGATCAGACCTATTTTGCTCATCAGTACGTTGGTGACAAAATATTCACCCAACATCTATCAACCTCATCCATGATTTGAGATTCAAATACAACCATGTTTGTGATAAAGTCAATAATATACTGATCATCATTAAACACTTGAAAATTTCTAAAATCATCCAGTATGGGAAAATAGAAATCAGTTCTACTAAAAATCTCTTCAAGCGGGAATTAACAATTGGCTCTACAGTACTTGCAATGGTTGCTAAAGCATTTGCTGTGTGATTCTTCTTACGCGGTATTGCTTGTATGTTAAATGCATCAAAGCCCTCTATCAAATTCCATACTCTGCTATAGTACCTTGACAAATTTTTGTTATCATAAGCACAGTGACTTCTAACTTGCTTACCCACAAGCTCTGAATCGCCTAACACCTTCAGAATTTGGCTTTCTTTCTGAGAGCAAACTGAAGTCCATGAATCAATGTTTTGTATTCAACAACATTATTTGTACAAGCAAACCGCAACTCGAATGCATCCAAATAAGCCTTCCCCTTTGGATTGATAAGTTCAATTCCTTTTGTTTAGTTTTGGAACCATCAAACTTTAAGACCCATAACTATCCTTTGTTTGCTGCTGTTTTTGAGATGAGTGTGACAACAATGTCAGTTTTTGTTTATATTTTTGACATCAAGAAGATAAACATCTTGTTTTTAGCTTGACAATGCCATCTTGGTTCTCTCTTCAGTAGCTGAAGTATCAGTATAGTTGTTCAATGTAGAGGTATTTTTAGCCTTGGTCATTGTTAACTCTTCATCTTCACTTGGATTGTCTTGTTTAAGATTACTGTTGTTTCTATTGTTTTCAGTGTTGAGAGGAATGGACTCCGCTACCTCATTGGAGGTTCAAGATGATTTAAATGTTCGGACGTAGGGACACCAATAGATAATAATGCTACCTCAGTTGTATAGAATGAATCTTCATCAAGATTCTCTTGCTCCTCAATCTCATTTGCTAGTTGAATACTTGGAACTTTTGATTTTTCTTGTATGAACAAAATGCTAACATTTAGATTTTCAACAATTCACTCAAAGTAAATAATTGTTCTATCATTAGCATCAACACTATTGATGTCCTCCTGTGTCATCTATTGCTTAACAGGGGAAACAACACAAGTGAACAAGACTTTTTCAACTCTGTTTGCAATAATATAAACACCGAGATCATATTCTTTATACATGATCTCATTGGTCTTAATGTATTCAATGATCAAATGTTTCATTTTTGGTTCCCTTTCAATCTTAATCTGATTTGGCATACCACATCATGGGAGCCACATATGGGAAAAGTCGGTTGCCATATATCCATTTGATGTCCTAGACCAATCTCTACTTAGGAGCATACCATACGAATCAGGGATATCAACAACTTGAATATCAGTGAACTGTTGTACCCTGGGTTTTGAAGCTAATTGCATATGAATATGGTTCATTTCGACGACCACTTTAACCTCTGATTTATCGAGCTGCACCACCTCCTTGTTTGACTTGGTAGGAGTTAATCCTAACTTTTGACAAACTGAGAATGACATTATATTCCCTGAAACCCCTGAATCCACCAAACAATTGTGTAAGTTTTTACTAAAAATACAAATTGTTAGAAGAAAAGGGGGAGTTTTTGTCTTTTCTTTATAAACAACATATGCATCTGCTACTTTATTAATTTCTTTTTCTTTTGGAGGAGACACGACTTTTAACAATTCTCTTTGATTAGACATATGTAGCAGTTAGATATGTTAGCTTTAGTTTTATTTAAGTCTTCTACAATGTTGTATCCAAGTTTGTTTTGTTCTAGTGACTTATCAGCTTGTAGGGGAGTGGCATTATTCTTTGATTGTGAAGATGTGTTAGACCATTTCAACGGAAACAAATTATTATGAGTTTTATTAGGTGGGACATGGGTGTTATTTGGGAGAGTAGATGTTGTCACAGGGGATTGCAATTTGTTCCTCAACATGTAATTGTTCTCTTTGAAATGGCCTAAAAGCCTAAACTTCATCCAAGTTATCTTCCGTCTTCTTATCACTCTCACTTGAGAATTCATAAGTTTTTAAAATCAACGTTGTACTTGGGTTTATTCTAGTTTGATTTGGGTTAATTTCATTTATAGGCACTATTAACAAATTTTTCATTTTTTTCTGAAAGATGTTTGAGACTGATATAAAATCAATACAATTAGTTTCAGCATGATCCGTTGTATTATTAGTATTGTTGGTGTGATTTGCATTTTCAAGGGGAGAAGATACACCTCCATTGTTTGGCTTGGTGTTCTATTGGCGATTAGTCTTTTGGAAATTGAAATTTTTGTTTTGAGGGTTATTCGTAATCTGATTTTGAGGTACCTATATTCGTAAATCGACTACATCATTGGTCAATTGTCTAACCAATTAAACCTTTGTTTACTATCTTAGGATTTATATTCGTTTTCTGATTATTCCCCATACCGTTCTGTTAATTTGTGTTGGCTATAGGTGTTGCGATGCTCAAAAATGCAGGTACAAGAGGTGCTATTGGATTGTGAATTGTATTAGGTGTTTGATTATTTAAAATTGACAAGACCGCTTGCTGATTGTGAGTTGGACCAGCATGACTAGTCATGTTGGGTGTAACAATAGGGGGGTTGTAGGGCATAAGAAGTTGTTGATTACCTAGCTGCGACAACATTTGATTTGGAAGAACAAATTGACTACCAGGTATTTGATTTGAGGGGATTGGATTATAAGTTGTGTCTTGATTTGGGTACATAGCTCTTGGGATCGGGTTCATCACTAGTGTATTATGCATAAGTGCTTGATTAATCATTTGGATTTGGTTGTATGCTCCTGGTTGTCTTCAAGATGGTAGTGGACCAGCGCCATATCCTTATGGCATTATTTGTTGCTCAATATTGATGGCTTCGTGATACGCCAAAGACAAAGAATTAAGGGCTTCTTGAGTTCTAAGGAACATAGATGTTATTGGGTCTAACACTCTTAAGTAAGTTTGAATAACAACCACTTTCGTTTGGGTTATAGGGGTCTTTCAACCTCTTGTACAACTTATAGAAATAGGTGTTAAACATGTTCATTGTTTCATTTGGTTCTCTATGGGCAGCAACAAAGTGATGATACAAGCTGGCAGGATCAATAGGTACCCTAAAGTGATTAACGAACAAGGTAATGGTGTTGCTGAATCTAATTATCTTCAAGTTTTCCTCCAATTATTATCCGCAAGGTAATGGTGTTGTTGAATCTACGAATAAGAATTTACTTGATGCGATTAAAAAAATCTTGGATAAGAATCCTCGGGATTGGCATAATATGTTAAAATTTGTACTTTGGTTTGATAGAATTAGAATCAAGTCCTCCCTAGGTACTTTCCCATACCATTTGGTGTACGGTCAAGACCTAGTTTTCCTTATGCATTTGAGAATTCCTACGTTGCATTGCAATTCATGACAGGTTATCTTGAAACTGATGACAAGATTGAAACTAAGCTTCTAAATTTGATACAATTAGAAGAAATACAAGATGCAATCTCATTGCAATTTAGCTACGTTGTTGGGATACGAGTACGGGTACGAATATGACTCGGGTACGTGGGTATGCCATTTTTCTAGAACCTTGATTTGGATACGCCGTGGGTATGTCTATATATATATAAATGCATATTACTCAATGCTTTTGTAAAACACTTGAAAATACATAGTGTTTGTTCATTCATTGCTTCAAATTTCAAAATGTTCAAAGTATAAAAATGTTCAAAGGATTCAAATTTTCAAAATGCAAATGTAGAATAAATCATAGATTCATAATTTATCTAGATTGTCCTCATATTTATAATTATGAATGCCACTCCCACTAGCTCCACTTAGACAACTCCCACTAGCTCCACTCTCCACCCTTGGTGTTGAATTCTCTTCATTGTCATCGACATCATCCACACCAAGTAATGAAACTTGGGCAAATGTAGATGTGGAGGCATCCAAGTCTGTATTCTTTGGAAGGATATCCCAAAGTTTGATAGGCCCTCGCATATAGTCCTCAGACTTGTGTGAAAGGAGGCACAAATTGGAATGCACAGATACCAAATCTTCAACTTTCTTGGATGCCAACTTGTTTCTTTTAGTAGAATGGATAAATCCATATGTACTCCAATTCCACTTTGCTGAAGAATTACTAGCGACCTGTCACAAAAAAATGTTGTTAATTGTTAGAATTTTCGAATTAAAAATCTGTAACAATGTAAAAAAAAATGTCAATTACTTAATAATTTTTTTTGATTTAATTCAAATTGAATTCCTGTGATAGAATCTTGATTGCAATAGGTCGTAGGTACTTGGCATCATGGCCATGTACATACCACCATTTGATTGGAGACAAGTTGGATTTGTCAAAAAGAACTTCAATTTCTCCCATGCTGCCCTCTGAAGTTACAAACATGCCCATTTCATTGCGGACTGCATTAGCTACAGATGGCCCAGCAAAAAGCCTTTTGAATGCTTGTCTAGTTCCATTTGTAACCTCTACATCATCATATGGTGGTTGCCTATTGGGTAGCCGAAGTATTTCATTGCTATAATACTTCGGATTGAGAGCATAAGCAAGGAGATGTAATGGGGTGGTCATTTTATTCCAGCTATTCATGACCAAAGACTTGATTTCATTATAAAATATTTCTTTTGGGTCTTGCTCTTTATTTTGTATGATCTCTCTCATACTTTCAAGCATGAAATTAATCCCATCATAAACCTCTCGCATACAAGCTGCATCTGTATCCGTAAATCGGATCATAGATAGAATAGGCTCTATAAAATTGAGCACATATTCAATTTTGGGCCACCAGTTATCATCAAGGATCAATGCTTTGATCTTATTGGATTTTTCAATGTCAGTGGTGCTTGCTTGCCTCCACACACTCCAAACATTGCTTATCACCATACTGCTCAGTGCCTCTTTCACCTTCACAAGTCGTTTCAAGACGAGCATGTGAGAAACAAATCTAGTTTCAACAATCTACAAAAATAAAATAAAACTAAATTTAATTGTCCAAACTGTAAAGTTGATAAACAACTAGAATTAAATTATTAATTATTAAAAAGTTATAACTTCAAAAGTAAGACTAAGAATTTGTTCTCAAATTTCTTACCTTCAACAACTCCAACTTTGAGAATTTCTTGAAGATGACCTGAGACGTGATGATTTGTGACAAATGTTTGAATGGCATTGGCCTCTGCATAAACTTGCTCTATCCATTGAATTTTACCAATCTTTTGTAGCATCAAGTTGAGGGAGTGGACAACACAAGGTGTCCAAAATATGTGCTCGTATCTGTCGTCTATAATCAACTCAGTTGTTCTGCGATTCTTTGCGTTGTTTGTGATGACTTGGACAACATGTTGGGGGCTCACAGAGTCAATAGCCTCTATCAAAATGTTTGCAATGAACTGAGCATCTTTCACTTTGCCCTCACAATCCATTGCGTTCAAGAACATTGCCCCTTTAGGGCATACTGTAACAACATTGATCAAATGTTTATTTCGAGCATCTTTTCATCCATCTGAGATAATGGACATCCCTGAATCCTTCCACGAATCTCTAATTGGCTGCAAAGAAGTGTGAATATGTTCTACTTCTTTGGCCAAGAGTGTGGTGCGGACCTTCTCATAGTTAGGGCCTTGGTAACCTTGTGGAGCTTCATTGACCGCTTTCAATATTTGTTGCCAATAAGGCGATCTCAAAACATTGAAGGGCAGCCCATATGCATAAATGCATCTAGCAATCAATTCATCAGCAATGTCTCTCTATGCGACATTGAAAGTTTTTAACAATGGTCATTTTGGTTTTTTTCGTTAAGTGGCATTTGCATCATCATCAAAGGGTATTGCAACTGAATGAGCTCGAGTTTGACTTTCAATGAAATGATGACTCGTAGTTGTAGGTATTATGGGTGGTCTCCCTGATTTGCCTCTTTGGAGGGATATTGTTTTAGAATGACTTCTTGAAGCAATTGCTGCATTTGTTTGTTCTTACTCTTTCATGAATTCAATTATTTTTGGCTTAAGAACTTTATCACATTTTTTGATACCTGGTGGCCCATAACCCTAGTTAAATGAGTTTTGACTGGAGTATACGAGGATTTGTATGTGGCATGACAATCATTGCATACCCACACACGAGTCCCACCACCAGCAATGATCTCAAGTATCGTCACATGTTTCCAAAGAGGGGACGCAGGGTCATATTTCACTTGAAGCGAGGTTTCAGCTTGATTTGCTTCGTCATGCCCTCCCCCTGACATTGAATTGGATGCCATAGATATCCTAATTATGAATTATCAAATTAGATTCTAGAACCAAGCAAAAAAATAAAAAATAAAAAATAATAACCAATTCTGTTTTTGAGTCTCACGATCTCAATTACGTGCAAGAGAAGCGCATACGTAGAAGTTAGGGCTAGAAACTTAGATTAAAAAAATATACATTTGATTTTTTTAAATATTTAAACTTGGAAAAATAAAAATTAAATGTAACGCAACTAACTCTGTTTCTGATTCTCACTATCGCAATTATGCACGAGAGAAAAGCATACGCATAATTTAGGGTTAGAAACTTAGATAAAAAACAGACATTTGATTTTAATTTTTTTTACATATTTAAACTTGGAAAAATAAAAATTAAATGTAATGTAGCTAATTCTGTTTCTGATTCTCAAGATCGCAATTATGCATGAGAGAAGAGCATATGCAGAAGTTAGGGTTAGAACTTAGAAACTTAGAAAAAAATATACATTTGATTTTTTTAAATAATATATATTTACGAAAACGGGGAAATTTTTTTTTAATACGATTACAACTTTTAAACAAAGAAAATAAACATTTGATTTTTTTAATAATTACTAATTAGTATTATTTACAAGAAAAATTAATATTTAATTTTAATATTATTTACAGAAAATTAAAATAAATAAAAAACTTGGAAGATTTTAATGTTAAATACAAAAAATTAATATTTATTTATTTTATTTACAGAAAATCAAAATAAATAAAATTAATAAATTTTAACATTGTAGAAAAGTAAAATAAATCAACTTAAAGAATTTTAAAATTAAAAATATTAAAATTAAAATTTAAATACTATACTATATACTTATAAGTTATAGTAAATTTAAAATAAAATATAATATTAAAACTAAATGGTATATATTTTAATACTATATACTATATTATATATTTGAATATTTTAAATATTAAAACTAAATATTAAATTAAAATTTAATAGACTTACTGTAAATTAAAAAATATTAAAACTTTTAATTAAATACTAAATTAAAAATTTAACATCCCTGTAGTTGCTCGCAAACTCTACGGTGGTGACAGAGATGCAGCTTCGTAGCACGGGCAGAGGAAGTCACCGACACAGATAAACTCCAGCAGTCCCTGAGCTCAGTATGATTGCCTCTTTTCCAAACAAATTTCGCCGCTTCACTCTTCATTGTCTTCAACAAACCCTACAAACAGTGGTCGCTTGGTGTGGTTTTAGGAAGAGGGAAGGGTTGCTTTTATAAGCCATCAACAGCGTTTAGGGTTGCTTAGTTTTTATGGTTTTTTTTAATGAATTTTTGAGGTTTTTTTTATAAATTTTTTTTCGTCATTTTTTTGTCGGAATCCCTCGGGCACACCCGAAGACGTCCATGATATGTTGGCTAAAACGGTGTTGACAAACCATCACTTGACAACTCCTTTATGTTGGCTAAAACGCTGTGTTGCAGAGGTACACCCACTCGACGCCTCTTGTCCGAAGACGCCTCCAGCACGGGGACTTCTTGGGCACGCCTGGAGGCGTCCGTGATTGTGCTGGGGAACGTTGTACCTCTGCAACACAACGTTTTAGCCAACATAAAGGAGTTGTCAAGCGATGGTTTGACAAGAGAGCCGAAATAAAATCCTTAGGGTTGCTGATCTTGACCTATTATGGGATAAGACTCATGAGAAAAAGGGAAAACATAGTAAATTCAATGTCCTTTGGTTGGGCCCATTCCAAATTTCTGAAATCTTAGATGAGAATGTTTTTAGGCTAAAGAGTTTCGCTGGTGAGGATGTCCCACTACCTGTTAATAGAAAATTCCTCAAGCACTATTTTCGAGTGAGTCAGCCCCCTGTGGCTTTGTACATAGCTTTTGTTTTTTGTGTTTGCTGTTTTTTTTTGGTATAGATATAGGGATTGTATTTAGGGCCCCCCAACCCATAAACGAACCCACCAAGAACCAGATATAACCAATCGACAACAAACCAAAACAACAAAAAAGTAAACTTACGGCTACAACACTCCGATGGCGCCCGGTAGCGATACTAAAACTAGACGACCAAAATCCATACTGACTCGAAAACTTTGAACACAGTGACAAAAGACAATAGCCCTTTCAACAGATACCCACACTAGCTTCTTCTTCAGAATCCATAACATAGATGACTTCGCAACCCCCAGGTTTAACCACTTCTTCCCTAGGCAAGATTTCAGCTTTAACGTTTTTCCCAGAACCTTCCTCACCTGCAGCCGAAGTCACAAAAAGGATTGCATTTCCTGGGAAAAGGCTTCCAAAAACCTCTTCCCATGGTTTACTACACTAGGGCAGTGCTACGACTTCCCTCCGTTAAACCCATTTCACTAGCTTTTTGACAACTGTCACTCTACGCTTCGCATGCCGACACTCATGCATCCTCACCAACTCAAGGATTTGAGCCTTAAGTTGCTCCAAAACGGGCATGGAAATAAATTGACCTTGCTTAGAACTAGGCTTCAAAACTTTCCTTTGCAATTCCTCCATGAAATCCAACAAAATCATGAAGCGCGTCTCCAATGCTCGGAAAGCTAAGGACGGAACCACACGGCCGTCTCTGCCTAAGAAAGGCAGATTGGGCAAAGGTGATAGGGCATGGAGCAAAATTTTCTTTACTAGCCCCACCTGCACTTTCGGACACACAAAAAACTGTCACTTGAGCGACCACTTCCGCTTCTGAGACCAACACCATAAGATTGGATGCAAACATTGCAGCAATTTGTGAATTTACCCATCTACTCGCACCCTGAAGCAAGAACTCGAACCCAAGAACATCTGAGATTGCCTCAAAGAGATCCTCCGATGGGAGCCGGAAGATACGCGATAGGTGAGCTCGCGAGAATTGGCCTTCGAAGGCCATTTCACGCGCTTTACTTACCCCATTAATACACGGAGTCGCCAAGGCAATGTTTGTTACATCGTCCATTCTGCCGACCTATTTCCACCAGTTTCGCCGACACTTGTGAGCATTACCAATAACCAACACACCAACTCCAACCAACATAAAAACCCAGGAACGACATGAGGATTTGAAATGTTATCCTCGAAGCTCCCCCTTGCCAAAGGTGGCCGTCATTTTGGCAAATGATGTTCGGTTGCATTCATTAATGCCAACTTGTGAGAAGTACTCCCCTATGTGCGAGGAGGTGGCATGCAATAATGAGTTGGACAATCGACGAAAAGGGACCCAAAACTAGCTCACTGCCTTTCTAGCGACAAGAAAGGCCCCCACTAAGTTTAGTGGAAGGCTTTAACTCTATTTCATGGATCAAGCAAAACACAAAGCCGAAAGCAAACATTAACCAAACTCAATCAAAGAAATAGTTGGAAAATCTTCCCACGCTACTCTCACGTTATCCATTCTACACATCTTCTTTTGGTTGATACCACAATTAGCCAAGAAGTCCGCAGTCGAATTCGCCTCTTGGAAGCAGTGTCTGGAATCCACCTCGCAGAATAACTCTAGATTTTTCTAGGTGTTTGACAGAGTATTCTCAAGATGCCAGGCTCTAGCCTCTTTCCTTTTCAACGCTGAAATCATAACCTGGGAATCTTCTATCAACAACTTGGGGATCCCACATTGGGGCCATATCAATAACCAGTGCAAGTGCTTGCGCCCCCGCTTCATTATTCGTGCCATCTTGAAGTTTCCTAGACATAACACGAATTTAGGAACTGCTACAATCGCTAATAACACATTCTGCTCCCAAGGCTCCAGGATTTCCCCAAGAAGCTCCATCAAAATCGAGCTTGAACCATCCCCCCAAAGGGTGAATCCAATTTTGCTTGCTTTTTCGACCTTTTCTACCAATTACGATTGACCCATTAACGGGGGGACTGTTTTTTGGTTTTGGTTTGCTGTTTTCTTTGTTGGTCCATCCTCAATCTTTTGCCTCAATTTTTGGTTTTCTCTTGTTCTAAGTTGTGATACATGCTAATTCCAAAAGAGGGAGATGTGCTAGTTGGTAAGTCACCTCCATTGTTGTTTTGTTACGGTACTCTGTCTATTTTGGTCATGCAAGATTTTGTTTATGAATTTAGTTTCAAAGTCTTGCACTGTTGCATATGTTGAATTTATTCACGTTCCAATGAGTTTGGGTAAAACTAGTTGGTTACTAAAGGTATTCTCTTGAAACCAAGCGCAAATTTCACATTTTAAAAAATGTTTTCGAAAAACCTAGGGTGAAAAATCTATAGTTCTACCTTTTGTTTGTCGTATTGGTCCCCAACCCTAAACTGAGTCATAAAAAACAAAAAAAGAGGAGCTAAAAAGAAAATCATTTTCAGAAAAATTCAGTCTTGGGTGATTTAGACAATCTCTATTGTGGCTATGGATGGTTGGCTAGAAGTAGAGCAAGGCTTTGAGTGGGATCAAAGGCAATTTCGTTGGGGCTATAGACACCTGGATGGCAACAGAGCAATGTCTAAGCAAACGTCTCCAAGGTAGGACTCACTAACCTGATGGTTGGAACGTAACAATTAATCCTTACATATCCTATTAAAGGGTAAATTAAGTCATTTTGCACACATCGAGTCATTGAGGATTCTGGATTTGTTCATGTTCCATGAACTGTTTTAACCAGAAATTTTGGGTTTTTTGACTATTTCTTTGCTCCAAAAATACTTGAGTATATTTCAGTAGTCATTATTGGTCAACAACACATCCTAATTTTAGTATTGAAATCATGGAACCTCATTTTTGCTCTGGAGTCTGGGCTTTTGCCTTTGGGCAAGTTTGTACCTTGGACCTACTGTAATTGTTGGTCTGATTGAAAAAAGTCTTTGGGGTAGATTGCGATCATCCTGATTTGTTGTTCTTACCAAGTCTGAAACGCAGATCTTTAACTAATAAAGTTGGTATAAAAGGATTGCCACTGGAACTTATTAATATTTGAATTTGCATGAATCTAATAAGTCTTAGTTTGTCTTGATCAATGTTCTAAAATACATTTCAAATTTTCATTTTGAAGGCCATTTCACTTTTAGATTAAGGCAAATTATCTATTTCAGGATTTTCATGATCTTTTCTCTAGTAGTCTGGTCCATATCTGCTCCTTTCCAAAGTATAATGATAAGTATTTATATGGTTTCAATTTAAGTCTTGGTCGCTTTCAGATAGTGGAATGGCTTTGGCTTTGAGTTAGACAAAGTTTGTTTTTATCCATAGACTTGTTTTCCTTTGTCTTTCTTTTGGCCTTGCCTTAATTGTTTTATCAAAAGTTTAAAATTTAAAATCCAATGATTCTTTTGATTTCCCCGTGGGCCAATGGTCACTTGCCTTCCCGAGAGTCTCTAGGCAAGCGAGACATTGCCATTTGTTGTTCGCTCACTTCCTTGGGCCTTTTTGGGACTAGGTCGTTTTGTTTAAATCTTATGAATGCTTGGGATGAGGACGTGTGGTGCAATCCAGCTTCCCCGTTTCCTCAAGTCCCCTTGGTTTTCTAGACAGACTAAAGATCTTTCAGATGACTGGGATGAGGACATGTGGCATAATCTCGTTTCCCCATGCTCTCGGGACAATTCGTATATCTTTGATCAGCAGTTGAGCTCCCCGAATGTTTGGGATCATCCCATGTGGCATGATCCTATTCCCTGCTCCACAATATGGTCCATATGTTTACAAGCTTTCGACGAGGCCCTGTGTGAGTGAGACCTTGACGAGTGTCAAGATCTCGTCTCACCAAGACTACAAAGGTCAGCAGTATAGGTGGACGATCAATCAAGCTACGAATGAGCGAATGTTTGTCACGTGGCACGAACTTGCTAACTAGAAGACACGTTGGTATCCACGTTAGCATTTCATGAGCTTAAATTTGACGACCGTCTATCTCGTCAACACCATTGAAGAACTAGGATGCTTTCCATTTGGACCAAATTGTTTAAATTTGTTGAAGCCTTTTGATTTTGGATCCATTCCTCCTTTAAAAAGCTTAAAATTGACGGTGTTTATGTGCTATTTGATTTTAAGACAGTCTTTCATCTTTTGGATGGACTAATCTAATTGTGTCTTTGGCAAAAAGCCCCTTTTTTTTCAATTGATAATTTTACGAGATTTTTCATTTTTCCTTTTAAACTTTTGGCCTTAGTCGTTTTTTACAGAATTTGAAGTCTAATGGCCTCTTTTTTTTTGAAATTCTAACTGCTACTTCCTTTGTTGTAGGTTTAGATTGAACGAGGCGCTGCCACTTGTCAAAGATCTCGGGGCTTTGCTTCTCCGAAGTGCATCAGACAAAGAGCTACCCAGGAATCCTCTGGGTGAATGAGATGATGCCATGTGATAGCATCCTATTTATTTATGCTTTCGAGTCAATTAGATTAGTAAGACAAAGCAAAGATCAAGTGAGTGCTTGGGATGAAGCCACATGTCAACATCTTGGGGATCCGGGTCGATCAAGACACATTAAACATATTGCTGGGACCAACGATTTCCGGTGAGCAGGATCTTGCCACTTATCAAGATCTCGTTGCACAATGGCCAAGGAAAAATCAAGATGATTTGGACCCTCAGTCAAGCTGCGAGTTAGCAAAAAGTCATGTAGCAAGACCTTGACATTCATGGACACGCTAGCTTTCATAAGTAATGAAAAGTGGCCACGTGGCACGACTTTCCTAAGAAAGATACGTGGACCTCCACGAAAAAGATTAGTGCCTAAATTTGATGACCGTCTTGCCGGTCTAAGCCGTCAATATTTGGAAATTGAATCGAGTCCAATCGGATTTGTGCAGTCATGAATTATCTTGTTGTCTAGTGCAAGAGAGGTCGTGGAAAACAAAGTTCAAGGCATATTAAGTAGTGCGCTGAGTCGGACGTTGGTGTGCACATCAGGGTCAAGCAGGGGAAGGCCACAAAAGACAAAGAAATGCCTTAATAAGGTGTGATCATCACAGTAAAGTGTATGGTCAACTGTCAATGAGTGTGTGGCTTGAAGAAAAAATTTGCTCCAACATTTAATACAACGATAATCCATTAAAAGGAGATTTAACTTGAACCTGTGTAAATTGGAATAATGTATTATTCCAATATTACGTTGTTACCAACATTTAATAGAAAAAGGGTACAGTCAAAGGAAGCATTGTCTTGAAGATGAGTGCATGGAGAATCTGGGAATTTCTTTGGTGCCTTGTTACTATAATTTAACAAGGAGTTTGTTGCCTTGAGATTATTTATTTGTGCATCAAATTTGGGCCTTTGATCTTGACCCAGTTATTAAATATTTTCACCCACTTCATGAGTTGGGGGGGGGGGGGGGCGGTATCTCCATCTGTGGGTTGAACACTATATAACACTGACATTGTTATTGAGTTAGTGGTTGGTTGTTTTAGTATTAAAAAGTAAGAGTAGAAGACCAACCACTTCTTTTTTTGCAATTGCTTGTTTTTCTAGTTAGTTTTTCTTGTGAGCAATGTTGTTGCGAAGCATTTTTTTAATACTTCGCTCGATTATGGTGGATCCAAACAACATTTTTCAAGCAAATATCTATCAATCAAAAGGTTATGAACGCTGTTGTTCATTTCTGCGCATACATATGATGATTTTCTCCATATTTGTTCATAGATGAATACCCTAGACTCTTGCATCTTCTTTGTTCATGGTTGTGTGTATACTGTTCAACCAATATATTGATTTCAGGGATGCCATCTAATCGAATGGATCAGATTTATGTTCACTACAAAACAAGCTTACATCTTTCTCTTTCCCTTTCTCTTTTGTTATTTCTTATAAATTTGTTAGAGTAGGTAGATTAGATTCAAATCGGCAATCTGCATTTATATGCTTATCTTGATTGCGAACCATGTTTATTGTTGTTTATGCATTGTTGAATTTGTATATGCAATGAACACATTTAATAAATCAGCCATTTTTTTATGTAAAATTATTTTTTGCTGATTTTTCAGCTACTAATCCACAGTACCAACATTACCTATCATTTATCCAAGAATCATTCCAAACATGCCCCTAGAAATGGAACAGTTTCACATCACCTACTGGGTTACCTTGTAAGCCAAGACATCGCTGTAATAGACCTTTGAGATATTTTGACTTTTATGAGAGGTTAGGTAGAATTCCCCCTGACCTAAGTTGATGTGGCAAATGATCCATCAACTAAGTCTTTTTAGGGATGCCAAATTTGGGCTCACACACTATGACAACATTCACACTATGCATAAAAATGGTGTTGTAGGCTTGCCGACACTGCCCAAAAACATTGAAAAGTGTGAACCCTGTTATTCGCTAAACAAGATAGGGAACTATTTCAAAAGTTAAAATAGAAAATTGACAAAAATTTGTAGTTGGTTCACTTTAATTTGTGTTCTTTGCCAATATTTTCCACTGGTGGTCACAAGTATTTCATGTTTTAAATTTTTTCGAAAGTTTTGAACAATGGTTGGAAATGAAGCTTAATCCCACATTGGGACACAAATGATTGACAATGGTGGTGAATTCACATCAAAGGTGTTTGAAACCTATCTGACACAAAATGGTATCAAACATATCGCCTCACAGTCATTTACACTCAACATAATGGAGTAGTTGAGCGGATGTACAAAACTGTGATGAACATGGTTCGAGCAATGTTGTACTTCAAAGGTGTAAATCTGTATTTTTGGGCATAAGCAACTCAAAAAATAGTCTATCTTTGCAATATGTCACCATCAATCCTACAAATGAAGATTCCATATGAAGTCTGGTATGGTTATCTCCCTTCAGTACAACATTGTCAGATTTTTGGATCAATATGCTACACATTAGTTCTCAAAGAGAAAGAAAGAAAGAAAGAAATAAAGAAATCATATTAATGTCCACAAATGACCAAGAGTAGGTCAATGGGATTGAAAGATACAACCATCAGCAAAAGAAAGTTTGAGGAAGAGAGAATCCTAGGAGCGAACAAAAGAAATAAAGTACAAAGACAAAGGTGTACAAACTATTTGATGAGAACAAGAAATTTTTCGTTGTAAGAGATGTCTTTTGTAAAACTACAAAGGACACAACAAACATAATTTGGTAATTGAATTGATTTGAGAAATATGTCAAATTTGATGTTTTCAAGGAAGGTTGATATGGAGGTCCCAAACAGTGAAGGGAAACCTATAATTGGGAAACATTTAAATCTCTATTGTCTTTTGTAATTGAAAACAACACTCCTCTTACAGATGAAAGTGAAACTTTATCAGAAGATGGTTTAATGTTAGAAAATGAAGGAGCCCCAAATCAAGAAAACGAGTAACTTGTGATTCCGCAAGCTATACTCAGAAAAAGATACCAAAATGGGCTGAAAAAACATGAAAAGATGTTAGACTTGATGAGGTTGGAAAAACATAGATTAGATGTGCACCTACAACCACACAACAATCATAAAAGTTCTAGATGAAATTCAAGATAAGCTTACATTGGAAGATCCTTTGGAAGAAGAAGTCAACGTAGCTTTTGACTCTGAACCTACTTTTTTCAAACAAGTTGAAAAGCTTGAATCATGGATCACAAGTGGGTCTTTTGAAACAGTGCAAAGCAAATGGCTCCCTTGACAAACACAAAGCAAGGCTTGTTGTGAAGGGATTTGTTCAATAAGAAGGAATTGACTACAATGAAATCTTTGCACCAACAACAAAATGGACTACTATTCGACCTATGTTGGCTTTGGCAGCTCACAACAGATGGAAAGTTCACCAAATAGATGTCAAAACTGCATTTTTTAAAGAGACATTGTAAATGACTCAACTCGAAGGTTTTGCATAAATGGCCAAGAGCACAAAGTGTGCAAGTTGGAAAAATCGTTATATGGTTTGAAACAAGCCCTAAGAGAGCTTGGTATGAAAAACTAGCTGAACTTTAAACGTTTTGAGTTTGAAGATGCAACTTTTTTTTGTCAAAACAGTGGTATTTCTAGTGGTGTATGTGGTTGATTTGCTCATCACAAGAAATAATTAGATGCACTACAAAATTCAAATTAGAGTCGATAAAAGGCTTTGAAATGACAGATCTTGGTTATCTTCATTACTATTTGGGTTTTGAAGTGATTCAAAAATCAGAGTATATCTTCATCGCTCAACAAAAAATATATTGAAAAAATTATGAGCAAATTCGGAATGACAGATTGTAAGACTCGCAGTATGTCCATGGAACAAAATTTGAAATTGATATCAGAATTTACCATAGATTTAGTAGATGCTACTAAACTCATTGGAAGTTTGATCTGTGACCACAACTAGACCATATATTTCTTCTTCAATATAATTGACCTTTTATTCAAAACAAATATCCTTGTTGAGGATATTTTTAGTCTTGGCAAATGGTTTTTTAAGGTTAGACGATAGAGATGCTGACACAATCTTTGATTCACACATTGGGACGAGGTTTTTTGTTATGCACTAATTTTCAGAGATTAGAGTTTTCTTTTGCACACAAGGTTCGTGTAGGTGTATGGAATGATATTCTTTAATGTTAAGTTGAAGGCTTTCACAAGCAATTTTAATAGATATTAAATTTAGTGGATTTTTACTCGTATATATCTTAGTCATTTACCCAAATGACCTCCATGAGTAGTCATATATTGAAATGACATTTTTTACTCATGTATTTTTGGTAATAATCACGAGGTAAGGGGACCCACTTTAACACACAACCACTGTAAGTGTTTGTTAGTAGGGGGAGGAATGGTAAATGTAATTCACCATTTCAGGGATCTCACCCTCTAGCCTCTTTTCCCATTGGCAAAGCTTTTGGTGAGTGTAGTGTCTAATAAGTCATCCTCATCTCACAATTATTACCAATGTGGGATTGATATCTAATGAAATTAAATGACTAAAATATACGTGAGTAAAAACTCCACTAAATTTAATATCTAATGATCATCGAACAAATCTCGGGGATTTCTTGCTATTTCTCGATAGATCTCAAGGTATACTAGCTTGTCGAGATATTGGGCTCTATCTTGTGAGACGAGAAGCCCTGATTTTCTTGGTGATTTTCACCGAGAAATCTTAGTGATATCTTGGCGAAAATCACCAATAAAATCCCATTTCTCGAATACCAAAAATAAAACCGATGCATTAAAAATTAAAGGTAAACTGCGGAATGTTTTATCGCGATTCGTCATTCTTCTTTTGCATAGGCCACAAACAATATTGCTAAGTGAAGCAAAAAACGTGCCCTCATATTAGTAATTTTATAGTCATCTCATGCATATTACAATGCGCACTGCCCTCATTCAAGTTGCAAGTTCGCCTCCTGACGCCAAACCCTACACTGTAATATTATTTTGCAGCTTGACACTTCACGGTGAGAATTGATTGACAGTTGACACTTCATAGTGAGAATCGATTCGCCTATTATATTGTAGTCCACTGGACTGTGCATAGTGATAAGGCTGCTGGCTGCAGAGTTACTACTTGTGTAGCTTGTATATACTTTATAGTATAACTATATACTATATAGTATATATAATATACAATATAATAATATATATTCTTTGCTTTGAATGAGGGTGAACCGAGACTGTAGTTTTATAGTATTACTATTTGGCAAGCTACAATATACAATTGAAGCTTGAAAGTTGAGATTGAGAACGAGTGATTGGATCATTGATGATGCAGAGTCAGAGCCCATGTTTACAGCAAAGGAGATTGCAGATTTAGAGAGGGAGGCAGAAGAAGCAATAGCATCTGGGGTAGCAGAGGTATCAGGAAGTGTTGAGGATCCAATTGATACATTTGGCTTTGCTGACGATGTTGGCGTTGGAGAGGAAGAAGTTTTATCTTCCACTTCCATTAGGCAGCCACATCAAACTTATTCTAGGTGCTAGAGATAAAAGATAATATGTATATTTGTTATTTCATGACTCTGAGCATTGCAGTTTGTAACTTTGTAGTTTGTACTTTGAGTTTGTAGTTTGCAACTTTGTAGCACTGTTACTATTGTACTCCTTTTGGATCTCACATTGATAGATAATATACGTACGGGCCTATGGCATTCTCTACATTCATTTTTCATGTCATTTAACAATGTTTTACATTTAATTTAAGTTTATTTTATGAATTTATATGATTTTTAAAGTAGCAATAAAGTTGACAAGAAATGCTGAGAAATTCCCGAGATCCGGTTAAAATTTTGTGCTCCTGAGAAATTGCTGAGAATGAGATTTTGAACTATGCTAATGGTATTCCTTATTTTTATCCTAGCACAACCTTCTTTTGTTAAATTTGTAAGCAAAAACACTAGTCTTATCTATGGTGGAAAAATATGGGTGGCAGTAGAGTTTGTTAGTCAGCATTAATCAAATACTTTAGAAATAAAACTGCATAGCCACCTAGCTTACTGTTCTATGGATTTGTATGCCAAACCATGAGATGGAAAGGTTAGAGGTTTTACTTCACCGACAGACTGGGACTTCTAGACATATAGGACTTTCTCTTTCTCATGTCATGATCCCTGACACGCTTGTATTTAGTTTTGAAGGTATCTCTTATCATCTCTATGTGGGAAATTTGGGATCTATGTGCACTTGCTTCTTGTGACATGAAGTTCATGAGTTAATAATGTAATTAGCTTGACTTGTCTAGGTGATCAGAGGGTTAGAATGTTTGCAATATTATGTTTTGAAAAAGTTGTCTAGGCAAAAAAAGTCTAGAATGTTTGCCCTCTATAAAATGTTTTCAATAAGTTGTCAAGGCAAACAAAGTCTAGAATGAGAGATAAACTTATGGAATTATCATGTTAAAACTGTTTTTAGCATGAAGGCTCTCTCTCAAACCTACAATATCATGGAAGTTTTCAGAATATTAAAGTCTATAATGTTTGCACTCTATGCAAAAGTTCTGAATGGAGTTAGTTGATGTCAAGTCTTTGATTATTAGACAGATTGCGACACACAGAATTTAGACTTGTCAATCTACTCTTTTGTGCAAGATAAAGTTTTGAGGTTGTTTGGTAGAGGTGTCTGGACTCTGCTACATAGATACTTTTAAGACCGAAGCTTCAAGTCCACTACTGGACTCATCATCAGGGAAAGAGGCCTTTTGTTTTATGTATGTTTCCACTCATCCTTGCACACAAAATTTACAGACTTGCATCCTCAGATTTGTATGGATTGTCTCATAAAAGACAATTTGCATCTTAGTCCCGTAGGTGCACATTTTATAAGAAAATTTCATAGATATTGAGTGGGGCACCATGAAGATGTTGTCAATTGAAATCACCTGCTGTTTCAAGTTCTTCGGAAGTCTTTCAGAGTTGGACAACAGATTGCTCCGACTCTGGTAATGATTAGTTAATTCAAGTTGGATTCCCTTCTTGACACAACTGCAAGGAGTTGTATTTTACAAGTGCTTTCTGTTATCTCCCTCGAATTTCTTTGCAGTCCTCTTCTTTATTGTTTCTTGCTTGACACCTCACTGCCATTGAAAATATCACTGTTTCTTGATTGATTGTTTATTGTTTCTTTATTGGGCTATTAGCTATAACCATAGTAGCAGATCGTGCGATTTAATCGTGATTAATTCTTATATTTGGCCCAAAACGCTTTTTTCAACTTGGGATTTTGGCCCTTTTTTCAGCAAATCAATTTGCAAATCCTTATATGATGGGTCACAATTTGCAATGTTGTCTACAGTTAATTTCTTTTAAAATACACCCAAAACTTAAAAAAATGAACCTAACCCTAACCAATAAACCTAGCCCTCTGTGGTAGATGTTATATTTGACATTTATTTGAACATATTTAATATTTTTAGTTGTGAAATATTGTGGAAATATTCTCATTATAACTCCTTAATAATCTACCCTTGGATGCATACCTCGTAGCCCAAATGTAGGTAGGTAGGGGAAACATTCATGTTTTCTTTAGCTTCATGGAGTGCAAACCACGCTAGAGAGTATAGGTTGGAAAAATATTGTTCACGAGTAGGCAAAGAAGGCAAAATCCAAATTTCGGTACAACTCTAGCATATGGTGAAGCAATTACAGTTGCAAGTTTTGGGTTCGCTGCCCCATCATACGAGGCTTTGCATACCGATTTTTTGAAGGATGTTGTACAGAATGTGAGCGATGTTCTTTCAAAACATCATAAGGAATGGAAAAAATCATGATGCATTATAATGTCAGATGGATGGACAGATGATACACACTCATCAACTTTCTTGTGTCATATGACATTGACACAATGTTTATTGATAGTGTCAATGAATCTGAGATGCTAATATTGGGAAAACACTTTTTCATCTATTTGATATGTTTGTGATTGAGGTGGGGCCACAAACTATGGTCCAATTCATTACAAATATTGTTGTTTGCAGGGTTGTTGAGAGGCTTCTGATGGACAAATACGGAATTGTATTTTGAACTCTGTGTGTGGCAAATTGTTTTAATTTGACTTTGGATGATAGGGAAAATTCAATGGGTGAAAGAGGTTTTGTTAAAAAGCCCACACATGAGTACTTTATAATGCACACATTCATAGATGGCAAGAAACTTTTTTATTGAGGAGTGACAAGGTTCACAACCCACTTCTTTATGTTGCAAACTCTTTTTCAACAAACACATGAATTTAATATGAATGATCATTTCAACTGAGTAGATGGAATCTTCCTTTGTAAAACATATAGAGGGCAAAATAGTAGCTGACTATATTTTATCACTATCTTTTTGGGTAGAGGTAGATAAAATTATGTTATTCTATGAGCCTCTAGTTCAAATTTTGAGACTCGTCGATGGGGATAAACCCCCATGGGTCATTTATATTAAGCCATTGATAGGGCCAAAGGCATTATTAAGAGCAGATTGAAAAATAATAGAGCCAAATACATGCCGTTATGGGAGATAGTTGATAAATTTATTGAATCCAACATTTTTATTTAACGGCTAATATCGAGATGATGAAGAGGGCACAAAGAGCTTATTTAAGTGCATGGAGATAATGTTTCTTAGGGATCTTTTGAAGCAACTATGGGAGAGTTTTCGATGTACAAATAGATAAGGGGTTTCTTTTCTAGTATGACAAACATCACAAGGAGGAAAATTTTCAAACCAGGTAGACTTTTTTTTACATACACATGGTGAAAATGTTAAATTTTGATTGAATTGTGCATGTTACAATGTTGACGAAATCTGTTTTTGTAGCACAATGGTGAGATTCATTTGGCAAAGAAATCAAACACCTTTGATGAATGACAATGCACATTTTGAGCCAACCATGCAATTCCCTCGCTTGCTAGCGTAGTTGGAGTGTGTTCAAGCATATATTTCAAAAAACGCAATCGACACACTGAAGAATAGATCAATGATTTGTGTTTGTCAACTACAATCTTTACCTAATGATAAAGAAAAACTCAAGGTTAAGAAATGTTACATTTCTAATTCTCAATTCATATGAAAAGTTGATTTATATTCTTCTAAAGTATTATTCTCCAAATCACTAACATATGTATTCTACTTGATAATGTTAGCTACTGTCGAGGAAGATCAACTAATTGAACTTGACAAAATCAATTCAAAATCCAAATGGCTTGACAATAATGATGACCCTATTTATGAAGCTGACTTTGACTTATTGGAGAAAGTTGGGTACGACATTGAGGTTGTCTCTCAAATTAGGAGAGGCTTTAACTCTAGAGCTTCAACATCTACACTTGCCATTGATCCCTAGTTTACTTTGATGCCATTGGCTCCCTCCCATTTTTTGTTCCTTTGTAAATGACAATAGTATGCATTTTGAAATGCAAATTAAATGGTTTAAAAATTTAATGAGAGAAAATAGTTTGCTGATTTTGATGGTGTACAATTTCATTTAACTTCTTCTCATAATTTGTATCTATTCTCTATGCATTTGAAATGCCTAATATGTATATCTACGCTTTTAAATTTAAAAAAAAAAGTTTTTCTTCTTTTTTCCACAATTTTTTGACAGTTTTATGTTTATTCGACTTTTTCTCGATTTTTTCTAGTTAATCACGATTTTTTGAAAAACACTTACGCTTTTGAAAAAACAAATTTTTCCCCAAATGATTTTTGCTACTATGGCTATAACTATAATCTGGGGCTGAAATCAATTGGGTCTGTAGCAAGGTTCTTTAACAGATGTCCGCTTTTGTCACAAAAAAATATTTTAGTCATCTGTTGATCGGCAAATTTAAGCCAGGCTCCACAATAAGAGTAGTCTGATTACTTAATTCGAGTTGGATTCCCTTCTTGACACAGCTGCAAGGAGTTGTATTTTACAAGTGCTTTATGTTATCTCCCTTGAATTTCTTTGCGGTCCTCTTCTTTATTGTTTCTTGCTTGACACCTCACTGCCATTGAAAATATCACTGTTTCTTGATTGATTGTTTATTGTTTATTTATTGGTCTATGAGCTATAACTATAATCTGGTGTTGGTATCAACTGTGTATGCAACAAGGTTCTTTAACAGACGTCCGCTTTGTTGCAAAATTTTTTTAGACATATGTGGATCGGCAAATTCAAGCCAGGCTCCACAATAAGAGTAGAGTTTGATAACTATGCGTATTGGTTTGTTCTCCAAAGTTATGTGTACGCACTCACATCAAAGAAGCTTTCTGGTATATGTATTGGTTTCAAATATAAACAGAACTTATTTGTATATTTATTTTCTATAGCTTTGCATTGGATAATCATACGGTATTTAGAAAGCCCATTTAATTTGGGCATGTATGAGATGGTGGTAGACGTTTTTCTTCTCTTCTGGGTCTGGATAAAGGGTTTTGCAATCTCAAATATTGTAGAGTTTGATTTTTAGATGCATAAAAAATTCTTTATACGTTGTTACACAAGCAATCATGCGGATAAACAGAAAATTGCAAACCTGACATTATTTTGGTGGCTTTTTGTGGATATTACATAAGAATTAGTAGTAGGTAATGTTACATGCTATAGGGTCATCAAATTTTACATAGCATTTCTTATAGGCCTGGCTGATCTTATCGTTTCTCTTTTACAGTTGGGGCAGCAGTTGCAGTTGTGGGATTAGCTGCATACAGAGTATATGCAATGAGAAGAGCCAACTCTGATTAATTTATGGAGGTTTCCTAAGAATCTTCCACTTGTTTATCTGAATGTAACAATTTTATTTTTGTAGTTCATAGCTAGTTGGTATTTATTCTCTGTTCAAGGAACCTTTGCCAACCCATGGAAAGCTCGTGAATTTATCTTCCAAGAGTGGGAAAAGGTAGTGGGCAAGGCATTCAGTCACTCCATGTTCTCCTCTAGATACCGGTAGCATTTTAGGCTTTTGTTTTCACATATTTTTATCAACAAGGTATAGGATAATTTTTTTAATATGCACAAAGTTGAACATGAAGATGATGGTTGAAATCGAGGCTTCTACGGTATAAGTTGCTTTCATGAAGCTTCCAGCAATTCCTGGTTTTGGAGTGATGTCTTTGTTATTATTTGTTTATCCTATATCGATGAATAGAAAGAAATGTATTATTTATGCAATCTAATGTAATTAATTAGTTCTGGGCTTGGATATTCTTTTTAATCTGAAATTGATCTATGCATATTGTTGGCGAACATTAATCTTGCACCAGACAATTTGGTCATTGGCTAGCCTTAATATTAACATTTAGTAAGCTTTCATGGGACAGTTCCGTTATTGGCTCACTGTGAATGTGGAATTATTTTATATTTTTTAACTGATTTTGATTGCATATCTTAAACTATAAAAAAGGAGGTGGCCTTTGAAAGTTGTTAGTCATTTTCGTATTCATGATTATTATGGATACTTCCCTAGTCTTCTATTGCATTCATGACTCAAAATTGCAAAACTGATTGGTGTCTTAAGTTCATAATTGTAAAAAGTGAGGCCACGGAAAATCGTATGTTGTATTCATGATTATTTTTGAGACTGTTGTCTAGGATTGCATTTATGTTTTGAAATTGCAAAACTGATTGATTTGTATGTTGTGAATTTTTGTAAATTTTCAGTAGTGAAATATTTATCTATGCCCAGTTTGTGGAAAGGTTGTTGGTTCATTGGTGAAGTTGCTTGGCTCACAAAAAGCCTACCAGGGATCAATTCTTGTTGAATGCAAAGATCCAACACCATAAGGGATGACGCAGGTTTGGATTTGTGGATGCATTTGACAAAATGAAACCCCAGTTCTTCACACCAGGGCAAAGCATGCTGATATATGAAGTTTTTAAACCAGAGTGTTCAAGGATATCATATCGCAAGTATTCATTTTCCTTATAACAAATGGGCATTGGATATATATATATATATATATATATATATATATATATATATATATATGCCCATATATATAACAAATGGGCATGGATATATATAGATACATGCCTATTTGTTATATATATATATATACATTTGTTATAAGGAAAATGAATACTTGTGATATGATATCTTTGAACAACGTGGTTTAAAAACTTAATATATCGGCATGTTAACACTTCGTATACACATAAAAAGGTGATGGTTGTTTTGTAGGTCCATGCCTATATATATATATATATATATATATATATATATATATTTGTTATAAGGAAAATGAATACTTGCAATATGATATCTTTGAACAACGTGGTTTAAAAACTTCATATATCGGCATGTTAACACTTTGTATACACACATAGAAAGGTGATGGTTGTTTTGTAGGTCATGACCAAGAATATATATATATATATATATATATATATATATATATATATATATATATATATATATATATATTTTGTTATAAGGAAACTGAATACTTGCAATATGATATCTTTGAACAACGTGGTTTAAAAACTTCATATATCGGCATGTTAACACTTTGTATCCACACATAGAAAGGTGATGGTTGTTTTGTAGGTCATGAACAAGCCACGTACCAATTTGTTGCTTCATGACTAACTCGAAAGCAAATCAAAACCATACAAACCCAGCTACAATATGCAAATGACAAATTATTCTTTCAATGTTTTTTTCTTTGGATTTTCCCTGAGTGCTTTCTGCCGAAGTGTAAAATGCTTAATCGTCTGATTTGTTCTATCAAATTGTTCTCTCTGATTAAAATCCAAAATTATTTGAAACTAAGAAATGTTTCAAAGTTAGGAGGTGCAAAATGGAAGCATGTGCTCTACCTAAAATTAAGAGATACTTGAAATTAAAAAAAGTTCCCCTAAAAATGATTACTAATAAAGGCATAATGATGATCCCAGATGGAGTGTTTGATAAATGAGGAGCACGGAGGAAACCAAGTATTATTAAAGCAAAAGTTAAGCTTTTAATCAACCATAAGGCTAACTATTATTATTGGAGTTGTGCAATGCAGAAAAAATCAAATAAGCTTTATCACAAGCTTAGTTTTTGAAGCTCACTATTTTTTGAAATCATTTCCTAATGGTTGTAAATATTGTCACCAATTAAGAAAATGTGTGAGCCACTCAAAAGCAAGGGAAGAGAACATCTCTATGGTAGCTAAAGAATTGTGTCACTTCAATTACCCATTAATTTAAAATTTCCTAATTAAGGAAATGTGGAAGCAAAACAACATGAAAAATTGGCTTTCCCATGACATTGGGTTTGAGTCAAGAGGGTGAAGTGTACAACACTTATTTTGTATGCATTTAAGCTTTCTTTCATGCACTCAATTATTTGGAAATTAATGTAAAATTTATTTTGTTTTGAAGTTACTAATAGTTATTAAATATGAGGATTTTAAGAAATTAACAAAAATTAATTGCATCAAAGAATTGGTGGTCCAAGAAGGCCATCGCTATATTGTCATAAGTTAGAGATTGAGAAAATTTCGTAAGAGTTGATGAGAATATTGCTTTCACTTACATCCAAATGGAGGAATGCTTGAATATAAAATAGGCTAAGGATGGGTGAATTGGTCAAATAGTAAAATTTAATGGCAACTTTGCTTCTTGTTCATGATAAAATGTTAAATAATTTGTTGGAGGCGTATACTCAACCACATCCATATTCATTGGTATGGATGAAACAAGTGGTATAAATAGAGTTAAAGAAACACTTAACAATCAAGTTGTTTAAATGAGCAATTGGTTGAATTACAAGTGGGAGTCATCTCATATGTGTACAATATAGAGATGTTGATTTGATAAGGGTGTTTGTTGATTTCAAGCCATAATGAGAGACAAAATAAACACATGAATACAAGTTACGAGGTAATCATTTTTTTTCTTCATTCGTGTGTAGACATTCAATTCTTAACATCATTTATGTTAAAATTGTCAATCTTTACTCAAGTTGCATTCAAATGTTCAATATAGGTCAAAATCACTTAAATGCGTTAAATGGTTTGAGCTTGTCATCTACAAGAGCCAATTTAAGCCAATGTATCTTTAAATGAGGTAATGCTTTTTATGTGATTCCTAATTTTCTTAATGATTTCACATTTTGGTGCTCTAGATCATTCATTTCTTCTAATTCGTTAGTACATATCATGTACCTTTGTTATTTTGTGTCGGCAACATTCTAACTACGTCACGTATCTTTGTTATTTTGTGTCGACATTTTAAATGGGATAATGGTCTGTATGCATCTAATATCGCCTTTCAATTTCTCGAGTCAAATTACGACCTAGTAATGACTTTTTGAGCATTTTGATTAATTGTGCACTAATTTTCAAAAAATTGCACTAAAATTGATTTTTAATTAAGCAAATTAATTCAAATTAAGAGTTTAAATAAGAATTTCATGGAGCAAATTGATTTTTTTTTTTTTGGAAATTGATTTTGAATATCTGCATCACCTAATGACATGTCAATAGGGTGGCATCCATAAACTATAAATGCAACAAATCTCAGGGTTATAGGCATCCATGTTTTATTAATGCCCCTTTCTAAATCATTATGAGGATATTTGTAGATTTATTATGCAATATTAGATTAATTCATGGCCACACATCTCAATTTTGAGATGGATGGTCATGGTTGATCCCAATCCATTTGGAAAATCTATAAATATGAGGGCATAAAACATTATTTTTAAGCTGTACACTTATAATGCAAAATTATCTCCACAATCTTTCTTTTTGTTGATCATTGTATTTTATTTGCAAGTTTCTTTTGATAGACATAGATTTTTCTGTGTTGATAATTATATTTTATTTGCAAGCTTCATTTGATAGACATAGATTTTTCTTTGTTGATCATTATATTTTATTTGCAAGCTTTTTTTGATAGATATAGATTAGATTTCTTATCTTGAGCCTAAATTATGCATGATGATCTTGAGATGATGGAGAAGCTTGGCATCCATTGTTAACAAAGACAAGAACACCAAATCAAGGGGAAAAATACACTTGGAACCGCTCTTGGAGGGTGGAATCACTTGGGAAGGTAATGAGTATGTGTTTTCTTTCAAATGCTTCTTATTGTCATTAGCAAGACCCCGTTGAATAAGTTGGCTCAAATTATTAGTTCGTATGCATTCTTTGTGTTTTCATGAGTAATGCTTGAACTGATCCTCTTTGTAATCCAACACTACATTTTGGCATACCCGGTGGGATCGTAACATCTATTCAAGCAGGGAAGACATTGTGGAAATTTTAAAATTTCATTTTAGTCATTAAAAAGTCCGTAAACACAATTTTTATGCTCTTTTTCCAGTGTTTCTAACATTTTTTGTGCACACATAGGTTACACAGTGATCAGTGATGGTTCTGTGTAACTGCGTTCAATTATGTCTAACCATGGTTGGTTGGGTTGTAGGGGAAATACAACCAATTTTTTTTTTTTTACTTTGAGCTTTTATTCAAGTTTATTTTTAACGGTTTGGGTCTTATAAGTCTCTAGTCTGAACATAGTTTTGATCTAGAAGCTTAACTTCTGGAGAGTTTATCCTAACAAGATTTTTGCCAAACATTTTTTGTGCCTTCGAATTCACAGGTGACCATCGACGGTTGTTTTCAACCGACCACGGTTGGTTATCAACCAATGACGATCTTGCAAGAATCAACACCGATCAACAGTGACCGACATTGGTCTCTATCTTTTCAAAAAAACACAGAGTCGAGAGCAATAAAACCAAAATTGCTTGTTTCAAAAGCAAAAGTGCTTCAAAGCTAAACAAAGCTCTCTAATTTTTTATGTAGGACACACATGGAAAGTAATCAATTTGAGGTTAATTAAGTCTTTTTAACCTCTTTTTGGTGTTTAAAAAGAATAAGAAACCTTCCCTTTGGTGTTTAAAAAGAAGATTGCATGTTTATGTTGAATGTTTTGTGATTATTTTTCAAAAGTTTTTGCAAATTAAGGCTAAAGGGCCAAAGAACATCACCAAATACTTCAATTCGATGTTTAAAACTAAACTCACTTCAAAGTTTTGTTTTGCATAAGTTATCTACCACTTATTTTGTTAAAATTGTTTGAGCAAAAAAGAATTTACGTGTGTATGCTCTCCCCTCGTCCCTTATAAAGAATATGGGTGATCAAAAATGCCATTTTCATTGTAAATTGTGCCTTTATCCAAGGCATAAAAGTAAAACTACATAGGCTCTCCCCAAAACCCACATGGTTTGGATGATCTAAAAATAACTTATAAAGCCTTTTTACTTAGATTTTATTTTATGCAATTTGGTTTGTGAGGGGGACTTCATTACCTCCCACAAATTCTATAAGGAAGCTTTGACTAGAGGTTTCATCTTCTAGCATTGTCTTCAACACCTCTCAACGGGGAGAGGGGGTATACAAATTGGGATCATCCCATTGGGATGGTGGTTTGAGCGGTTAAACTATCTCCATTAGTGGCAAGATGACCCAAAATGTACGATCATTTAAGATATCACATTACACTAAGCAATTGATAGATGCAGTGGTTGTGAAAATGACAAGATCTTTTCACAATAAATCATTTGACGCAGATCCAATTGACGTGTTGCTTCTCTTATATTCAAACGTAAAAATTTATACACATGGGATCGATCTAGATGATCACAACTTGTAGAGTTTTAGATGAACCCCACTTACCACATAAATATTGTTGATGCGAGGTGCACCCCAAGGTCCATGTCATCGTATTATCACTTGAGAGAAGGGGATGTAAAATACCCTACCATATAATGTGTTTTTATTTTGGATGAACACTTAATTTCCTCTTAAGTGCAGTATAAAGATGAACTTCAACAATATCATGTAACCTTGTCAGTTTTAGGGCTTTGGGATGATTAATTAGTTGCATTTGTCTTTTGATCCTAGATTACTTGGTCTTGATTGGAGTCAAAACTTGCTTGTAAACAAACATCGTAAACCAAACACATTGTCCCCAATTTCTTGGATAGGGAGGCATTACGCTGTCCAAGTGAAAATTAATCTTTTCTTTATTCAAAATTTGTCATCTTAAACATTGTGTCATATCATCTAATTGGTGCAATTATGCTATCCATTTGAGTCTAAACCAATTCCCAAATTATCTTTAAGTCCATTAATAGTTCAAACTCGAAATTGCACCTTTCTAAGTTCATAAGGTTGATGTGTTAATTGAGTTCACCATTTGCACTTGACTTGAGGGAACTTGGGTTCAATTTTCTCTTTGGATTGAAGGTCATTTATAGACTCTTCATCTATCTCACCATTGTGAACTTGGGTCATCAAATGTATCTCTCACACTTCAAGTTCTAAAACATATTTTATATTACCATTCTTATTAACATGTGGCAACTTTGTGCTGCTCATTTGGTTCTAGTTTTATACTTAAGAATTCTTGCATGTTTTCACATCATGAGTTTCTTGGTTTGCATTATCTTCTTCCTAATCCAAATGCCGTTCTTCTAATTTTCTAGTAGCAACTCATTGAAATTGAACTAGTTTTTACAGTATTGATGTATTTTAAAAGTCTACATTCTAGTGTACTAGTTACACTCTAGGCATTTTGAGTTATCATACCCTCTTTCAATTCATACGATTTCAACTTTTCCCAAGGTTGAGTAAATTCGTGAACATCATTCTTCTAATTGTGTGGTATTACGCCACCCTCCCTATTATAGTCTCTTTGGTTACCTAGTCACCTTATTTAGAAAAGAATCAAAACACGTACCTTGTTTAAAACGTTTGCAAAACATTTCCACATCTAGTCAAACATAAAGGGCAACTTTTTTAGACATGACTCAAAGGTACACTTGTAGTGGGGTCCCTTATGAACCTAGTTATGAGAAGGAACATTATTTTGATGGTTAAGATAATTCAGTGGTCTTTGAGGACATTCCAACAAGAAGAAGGTTTTTTAGACTATCAGCTTCAAGAGGACAAAGATGAAGCCCTCATAAGGTTGATAGAATTAGGAGCTGGACTACCTTCATATTTTCCTATAGAATAATTACATATTTTAGTTAGAGAGGAGAACAACAACAAGAGCAAGTTTTCTAAAACATTGCACAATCAAACATACCTTCTTCATCTAATAAAGGCAAGGAAATACTTATAGAGTCAAAACCAAATGATTGAGATCTTGTCAACAAGATCAAGAAGATAAGTCAACAATATGCAGATCAACTTATCACAAATTTGATAGACTCTTTAGTAACTACATCAATCCACAATGATGCTTCAAAAGAACAGGGAAATATGGTTGAAACAATACAAAATCTATTTGAGAACACAACCATGATAGATCAAGATAACTCAATAGAACAACCCAAATCCCAAGAGGTTTCGTAACACACTCTGTTAGGCATAGAGCACACATTTTTCAATCATCTAGAGCCTCTTGTTCCTTTGGAAAACCAAAGACCCAAACATTCGATACGCATTGAAAAAATCGTACAAAATAATTTGTCTAGTTCATCTAAATTAACATGTACAATGGTGAATAGATAAAAAATTCTCAAAAATCAACAGAACATGGTTGATTTAAGGCAATAGATTCCTAGTAATCAATCACTTACCTAATCGACTCAAGGAGTGAACCAAAACCAAGTCGAGGATCATAGGGTGTATATCCCTACCAAATTCACATAACAATAGGGGCACATTCCACCCCAATATAATTATGTTCCACCCACAAATGCACCAAACATGCAAGAGTGGAACTCCATGACAGAGATTGTGTCACATTTGGAGACATGAAACATGATCAAAAAGTAAAAATTCAATGAGATATGTCCATATCCATTTGATTTATCTATTCTCTAAGTCCCATTTCCACCTCATTTTGAGGCACCTAAATTTGAAAAATACAAAGGAAAGGGTGACCCATGTGAACACATTCAGACATTTTTCATAATATGCCAAGAGGTGGCTTACAGTAGCGTGTTCTTACTTTGATTATTTCCATGAAGTCTAGCAGGACAAGCTTTAGATTGGCTATTCAAGCTATCCAAGAGATCATTTGTGGATTGGAATGACTTATTTGAAAATTTCATCAATCATTTCTCGTACAACTTTAAGCATGAATTGACCATTATTGACTTGTGAAAAGCTAAACAACGTGATGGAAAAATCTTCGCTGCATATCTATAGAGATGGATAGCATTAACAAGTCACTTTCAACATAATTTTATAGACAAACAGTTGACAAACATATTTGCACAGAACCTACACCCTTAGGTGGCATGCAATCTATGGCTTGCTTGCGCAAACACTTTTGAAAAAATCATAGACAGGGGTGTCCAAATTTAGAAGGTTCTTATTACAAAGGGCCTTGTCAATATTTTCTCAAAGGGTCAAACGTCAAATCAGATTCTATCCTCTAGTCAAATAGTTGCACAAGAAAAGCCTAAGGACTTTAACAAGAATAAGAACATGGTTGGAAATAGTGTGACTAAAACAAGACACATACAAATGGTGTAGGCCCTACCAGCCCCAAATGTACAATTAGCTCCACCTAATCCACCACCTAATTTGCAAAGACAACCTCCATGGAGGGCATTTCATAATCAATACAGAGTCTTCAACAAATTGGGAAAATCAGTTAAGGCAGTGTTTCAAAAGCTCGTAGTAGCTAACCTGATTGTATGGCCAGTACCAAGGCCATTTATTCAAGATCAACCAAAATTGGATTTGTACAAGGAGAATGAATGGTGCAATTTCCATTGTGTTATTGGATATGGTGCATATCGGTGCATCCAATTGTAGCTCCTGATTGAAGATCTAATTGAGAGTGGTAAAGTCGAGATCAAATTGGCCTCACAAGGCACTAATCAAGATATAGGAATAAACCAAGATCCATTTCCTCAACACAATCGACCACCACCAAGGAACAATCAATAGAACTAAGGACAAAATCATAATCAAAATTAGGGTCAAAATCGCAATCAACATGATCGTAATTAGGAGCATAATATCCATGCTAACAACTTGGGTTACAACATGCCTTATGACTATAACAACACTTTGGGATGGATTTTCGCATACCACATTACCACTAATACTGTCAAATCTTGTGAATCATATCATTTTCCTTGTAGTATGGGACCCAATATTATAAGGCCAATACCCTCTTGCTCTAATAATACCACATTGAGTTTGCACAATTCTATTGCAACTTCATTTGTATGATTTACTATTTCTGGACCCCACCCTTATTCTAATTAAAATGGTACCTTGTCAACTCAAAATTGTATCAATGCAATTAGATGCCCATGAGTCACCCTCCAAGGCCCTTTTCCTTTGTCTTCTGATTATACTGGCTCCTTGCCACCTCTAGGTTATGTAGTCGCAACTAGATGCTCACGAGTTACTCTCTATGGCCCTTTGCCCTCTTTTTCCATAGACCCCAATGTGAACATTATGCCTTCAGTTCTGAAGCCTAGTACTGTGCCAACAAAGGCCAAGTTGAATCATCCTAATGTAGATAAACTTTCTAGTCTATCAGACCAACTAAGCAAAACCCTATGCAGATTTCCATTTTGGATCTTTTATGTACATATGAATTCCATAGAACTATTCTAAATAGCCTTTTACAAGAATCAACTGTTCCCAAAGATATAAATCTTGAACAATTTCAAACACTAGTTGGACACTTATCTTCGCTTTGTCAGCATATGTTTGATCAAAAAGATATGTCCACCCTAGGTCCGAGCCATAATAACCCATTACATACTGAGATAATTATTGAAAACCATAAGATCAAGTGGGTTATTATAGACAATGGTTCAGGGTTGAACATAATATCCCTTAAATTGGTACAAAGATTGGGCTACACTGAGAAGGACATCTAGCCAAAAACAATCACCATAAAGGATTATGACAACGTCGAGAGGGAGTCTTTTAGTACTATCTGGTTGCCGATCATTTTTAGGTCTACTTTCCACCACACATTACTTCATATTGTGGACATTGAGCTTCCTTATAACATACTTCTTGGTTATCTTTGGATATATGAAGTAAAAATCATTCCATCCACCTTGCACCAGTGCCTTAAGTTTCCCCATAATGGAATCAAGGTCATTATTCCCGCTGATCAGTAGCCTTATCAATATTGCAAACACCTTAAGGCTAAGTTCCTCAATTATAACTATTGTCCAGGTTCTGAATTCATTGCAAAGAAGAACAAATCCATTGTTTCACATCCACCTCTATCCAATTATATCAACCCAAGTAACTTGGCTTCTACTTCGGTTAATCCATTTCCCACAGTTCTTGCAAAATAGGTTTGTGATAGAAGAAGTGGGAATTTGCACATACTGTCTTAAGGATGCCTTCCATGTTACAAAGTTGCCAAAATATCCTAAAACATTTGGTAGGACAAAGCCATCCAAGAGCCCAAACAGACCCACCTTGATTTGGCAACCAAAAAAAGAAGAATGAAAACCACCTGTGGTATTTGTACCTGCTACTTAACCAAAGAAGGATCAAGAGGCTTTTACAAAAGGAGACTGGTTATATTATGAAGGCCTTGTTGATTGCTTTCAGAATCCAAAGTATCCAATTCCTAATCAGATCATGGATCATCTTGATTATATAGGAAGTGACCTTGGCTCATAAGCCCAAGGAATCTTGGAACCCTTATCACCTGGAGTACCTAATCTAAATCATGGTCTCAGATTTATACTGCCTGTGTGTGACCTCATGACTTTTGATAGTGATTCTTCTGAATCGACTAGTGATGAGACTCCTGGTAATGACTTAACATCTCATTATAACCTTTTTGACAAGCTTGTTGAATCAAATTTATTTGACCAAAATTCCATTATGACCATAACACATGTTTATCCTATTGGAGCTTACCGTCCTGAAGCGAGAACCCATTCCACTATCGAAGCTTCCCTTACTAAAGCAACACCTCATTATTACGTATGCCTTTTCCATCCTAAACTCATTATCTGATAATGGTGGATCCTTTGTAAACAAAGATGTTAAAGATATTTTTGCAAAATTCAAAATCAAGCACAAAAAATCCATGCCTATAACTTGCAAGGCAACATACACGCTGAGGTGTCAAACAAGACTATTGTAGCCATTTTAAAGAAGATTATCAATGACGCTAATTTTAATTGGCATTTGCAAATCTTTCCTACCCTTTGAGTCGATAAAACCAGTCATCAAACCCTCACATGAGCCACTCCATATTATCTTGTTTATGGCACAAAAGTTATTATTTAAATTCAGATCAAGTTGCAATCATTGCGAGTCTATTTGGAACATACTGAAGATGATGAAGAATATAAAGTCTCAAGGTTGCAAGAACTAGAAATTCTTGATGGTAAGTGTTTGGCTGCCCTAGAAAAATTATAAGCCTATCAGAATAGATTGTGGAGAAGCTACAACAAGTGCACTCTCCCTTGGGAGTTTGAGATTGGTGAATTGGTCTTGAAAGAGAACCAGAAGAACACAAATGCTGAACACAAGAAAAAAGGTAAGTTTCAACCTAATTGGTTGGGACCATATGTTATCACAATGAACTATGGATCAGGGGCATATCGACTAGCTAAACCACTTCCTGAGCCCATGAACATTATGTATATTAAGAGGTTCTATGCATGAATAAATTCAAATCATTGTCTACAAAACCCCTTACTTGGGAGCAACTTATGCTGAAGTATTTTACCCTGCCATTATAACCTCGATCATCCTCTCATGGACCATATTATTTTGACCTACCCTAGAATGTTATTTTGAGAACTTTATTCATTTCATGAATCTAGATAGTAAAGGCTTTTAGACTATTGACATTTTGAACACATTTTATCTAACCCTATTCCGTCCTCTTTTGGAACATATTCAATCTATACTACTCTTTGGACCTCATTCATTCTAGACCGTTCTATTTGAGAACCACATTCTTTACTATGTCTTGGGATTGTTGTAACTTAGAATCTTTTATCCCTTGACCAATTATGATTCTAATTATGAATCATCGACATTATGAACACATTCGATGTCAGTTTTCCAAAGCAAATAAACATGGATAGTATCTCATCACTTTTTCTATAGACGAGTGAGCACGATTTCATCTTCAGCTCAGGATCTTTGCCTACTGGATGGTTCTTCAGAATTTATCTAATGTTGCACATTGTTCTATTATCTTGCTGCTATTGGGTAGGCATTGTTTCCTTATTAGGATCCTCGATCTCATCATTTGTGAGCATGTGTTGTTGCAACTGACTTTAGCTATTATTGGAGCTCTTAGTTCCCTGAGCCATTGTTTATATTCATGAGTGTCATTGTAGCTGACTTAGCTGTTTATTGAAACTTCTACTATTGGATAAGCATCTCCTTGACTAGTTAGTTCCCCCTTGTACATTTTTTATCCCATAAATACCAAAAATTATTAGAAAATGATCCATAAAAGAACAAAAACATTATCTTACACTTTTGTACATTTTGATCTCCATGCTCTTACCATTTTGAAAGTAATTATCCAAAAAACTTGTCATTATGCAAGACCATTATAATTTGTACACTCTCATCATTTTACACGCCCATCTCTTTCTTTTTCTTCTACAATATTTATCATGTTTTCTGTTCATCACCTTTTCTACTATCCCACTTCTCGGGAGAACTACATTTGGCCTAAAGTTTAGGTTAGAACATGCATCCATGGAACTATATAGGCAACGTTCACTTATCTTGTACATTTGGAGTTAGCTCGACCAATCCCTTCCTTTTCTTCTCTTCCCCCATTTTTCTATGTTGTTCCTCTTTAATTAAGGAACAACCTAGTATCCTTGTTCTTGCAACATTGTTGTTGAAAGTAAAGCCTCTACTATATGTGCTTGAATAACTATTTTTAAATTGCACTAACTTGGTTTTTATTTGTGTGTGTTTATTTGAGTTTTATTGGTGTTTTGTTGTTTTTTATTGTGTCTAGTTGTGATTTTTAGTGTCTTCATTTATTTCTTCTTCTTTCCTTTGGCTATTTCTTCTTATTTTTTTCTAGTCTTGTGTTTTCCTATTTGATCTTGTCCTTTTCTTTGGTTTATCAAGAACATCTTGATGGTCCACATAGATCTTGATTATTTATGTAATCATGTTATAAAGTTGTTTTATTTTAAACATTATTGTTCCTACTTAAGTCTTAATTATCTTGATTTTAAGTTAGGTTCATTTATGTTTTTCTTTTTTCTTTATCTTTGTTTTTTTATTTAAATGTAAATAACTATAACTCTGATTTTGGTCTATTCGTACCATTATATTTAGTTATAGGTATTCACATTTGAACCAGCTCCACGTAATTAAAATGTCATGTCCTCATAAGTTTTTCATCTTATGATGCCTAATTTATTCTATTATAGAAAACACTTTGTGATTTGGATTCACATCTAAACATCAACACAACTTCAATGAACAACTCTCATGATCACTATGCATAAACTAGGCTCAATAGGTTTAGCACCTGACTCAATGCTTAGACATGCATCTTTTAGCATACATCATGAGTCTAATCAAATAATTGATCATTTTTCATCATCCCTCATTCCATTCTCTTCCAATTTTGGGTGAACTACATTGGCGTGAGGTCTATTTGGACTATGTAGATAGCGTTTGGATACATGATGTATCTCGGGCTAGCTCGACCATCTTCACTTTTATTTTCATCGCTTTCATCACTTTCATCACTTTGAACATTCTCATATGCTTGGTGTTTTGTGGCTTTCTAAAATTCATTCCACCATCACATCTATGTTTGCTCCCACTCATATTTAGTCTATGTCATAAGTTATATCCTTGAGCTATTGCTTGCCAATTTTCCCATGCTAGGGTATAACATTTGAACCAGTCAAAAATTTAAATCAACCCTACAAGGGCAAACCATTCTTTATCAGTGATCAAAATCAACCCTACTAAGGCAAAATTATTTATCACACGATCATATTTTCTCTACTGTAGCACATTATTATTTATTCTCTCTTTGGAGACAACGTTTCTCCTTTTTATTCTAATTCCAAGCTCTCCACACTTTTGCCCATAATGGTAATATTTTAGTGTGCAACTTGTCTCAAAATTGATCAATTCTGAATCACGTAACTTGCACCCTAGATTTGGGTGTGTTCAAAGTGTATTGCTTCTATTTTTGGATTGTATCCTTCTCATTCCCCCCATTCTTGGGGCCCATTATATTCTAATTATCTTTTGATCATTGATGAAATCAATGCATCCAAGCATTAACTCATCTTAATTTAATCTATTCCATGGGTTAATCTTACTTTCTCTCTCTTTTTGAGAGTCCATCCTTCTCTTTCATCATAATATGTTCTCTCGAGGGGCATCATAAGTCATTTTTAATTTCTTCTTGACAACTCTTTTCTTTGAAAAGATGTTGATTCGCCTAAATGTTTTGATATACGTTCTCAAATAGGGGTAAAATGTAGACATCCAATTCTTAACACCATTTATGTTGAAATTGTCAATCTTACTCAAATTGCACTCAAATGCTCAATTTAGGCCAAAATCATTTAAACATGATAAATGATTTGAGATTGTCATCTATAAGTGCTGATTTAAGCTAATGTATTCCTAAATGGGGTAATGCATTTTATGTGATTCTTAACTTTTCTTAGATCATTTCGAGTCAAAATGATGATTCCATATTTTTGTGGTCTATATCACTCTTTTCTTCTAATTTATTATTACACATCATGTACCTTTGTTATTTTGTGTCGCCAACATCCTGAATAGTATAACTGTCTATATGCATCTAACATCACCTTCTCATTCCTTTCGAGTCAAGTTACGACCCAGTAATATGACTTTCTGACCATTTTAATTAATTGTGCACCAATTTCCAAAGAATTGCACTAAAATTGATTAATCTTACTTATGAAAATTAATTCAAATTAAGATATTAAGAATTCTATGGAATAAATTGGAAATTAATTTTGAATATATGCATTAGTTAATGACATGATCAATGGGGTAGCATCCATAAGCCATACATGTAATAAATAATAGGTTTATGGGCACCCATGCTTCATTAATGCCCCTTCCTCCCAAATCATTGTGAAGATATTTATGGATTTATTATGCAATATTAGATTAATTTATGGCCACACATCTCAATCTTGAGATGGATGGTCATGGTTGATCCTAACTCATTTAGAAAATCTATAAATAGGAGGCCATAAAACATCTTTTTAAGCTAAAATATTATAGGCTTATAATGCAAAATTATCTCCACAAGCTTTCTTTGTGTTGATCATTGTGTTTTATTTGCAAGCTTCATTTGATAGGCATAGATTATATTTCTTATCTTGAGCCTAAATTATGCATGGTGATCTTGAGATGATGGAGAAGCTTGGCATCCATTGTTGACAAATACAAGAACACCAAATCAAGGGAGAAAACATGCTTGGAGCCGCTCTTAAATGGTGGAATCAGTTGGAAAGGTAATATGAGTATGTGCTTTCTTTCAAATGCTTCTTATTGTCATTAGAAAACTTCATTGAATAGGTTGGCTTAGATTGTTAGTTCTTATGCATTCTTTGTATTTTCATGACTAATGTTTGAACTGATCCTCTTTGTAATCTAATACTACATCATGTACCTTTCAAATTCAAGGGAGAAACTAATGGTGAAATTTGACACTTCACCTTCAAATTCTATGGGAGTGCATTTTCAATATTTATTTATATTTTCTTTATTTTGAATTTATTTTCATTAATGTTATATATTTATTTGTATCAATTCCTAACATGCCTCCATGTGATTCAAAGATTGCTTATCTCGTTCTCTACAATTGAAATGATGTAGGAAATATATTTCAAGATTTGTAAGTCACAATCCTCTCAATATGATAGTATTGAAATGTCCACTTGTGTTTTAAATTAAACCCAAAATATATATTGCCAAGGTGATCATATAGTATAGATTTCTGTCATCAAAAGTATATGCTATCTCTTTTCATGTGTCTACAAATTTTTTCAATGTGATATCTCATGTTGTCACTACCATGAGTACCCAAATTAATGTAACATGTATTGCATCAATTTGATTCAGTAACACTCTAAATTATTATAATGTCAAGTTGATAAAGGATAATTTTCCTAATGGTCTATACAATCAAGGGCTCCTTTCTCTATAAATTCATACTAACTCAAAAATTGTATGTGGTATAAAAATATTGTTGCTTCCATCTCTCAATCGATGTGTAACTTATATATCCTCAATTACAATCTCAACTCACAAATTCAACTCAGAGTCATACAAACATGAAAAGAAGAGTAGTTTCTAGATACCACCAATTGGAAAAACCTAAAAACTTTGAAATGCTAAGATATTTATAACTACATGCAACATCTGGAATATCCATAATTAACATATACAAAACACTTCAATCCTATATGCACATAATTTGATGTCTCATTTTGAAATATGAATCCTTGTGTTCCATATAGGCTGAGTCACTAGGTCAATAACTAGTGACTCAACCAAGTGTCAACAAATACGAGTCATGCATAATGAACAAAAGTATCAACAAGATGATATATGTAGATGCATCTCAAGAGTATAATCACAATTTGTATCAGCTCAGAATATTTTAAAAATGTCCATAAATTTTAGCTGCAGTCCACAAAATCAGGTCAACAACATGGATTAATGTCAAACTTGAAATTTGACTCTTGATGCTTCCTTTGAAATCATGTCATATTGGAACCTGTATGGAAAATGTACAATTAAATGACACCCTTTCAAGGTTTCATTAGGGATCTCCATTAAGCCACCCTTTTTATTTTTTAACTCAATGAGAAGAGTTTGTAAGCTACCATTTTTTGGGTTTTTAATATACACCACAAGTATATAAATGTAGGCCTAAACTAGGCTACCAAATGAACAATAAATGTAAAATTCCAATCTCCATAACTTCAAATGCACAAAACCAATCTAAGAAATATATAACACATTGTAATACACATCCTACTCAAATGATAAATATCTCAAACCAAAACATATCTCATGATTGTGCTACAAATCCATCAACTCAGGGCTAACAATTGGAATATGTAGATACACAATCAATCATATGTACTACAAGTTAAAAATATATGTGGGGAGATGGTTAAAATCTATAATTTTCTTAGCAACTGGGCGCTCATCAAATATACCAGGAGACATCAAGAACATTAACATCATATGTATTAGAAGAAATAATTTTGGATTAGTATGGTAATGATAAAAAAAATCTACAAGGTAAAGTGCATAAACATCATGGGAAGTGATATTGACATCAACATCATTATTTATAATGGATTCAACTCTTATATAATTTAGGGATTATATATTAATATAAACTTTCCATCTAGAATGATCAATCCAACTAGAATGCATTTGCATTATGAACTTAGTAGGTGGATTTCACATAAAAATGCTTGACAGAATGAGTGTTTTGCTACATGACATACATGGATGTAAAATAAAAAATAATAAATGGAGGTATGACATCAATGCCCACAATGAGAACATGTATGATTACCTCTAAGAACACATAATGAATCAAACACAATAGGATTGACAACTTATCTATCACATGAAACTTATATATCCTAAATCGATATGATACTTATTGAGTAGATATGTCTCGCATACTCGCACAACATATGAAGGTTACAAAATATGAGTTTGATAAAGTGTATGATTCATAATGGGATTATACTATTGCTTTGGTTTGGAATAATAATAGAAATAATCTTAGTAATTATAAAAATATGCAGAATATAATAGATATCTCAAAACAAGAGATATTTATGGGTAAATATGCCTAATATGCATCTCAAAAATAGAACAATTACCCTTAAGGTAGGACAACAACATATAATACTCCTTAAGGGAAGAATAAATCTACAAGATCTTACAATATGGAAGAAATAACTCTACAAGAACTTACAATATGGGAATGCCACTTTGAAGAGGACAACGTTAAAATGTTTTTCAAATAAAATACTCTTCACTTAGTTTACATGATTCACAATGATTTTCATCTCCTTTACATAGTTTACTAATAATGAATGGATAAACCTATAATTCCAATGTAGGCCAACTCATTACTCAATATTACTATTTCCATAAGTTATGCATTTTACCCAATATAACTAATATACCATCAATGCATATACATCATAATATCATATCCATAGGTACATAACATGCCATCCTTCCTTTACATGTTTCATCCTCAAAACATGCAAAGCACATAGATAATAGGTATTTATCAAATCATTACGCACTTACGCCATGCCTTATCATTGAACCACATATATGTGATCTTGGTGAGTGAAAACACTCCAAACTTGGTTCTAAATTTATTGTGCTACTCTGATTCCATCCATGAGCATAGTCATTCCTCTTTGGTTTCCATGCATAGCCATAGTGATTGCTCCTCTAACTATATATTCCATATTCTATTGTGCTGATATGATTCTGTTCATAATCACAATTATTCCTCTTTGGATTTCATGCATAGCTATGGTGATTGCTCCATTGAATCTATGTATGTCCATAATTGGTACTCCTTTTAGGCCATGTATAACTATAGTGATTATTGCTGTGATGCTCCTTGACATGCCTCCATGATTATTTCCTCATGATGATGTGGGTATCTATATGCTATGATATTAGTCTTTTTTTAACACTTTAATTTTGTCAACATATTCTTCCACTATCTATGTTTCTTAAATCATTGCTTCTGTTATAAGTGCATCTTCCATATATGCTTTTTCTAGTGCTTTTGTCTCTTGTGTAGATGAAGTGATTTTTCCACTTGTACTTTTTATTCATTTTCTTCTTGTTTTTATTTTAAATCTCCATTATGCTCTTCTTCATAATCTTCATGTTCATCCTCATGCTCTACCTTGACCTTAGTGTCACGCTCTATGTGACATCTTGCAAGGTTACCTTTTTTCCTTTATGCCAAAGATTCATGAAATTCTTCTTCACTTTAATATTTGATTATGCCCACAATATATAAATAATGATATTCAAAAACAATATTCAATCCATCCATATCCAAAACATAAAAATAGGAATGTAGAATATATTTTCCTATAGTGAGCTTCAAATCTTAAGAAACTTATAGAATCTTACTATCTTTTTGAGTTGCCTTAATATTATTTGTTTGAACGTGTAGATGCTGCTCCAAGTTCCTATTGATGACATAACATAATAGATTTTGTGTTGAGTCCCTATTTATGACATAACACAACATTATACATATTATAATAGATATCACACAACACAATAAATGTTTGTGGGCCAAGATGCCCTAATATGTAATACACTTATAAATAGAATAACTACCCTTAAAATAGGGTAACATCGTACAATGGTCCATGAGGAAGGAATAAATCCACAAGATCTCCCAATATAAGAACATCACTTTGAGTGAGACAATGTGCCATTTTGGGTCCAGTATGCTTTTATCAAATAAAATATTCATCTCCTTTATATAGAAGTCTATTACTTATAATGAATTATAAGCCCCTAATCTCATTGTACGTTGATTCATTACCCTATATGAATAATTGTATGAGTTATCCATTTGACCCAATATGACTAACTAATGGGGGATGTGTGACATATGCCAAAATATCCATAAAATATACATAGTAATATCACATCCTAGATACATAACACAATATCTTTCATAATCACACATTAGGTGAAGGTTATACCACCAAAATTTGAACAAATGTATGATTCACAATGGGCTTATATTCTTGTACTGTATTGGAAACAAATTTGTCTTTAGTTTTCTTGGTGGCATGAGTGACAATAGGGCTAGGAATATGTTTCTAGTTGACAACAACATGCTTAGGAGTAAGCATCCTTGTATATTTTTTTTGGACACCATTTTGAGCATTTATTGTTTGCTAGATACCTTGTTGACCATATAACCTATCAAATTCTTATCTCTTAAAACTAAATTTACAACAAAATTTTATAAAAGGAGGTTGGAAATATCTTAAAACTCTGAATTATGTGATTAGATTAATTTTGGTTTTGAGTTTTAATGTGTCAAAATAGTATGTATTCTACATAGAGTAAAACCTTATCATGCAAACTAAACTAAAAATTTGCTAAAGTAATACAAAATAATTTGAGTTGGGTACCATTGAAAAATGCTCAGATGAGACTAAAACATTGTTGGGTGAATATTTTGTCATCAACAAACTGAAGACAAAATGGTTATATCAGCCACAGTGTAATGAGATAAATCTCTCCTCTCAGCAAGGGGAGGTTCCCTATAAACTATCACAAACTTAATTTAAACTAAATATTAACTCAGGGGTGAGATCATATCATCCATTTCTCTTTTTTCAGAAATAATGTTTACAAAGTGAAGGAAAACTTTTTTGATATTAACTGAATCCATAAGAAACCCACGAGAGTACAAAGCCTATCATTGCTTCTCTTGCTGTATTATAACTTATATCACAGTAGAATGAGGTGCAGCCCAAAGTCTTCACCGAAAACTATAACAAAGTGTATGATCACAAAGATAAAAGTAGTTCAAAGCCTTTCCAATGTCCTTTGTTCTAAGACACTAAAACACAAACTAAAGACAATTATAGTAGCACAAATTCTTCATAATCAACTTTAGAACATCTTTCAAATTATTTTCACTCACTCTACTTATTTAATCAAATAGATAAGATTGTATTAGGAAAAGGACATAAGAATAATTTCCTACACAACACAAGTTATTCCAATACAAAGTTTGAAAAGTCACTTGCTTTCTCATTCACTTGATAAAATTTTATTTACAATCTGAGCTCAAAGTCTCAAAATGCATTTCAATCTTTGCAAAGTTTTGCTTCCAATAACTCAAAAGATCATATAATTACAATAGAGGCCCTCTTTATTTATAGGGAGAGGCCTTGAGGATTTTTTAGAAAAAATTTAATTACTTTGACCTAGTCAAAGATAGGAGTCATTTTTGACTTAGGACTTCCTATATTTTACATGTAACTACATATGAGAAAAGTACATGTAAAAATGTCCAAAGTAGTTGTAAAAGTGCATCTGAAAGTGGAAATTAAACCAAGAAAAAAATAGTTTCAATTTGTATCCCCATCTTTCTTCATGTGAGCATCGTACATAGTGAAAGCTGCTTGTATCTCGATACTGTCTGGACTAACAATGTTATTAAAAATCATCTTAGCTTTGACTATGGCATCTCTTACTATTGTGACTAATTTTGCATGACTAGTTAACCTGGTCTTCAGATTATCTAGAGTTAACTGATTATCTAGAATATTGTCCATAAAGGCTATTAAAAATGCCTTATCTTCAAATTCTTTCTGGAACATACCTTTAAATTCTTGAATCATTTCTTCTATTGAAAGGAATTGGTTATTATGTGATGTAAGTTTTCAAGGCAGGTCCTCCAATTTATGGAAAAGACTGACATCACTTTGTTTACTGAGTTTCCTTGAATATTCGAGGTCACTGATTAACTCTTTAAGCCCCTGACTCCTATATGTCAATGCCTCTTTAGTTTCAGTGTAAGAGTCTCTATCAGTAATGACACCAATTGATATTAGAGTGCTTATTTTTAGTTTCCTCATATCTACCCATTTTTTAAGATACTTTTCTATGCTTTCAATATCCTGAGAAATAACATTAATGAGATCATCAAGTTTTGCTCTTATTTTTATCATTTTATCTGTCTTCTCAGATAACTCTATGAGTAAGGAAACTCCTTGTGCATGCATCTTGTTCAAGTACTCTTCAATTACTTTTCCTTTGAGATAGGTCTTTTCCACTTTCTGAATAATGGGGTCTTCTATGGAAATGGCCTCATGAGTCACTATTTCTGGAGTGAAAGTAATTATCCTTACCACTGCAGTCAATTGTTCCACCATTGCTTTGTAGTGATCCTTCATTTCTTCTTCTCTGTCAAATTTATGAATTAGGATGTCCATGGCTAATTGCATATCACTCTTAGCACTTTCATGAGTTATTTTACCTAATTTAACTCTAGAGATAGAGTAATCATTTATATCAAAATTTTCAATGGTTGCATCCTATGGAGGTCTTAAATTTTTTAAAAATTTGTGTCCCTTATCTCCAATCATTTTTGAAAGAATCTGGGGCTTCTTTGGATCCTTGACTTTTACTGGCACCATTTTATTGAAATCAAAGTCATCTAGAGAGATAGCTTGTTTCTTCCTTTTGGGTGTATAAGCTGATAATCATGGTGGGAGCACATAAGTACTTACATTAGGATATATATCTATTATTGGCATCATCGGAGCTGCACTTGCATAGGTAGTGGAAATAATAGGTGGAGTATCAGTGAAAACTACACCTTTTACTAAGTGATCAAAAGGAGAACTATCTTCAATATCAAAAGATGGGGATGAAAAAATGGGAATTGACCCTGAGGAATGAAGAATATCTTCAAAAGTGCTTTGAGGGTTGTCAAAAATTATTTTGGAAGGAGAGGGTGATCCAAAAGAGGGAACACTAATCAGAGAAATAGGTGAAGGAGTTGCAATAAGTGTGTCAAGCATGGAAGAAGAGATTCCCATTTCTTGTTGCACATTCTCTTGAGGAGATAAAGTTTCCTTTTCTGGTTAATCTGTAGGCCTATCGTCAGTCGCCATCTATTCCATCACTAGTTCTTCAGTGGTTTGTTTCTCAACTTCCATATCTTCTATTTCTAACTCTTTTTCCATAACTTTTGACTTCTTCATCACAAATATGATCTTAGGCTTATGTGGCTTGGAAGAAGGGACATCACTTTTGTTCTTCATCCTATTTTTTGCTTTTCTTCTTGTTTCCTCTTAAAATTTAGCTTTTGAACCTGTGATGAATTCTTTCAAAGTAATTCCTTTATTTGCTAACCAATTATTGGTGTTTGCCACTAAGGTTCAAATATTTTTCTCAAGGAAGTCAACTCTTTTTGTGACCATTGGATTGGAGGAAGAGGGGTATTAGCAATCTATTCAGTATTGTATCTATCATTAATTAAATCTCTATCATCCACTAAATTCTTAGGGATATCAGCAAGTCCCAAATATTCAATCTATTCAAGAGATAACCTACTGTAGTCCATTTTTTTGACATCTTCTAATGTTCTCAAATATACCCAAACATCCTCAATCATAGGTTCATGAAATTGGGTTTTCCTTCCAATTATATCCTTCATGCCCCTGTAATCAAAATTTGGTCTTCTTTTGAATTGCTTCAAGGTTACGAGTTGCATTTTAGTTTCCATGGCTCTAGCTTTTCCAATGGTTAACACTGAAAACCTACCAATTTCAACTGGGAACTTGAAACCAGGCTTCTTGAGTTCCATCTATTTATTATGCATGATGATCATTTGTCTGCATAGTTCCATTAAGACTAATTTATCTAGGAGAAATCTTGGAAGCATATAAGGATGACCTTGGAAAAAGCCAACCCTCATGTATGAGAAAGAAAGAAATTGTAAGAACCTACATCCAAAATCATTCACAACTGTCCAGACCTCATCTAAAAATATCCTTTGTTCTAATTGAGGATAAAAAAGACATAAAAATATTACAAAGAAAACATCATTTACTCTCTTAAAATAATGAATAAAACCCTTCAATTTTAACTAAGAGTAGTATTGATACACTGGGGTTACTCTCCTATCTCATTCTGATGTTAAACCTAGAAAGATTCTCATTGAAGCTACAATATACACCAGATAAGAAGTCATGTAGAATCTGAAGGTAGTGGATACCTTCATCAATTTCTCATGCAAAGCATTGCTGACTTGTTCTCCCAAGAAGATGATTTGTTTGCCTTGGAGTATTATCTTGATGAAGGGATACATCCATTCATGAAACTGTGAGGAAGAGGGCAAACCTCTTATCCTACTAAGAAGAGTTATCAGATTACCAACTTCTTCTATAAACTTACTTCTTGGAAAACTTTGTGGTCACCTTGACAAATTTTCTTTTGGAGTCTTGAGCCATTTATTGTTGATTACCTTCTTCACTCTTTTAGGATCTTTGTCATACTCTCTTTGTGCTTCAACAAAATCAAGCTTTATCACTTTTGTAGCAGGAGGGCACATGAACACTTTATCAATGAACTCATGATCTAGTCTAATTATCACATTGCCACTAGCATCCAACACAACTCTAGTATTCTTATTATAGGACTGAGTACAGTGGAGAACAAATTTTGTGTTGTGAGCTGCTATAGAGAAAGAAGATACCAAATGAATATTCCTGTCAATTATCTTCTTCATTTCATAGCTGGGATTGCTTGAATTAGTTATTTCCACAAACTCAGCCATGTCCACATGACCAATCTTTGTATTTCTAATATCATCAACATTAGAAGTAATCGAGGTGATTGGAAAAACACCTTGATATTAAAATAAAAAGAGATCCAAACTATTGAAAACAAAACCAAATAAAAAATCCCAACCTAAAGGAAAAGAAAACTCAAAAAATAAAAACCTAGAAGCAAAAGACTTACCCGACAATCTCGAAGTCCTAAGCTCGACGGTTGGCAAATTCAAAATCTTACTCGCTTGCACGTTTGAATGGTTGCAGGGAGGAGTCTCAAAAAACTTAAAATGATAATAAAATGGAAATAAAAATCCCCAAATGAGTTTCAACAACTTGGTGCATGTGACCATAAATGCCGCATGAAATTCAAGATTTTAAAAAAATCTTTACTTAGGCAGCAAAAATTGCTGCCCTTGCATATGATAGGGGAAAGCTATGCACTAGTGACAAAAAGTGCCACCGATGCATGGAGAGAAGGAAAAATGTAAGAGAAGCAAAAAATGCCACTTATGCATGGAAAAACCAAAAATGTAAGAGTGGCAAAAAATGCCGCTTATACAAGAAGAAAATGAAAATTTTCTAACACCTTAAAAATGATCAAAATTGACATTTTGATTAGATGAAGATTACAATGGGTTTCATGATTTTTAGGAAATCATGATGAGGGAGTGTTCTAAACTATCCTAAGATGTCAGTCAACTTCACCTAAGATCAAGAGAATCTTGTCTCGAATGATGAACTTAGAGTGTAGATTACGAAATGAACAAGTTTCATACGGGTTGTCCACAAAACAAGCGTAACTGGTTTTGGGAACAGCAAACATATAATAAAAATTCTATTAAATTTTATTTGTGCTTTATCAAGAGTATGATAAATTACCATGATTACATCCTTATCTCTCAATTATAACAAAAAATGTGACAAATGATTGAATTTTTAGCATGGTTAAAACATGTTACAAAGTGATATAAACAAACTTACATTTTCAAAAAGCTTCTAACACAAACACTAATTATATAAAATCATTTTAAATCCCCTTTCTATGAAAAACTCATAATGCTCATTTGGACACCAGATGCCCATGATATGATAATTTAAAGCTTTGTAGTTGGTTTATATCCTAGTTTTCCTTCACAAATGTAAATTTTGGTTTTTTGTATAAATTTTGAAACTTTAAAATATATCAACTGAATGTCTTAGAACCCAATGGAACTCACTCATTGGAAATCTAACATAGTCTTGTTTCTAAAACACTTTAAAATTTTAAAAATATGTCACTATGCAAAAGTTATGGTAGAAATGGCAACAAAAGGTTTGAGTTTCCATGATTATTAAAAATAAAATAAAATTTGACAGGTTTGAAAATTAAAAAAAATGTTTTTTAAGTGGAGATGGTTTGATCTTGGAACCTTTAGATAACTAATGATTGTATTCCAACAAAGTAATCTACCGATTGGCCTATGTGGCAAGCTTGAGTTTCAAATGGGCTTATATAGATTTATTATAAATTTTTAGAATTGTTGGCTTTTGAAAACATGACCTTATGGTGAGAAAAATATTACAAAATTTGTTCCACCAATTCTCATATGCATTGATTTAGAACATTTAACAAGAACTTTCTATGTTCCTTGCTGAAAATATCTCCAATTTAAAATAAATAAATAAAAGGGTTTTAGCTTTATTTAATTGATAATCGACAATTTTTTATTTTGTTGTCCTAGTCATAAAAAAATCATGCAAAACAAATCAACATGTGTACAACACTTCTATAAATGTATTCTCTTTTATAAATATGAGCAACATTTTTCTTATAGCTTCATGAATCACAACAAAGATCTCTTCCTTATTATACAACCACAAGGATTATTCTAATAGTGCTCTCTTTTCTACAACAAATTAATTTTTAGATTTAAACAATCTTAAAAACATTTATGGGTTTTGTTCTCTTTTACATTAGCTTTCCCAAACATTTTGAATCATTGAATTTTGTTAAGAATTAAAGATGCCATAATTTTAGTGACATTGTCTTAAACTGTTAGAACAAATGCCACTTTGATTCCTTCTCCTTCAAAATTAAATGCTCAAAGTTTAGCTATAAAGGGAAACAAAATAAAAAAAGATTATGTTGAAATCAAGCTTATTTTTTCCATTCAAATACAAGGATATATGTAAAATGATTTTACAACTCTTTCCAATTTAAGGGGAAAACCAAAGGCAAGTGTGACCTTTCACCTTTCACCTTCCAACTCCATTCAAGTGTATTTGCAATATTTATTTATAATTGTTTTTTTTATCAGTAAAAATAAGGGCTATTACTCATCTAGTATAATATTAAGCAAAATCAAAATCCTAATAAAATTAAGTACATATGACAAAAGACCTTTCGATTGAAGATGCCAAGAGTTTATGATATTATTAAAACTTATACAAAAAAAAGGCCCGAAGGTACCCACAAAATATAAAACTAGTCATCATATGCCTCAACCAAATAAGAGACAATTATTGTAGGCTCATGAGGACACTGCTCCTCCATGACCAGGATATGAAGAGTCTCCTCCAACTGTAAAACTTTGAATGAAGTAGTGATAATGCCAATATTTATGCATATGACATCCAACTTGTGCCCTTTTACAATCTTATCCGCAACCACTACGTTAAGAAGAGTCCAAATCTAGTCAATCCTCTCACCCTAATTGAAGCCTAAGTTCTCAATATCTTCATAAACTGAAAAAGAATTGAAGAACATTGTGAAGAATTATCTAAACCCCAATCAATCACTTCACATTCAAAGTGTCTAATGTTGGAGTGGATTGGTTAGGATATTTCATTGCATGCAATACATATTCAACAGAGGCCCCTTAGCCTAACCTAGCTTCCAGCTGAGCTCTAAACAAGTTCATATACATCCATTTCAATAGTTTCTAATCCTTCACCCCTTCAATCAGAACTCTTTGCCAAAAATTTAAAGTTTCTTCCACAGTCATATGAGTGATTTTGTAAAACAACGTGTTGTAATAAGAGATATACAAGGAAATACAATAAATGATTTTACAACTCTTTAAATTCTAAGGGAAAAACTAAAGGCAAGCGTGAATTTTCACCTTCCAACTCCATTCAAGTGTATTTGTAATTTTTTTATAATTGGTTTTTTAACTGGTAAAAAAAGAGGTTACTACTTATCTAGTATAATATTAAGTGAAATCCTGATGAAATCAAGAAAATATGATGAAAGACATTTCAACTAAATGTACCAAGATTTTTTGATAGTAATATAACTTATACAAAAGAAGCCCCAAAGGCACCCACAAAATCTAAAACTAGTCATCATCTTACTTAGCCTATTTAAGTAGTTTTTCATTTTTCTTTAAATTTAAATTACTTACTAAAAAATCAAATGAAAATAGGGTTTATTGAAAATACCTATGGATTAGAAGATGTTGCACACCACTTTGAATCCAATGACAGTGGGAGCTTATTTTTGGCTGGAAAGAATAACCTGCACACATGTAAACACTTGATAAAAATAGATCAATAGATAATTGGGTGAGCTTCTTGGTTAGAAACTAGTCTCGAGAAGTTGTGAACTTTCTCAAATGGATGTCAGCTCACTTATTTACACAATCAAGATAAGAAACATATGAAATTATCATAGATTAAATATATGACAAAAATGATAATTAAGATTCAATCCTTGATTAAGCTAGAAATATAAGTGTAATATTCATACCAATAAGCTATGGTAACATCTACATCATTCTGTATGACATCTAGTTGCTCTTCAGTGACTTTGAGAGAGGGAGAATAAACAACAACATAGAGAGCTAGCTCAAAAGCTCTATTACTCTGATCAACAAATAGGTGTTGTGAAAGTATAAGGAGATCTATGATATTGATTACATCATGTACTATTCCTGGTAGATTCATCTACATACAAAATCCATATTAAAATGATAAGAAATTAGTAAAGGATTGCAGATAATGGTCTAAGATTAAGGTCTCAAGTTCTGCAAATTAAACATAGTGGATCAATGTCGATCCTGAAAGGATCGATGTTGATCTATAAAATTGATGCTGATTCTAAATGAATCAACATTGATTCTCTCTTTGATTAAGCTTAATTAAAATAAAGAATAAATGAGATAGATTGGATGATAGAGACTGATTAACAAATACTAGCTATGGATGATATTTTAAATATTATATAAGTAGATAGCAATAGAGAAATTGATAGAAAATGAAAGAATAATACATGATGACTTACCTTGGATGCAATTAAAAACATAATGAAATTCTTATCCACAAATGCAAGCAATTTTTTAAGCTTGTGATAAAGGACGTGGATTAAACATAGCAAAATTTTGATAAAGTGTCGTTAATGACATCTCTAATTTTTCAAGAAATTTAGTAGCAATTTGAGGTTCTAAGTTTTTGGGTCTAGAATGTAAAGGTTGGTTGGGTATTTATGGATCAATGTCGATCTAGAGAATTGATGCTGATCATGGGTGAATCAACACCAATTTACCCAAATTAGCACCTTTGTTTCAATTGTGGGTAAAATTGGCTTTGATAAATGTGGAGTTATTGGTAACTACACTATATGGGGGTAAAGTGGTTAAGGGGTATATTCCTTAGGTTATTAATGGATTTAGGAGGTTAGGGGGTAGAAATGTAATAGTAAAGGCAAGTTACTGGGTTATAAATGGTAAATATATAAAACCTTAGAATATGGATTATTTAGGAGATAAATGAAAATAAGGACCTATGACACATAATTAATTGTATATAGGATATAAAATTATATGTCTACATTTGCCCCTTTTTTTGGAGTGGTATGGAATACATGTCATGAGATAAAAACCATGAGAGGTCTACTGACCAAGGTTTATGTGAGAAGGTATTGCCCCTCAAATCTAGAGTCGATAGAGGATAAGAAATGGGTAACGAGTTTGAAAAATGGTATGATGGATAGGATGAGTAGATAAAAAATGAGATCTAATAAACATGGATACATAATATGAAGTGTATGTTTTGAATTGACAGGATGTAAGCTAATACAAGCAAAGATGCCACAAGGTAAATCCCATAATAAAATACCATAACTATGAATAGGTGGGATTAAAGGAAGACAAAACAAGAGAACAAGTGATAGGGTTTAGCTGACCAAATCATCTAGTGTGCTATATGGTATGTGTTCTACCTATATATAACTATTCTCAATAAAAAAATGCACTCTTAGGACCTACTGAGGGGAGATACCCAAAAGAGTACATGCCTTGCATAGGCTATGGGACCACCAAGTGGTTAAAATCTACAAACCTATAATAGTATAGTGAAAATAATAAGCTAGATGCGGCAAGGTACCGGGATAAAGCTAAGGATTATGGCTGGATGTATATAAAATTAAAAATAGTTCTAAAATGAATAAATCAACACCGATCCAAAATGAATCATCATCGATCCACCAAATTGACACTAATTCAAAGTTGGGTATATAAGTAAGTCTAACATGGAAAAGGGCTCATTTATTATTGGTGAAAACAAAATGATGCTTAAGAGCTCAAATGACAAGTTTGCTATGAAATGAGATAGAGGCTAGTGGCAATGAATTGAGGCAATGATGACGCTCACAGGATAAGCTAGGTATATTATTTTATTTATTTTATTTATTTTTTTGGAGTTTTAAGGATTTTTGGAGGTAGGATAGGCTAGGATTATGGTAAGGTGGCATTGAAGCATCGATGCCAATTCCCTAGTGAATTGATGATGATTCATAGGGAATCAATGTTATTTCATATAAATGGTGATGATCTACATGGAATGCCATTGATCCATAAGGGATCAATGCCAATTCACACAAAAATGTGAAGGGCTTAGAGTAGAGTCTAGAGTTAGGCTAAGTTAGAGTTGGTAGGGGATTTTAGGATTACAAAGGATGTTGGTGATAGGAAAAAATTCTATTGCAGATGTGGGATCAAGTACCTTCCTTATTGGAGTGACTATGATTTCATCTTGGTGATGATGACTAGGCCCATCTGGAAGCCATAGGCTTGGGAAGGGTGCATCACTACAAATGAATCCATCGAGACATGGGCTTCTTGGTTATTTTGCTAGACCATTGGGATGTCACAACTGGGACATTTTATATTTTGACCAAGGAGATGACCACTACAAAAGATGACATATATCAAATTTTATGAATTATAGTGTAAAGAGAATGCATAGTACCTATTGATGAGCAGGGATGAGGAGCATCATTGACATGCTTATACAATGATGATGTAGAAGATATAAAATTTATTTATAGGGGGTTTACTTTTGAGACTCTATATATAGATGATACGATAAGGAGAGGTGTACTCACTATGATGCTATTGGCTATATCTTGCTATGCACTCCAAGACTTAGGGGAGGAATATTTACATAGAGCTTGATTGATGTAGTGAAAGACATGCTAGAGCAATATATGATTTTTGCATGGGCATTGAATTTATTGGTGTAGTATATAGAGCTCTAGGGTTGGAAGACCCAGAGAAATATGGATTGGATGTCATTATTATTATATAGTGTTAGGCCTATGAGCACATCAGGATAGTGCAACCCATTGGTACCCTATGGATACAATGGTATGATATAGAGTACAACATGGCCTTCCTTTGATGAAAGGCTGATCTAGCATGGGGATTTTTACAGATGGCATCACCTAAGACCCTGATTACTACTGAGGGGTCCTAGAGGGGTTGAGGGATACATACATCATTTGAAGACACTATTTATAATTTTTGACATGGATCAGGGTGGAAGCAAAGCTTATAATTATATGGAGGGAGAGGTGGGTGATGGGGAGTAGGATGGATTCCTAGATTACCTCTATTTTGGACTAGTGTGATGGTAGTTTGAGCTAGTATAGGACATTCCATGGGCCCCACACATATATAAGTAAGATGAGATAGAGTGGGAGATACCAATACCAATAATTAGAGATGTCCATATGGAGGATGATCTAGATCCATCAGGAAATGACATGGAGGATGTGGGGTGCACTCTCGTATATATAACATGGTGGGCCAAGTAGTGGGTAGCGAGGTAGGATATGATGGTGCATTCACACCAAGAGAGAGGGGACAGAGAGATGGAGGAGGCTAAAGAGGATATGGGAGATGAGGAGGATGAGAGAGAGGATGGGGGAGAGGAAGAGATAGAGGAAGAGGAGATAGATGTAATAGAGCTTATCATAAAGAGGGATAAACTAAGGGCTTAGTGTATTACCTTATAGGGACAACTAGCTACAACATAGGGGGATCTAACTGTAGTGTAGATAAAGTGGGATACCCTTCAAACTTGATTGGATGCATTAAAAGTGGGGTTCAATTGATTACATCTAAGTCATAATTTGGTAGTGGAGGCTCGAGATTGGTACTGAGTAGAGAAAGACACTATGAGGAGGAAGGAGGGGGAGAGAGAGTCATTAGTATAGATTGTTGGAGAGATGGTGGGGCTAATCACTAGACAGGTGGGGACTGTGAGTATTGATCAATATAGGGAGATGGATGTGGACATGCACTATTATGATTAGAACATTTTAGATCAGGTTCTAGATATTCCTTACTATGTTTCCCATAGAGCCACACAAGGCAGGTCTTCCAGGCACACACATACATGGTCAATGAGCATGGGGAATGTATCCCAGAGGAGAGATAGGGATAGGGAAATAGGTGGATATGGGGGAGGATATGGGAGTGGATATGGGGGTGGAGACTTGGAAAACATTCACCTAAGTAGGCTATAGTTTACACAGTATCCCATGTATTTATATGCATTGTATTGGCCAGAGAGCCATAAACATGTATACAAATACTTTGATGTACATTGATTATTTATATATATGATTCATGATTGTGGATTATGTTGTGATTATGGATTATATTATGGTTTATGGATGTTTAAAATGTATGGATTTAGATGATGTGATTTATTATAGATGTTACATGTGATGGATTTAAATGTTTTATGGATTGTTTATGGATTATGGATTATGTATTTTTATGGGATGTGATTAGATTATTTGGTCATGGATTTAATGTTCTAAATTTTTTATGGATCATGATTATTATATTATAATAGATATGATTTTGATTTAGGTAATGTTTAAAATGTTCAAAAATTAATATGGATGTGATTTTTGATTATGTGATTATGGATTAATGAGTTGAGTAGATTATGGATTATGGGATTTTATGTAAAAATGCTTATGGATTATGGATGTATATTTGATTATTGATTATGGATTATAGATTTTTATATGATGTGATTATGGATCATGGATTTTGGATTACACTATGGATTATGTGAAAAGTTTATGGATTAGGATTATTAGGGATGCCATCAATAACTTATTGATTTCATGTTTATAGATTTTTGAATTATTAGATGAGGATATTTTGTTAATATATGTGGAAAATCACAAACTTAATTTATAAAGGGCATGATTTCTTGTTATTGGCTCATACCATGACCTAAGAAAACCACTTGAAAGGAATGCCTATGTGTCCTTAACCAACTGTTAATAAGTATTATAACCACTTTAGGTCAACTAAGTTTAGGATCTTATTGATTTTGAGATTTGATTTAGGATTTGATAGAAAGTGGATTCTAAGAAGAATATGCTTCCATCTTGCATACCCAAAAGTAAGGTCAAACCTAGAATCCTTTTATTCCAATCCATGTAGACTACTCAAAGCAGGAAGTCTACCAAATTAAAGAATGCTAATTAATGCAGGAATCTTTCTTAGGGATAGTTTTATGTTTGATAACCATCCTTCGAGGGAGTGTTCTATATTTTAAAATATGTTTTTTTGAAACATCTATCCTTCAAGGGAACAGCCTATACTTTTGATATTTTGTATATTTTTGTAGATGTTGTAGATTTCATAGCCGTCCTTCGAGGTAGCAGTATATTTATTTTGTAGATGCTTTGATTTTGCTTTGTTTTCAATACCAATATTATTTTTCTTTATAGATTTCCCTCAGGTATCCTAGGCTAATTCATTAAAGCTTTTATACACAAGATAAAACATTGATTCTCAAAATAAACTAGTGATAGGGAGGGATTTCAAGGAATAATGATTTGGAGTTCCTTCCCATTATAGGTGAATCTTAACCAATTAAAACATGATATGAATAGAGTTGGGGTATTCATAATTAAGGTGAAAAATGGGCAATGCTGTCAGATAACCACATGTCTCTATATATCATTATTTGGTATAAGAATAAGAGGGATATGAAACCTAGAAACTAAACTAGGCAGACCAAGGTGATTTAGATTTATTAATAGTATAAAGGACACAGATGTAATGCATTAAGAGGTTCTCATTTTGATTTCTCCTCAAGAGAGGCCAAACAATATGCCATATATCCATACTTATGGGTGATGATATATAGTCTGAGCCGATTTGGAGCAAATTTTTCCCTTTTTCTTTTTTCCATATTAGTGACATGTTGATTTTATTTTAAGACAAGGTCATCGATATTAAATTCAAGTGTTTTTAGATTTTTATTATAGATGTGTTTTATTCATTCCTAATATACATGTAGATGGTCAAAGGTAGTCGAATGATGCTCGTCTAAGAGTTCAAGTTGGGCTAATCATTCTTAACAAAAGTCATCCTTAGAAATGATATCTTTAAGGGATATGTGAAGGGAGGGAATCTAAATTTTGAAAAGAAGTAAAAATTTAGTACTATAGACTAGGGAGAAAGGAGTATCACCCATAGGGATTCAAATACTAGTTCGATAAGCCCACAAGGCAAAGGGAACATGAAGATGCTAGTTCTTGCCTACTTCATTAACGACTTTAATTAGGATTTTGACAAGAGTTTTATTAGATGCCTTAGGTTATATGTTATCTTGAGGATAGTAAGGTGAGGAGAAGCTAAGCTTAAGGCTAAAGGAATCACAGAACTCTTAACATTTTATTCTTAAAATATTTTCCATTATCTATGATGATCTTATGAGGGACACCAAAGTGAGAAATGATATGTTGACTAATGAATTAAATAATTTTATCAGATTTCATTGAGATAAGAGGGATAACCTCCACCCATTTAGTAAAACACTTAATGGTGGTAATGATAAATCCATGATGCTATAAAGATTTAAGATTAATTTTATTGATAAGATAGATCCCCCACTAGGAAAAAGGCCAAAAGTCCTATGCTACCTATAATGCTTGGATAGAGACATGGGATAGGTTGACATGCTGCTAATATTTTAAAAATTTATTAATGTATTAGAAATAATCTTTATTTAAAGTGGGATAATAAAATCCCAATCGTAAGATTATCTTAGCGATGGTTCGACCATTAAAATGCCCACCACATAACCCGTCATGAGTTTTTTTGGTAGCAAGGGTAGCATCATGATCTTGGAGATAATGAATAAGGATAATGTCAAAACAATGCTTATAAAAAACACCCCAAAATATGAAAAAATATGTGACACAAAGTTGGAAAGCTCACTTTCCATTTTTAGATAGATCTAGAGGAATAATCCCCCTAGATAGGTAATCAAATATCTATGCATACTAGAGATCTGATGGGTTTTTCTCCACATTATGGATGGAAGGAAGGTCAGCTTTGGTAAAACAAGGTTGATTAATCATATAAACAAGGACAAACAACTTATATTCCTGAGACAAAGATGGGATAAAGGAGGCCAAAGAAGCCATAGTATCCACAATGTTATTAATTGATTGAGGAGTGGCTTGGATAACGTAATGCTCAAACATGGATTGTAAAGGATAAACTAATGTCTTATACTTCTAAAGGGTACCATTATTACATTGATATATGCCCTTAATTTGATTGACCACAAGATAAGAATCACCATAGCTATTAAATGTCTTAATACCCAATGCTAAAGCGATTTGGAGACCTATGATTAAAGCCTCATATTTTCCCATATTATTAGTGTAGTCAAAATCAAGCTTAAAGGATAGAGGGATAGGTGTCCCCCCAGGAGGGATTAGGATAATTATAGCTCCCCCACCATGTTCATATTTGGATCCATCAAAGAATAGAGTCATTTGATACTATGGATCTATTTAAGATGCGGAGGCTATTGATTCATCTAGGAATTCATAATTAACTAGTTGATTATTAGATAGAGGTGTTTCAACAAGCTGATCAATAATGGTTTGACCTTTAATTGATTTTTGATGTATAAACTCCAAATAAAATTTTGATAAAATCATAATCCATTTGGCCATTCACTAATTCTGATAGGGCATGGAATGTATAAAATTTAGGGGATCAATGTTTGTGACCACATAGCTTTTATGATTGAGCAGATAATGTCAAAGCTTAGAAACAATAAAAACTAGAGCTAGGAACAACTTCTATGTATGAGAATAAAGTGTCTCATATCCAACAAGCATACAACTGATATATTAAACTACCTATTATTTATGTTTCTCATCATGATGGGTAAGCATGGCTCCAAAGGCATGATCAGTAGTGGAAATATACAAGAAGAATAGTTGTCCTTCTTTTGGAGGAGTGAGAATTAGTGATAAAAGAAGGTAGATCTTAAGAGCTTCAAAGGTCTCATGACAACTAGAGTCCCATTTAAAATGAATATCCTTCCTTATAAGGTGATTGAATGGTTGACATCGATCGGATAGTTGAGAGATAAAATGATAGATAGATTATAATTTACCTTACAAATTATGAAGCTGCTTAAGATTAGATGGGGGTGGCATTTATACAATGGATTTGATTTTGGTAGGGTCAATTTCTATCCCATATATGGAGATAATAAATCCAAAAGCTTACCTGTTAATACTCTAAAAAATCATTTGTTGGAATTTAGATGAACATAAAATTGGATTGAGTAAAGATAACCTTTAGGATGGAAAAGTGATCTTTTCACAAATTTGATTTACTGAGGAGATCTTCCACATAATCCTCAACAATTTTATGGATAATATCATGGAAGATATAGGTAATGGATATTTGATAGGTGGCTCTTGCATTCTTTAGGTTGAAAGCATAAATTGATATTAGAACGTCCCCTAGGGAATAATAAATGAAGTCTTATGTTGATCTTTTGGTACGATAAGGATTTTATTATATCTAGATTAGCCATCCATAAGTGACAACATTTTGTGGCCAATAGTTAAATCTACTAACTGGTCAATATTAGGGAGAAGGAAATCATCCTTTGGATAGGTAAGGTTAAGGTCTCAAAATTTGGTACAAAGGTGAAGTCCCCTTATAGGCTTGGTGACATGAATGATATTAGACACCCATTAAAGGTAATCAATAGGCTGGATAAAGTTAATAGATAAGAGATGCTATAACTTTTTTTTGATTAAGATGGCAACATGAGGATCCACCTTTTAGAGCTTTTGATTTATAGGCTTGGCATCATGAAATGTGATAATGTTATAGATGACAATAGTAGGATCAATACCAGGCATATAATTTAGGACCAAGTGAATGCTTCACTATGATCTATTAGAAACACTATGAAATCTTGGTATTCTTGGGGATCTAAAGATTTGCTGACATTAATTATTCATGAAGTCTCATGATATCCTATGTTAACGTTAATGGTGACCTAATTTAATAGACTAGAGGTTTTAAATGGAAGGGATTTATGTATATGGGATTTCTCTGTGCCTAAATATGTTAAGATCAACTCATCATCTTGGCACTGAAGAACATGGATGGTAGGAAAATCTTGCCCTATCATGTCTAGGTAAGATGGAGGAATGGTTCTGACCTCTCCATCATAGTGATAAATGAGAGGTTCTATAGTAATGATATTGACTAATTTTTTTTTGGGAATGGATATGACATTGTCTATTGAAGAAGGGGTGTTGAATGGTGAGGATGGAATATCCTCTTCAAGGATGGGAAGGATAGTAATCTCCAAGGTAGTTTTGTCACTTTTGCTAAAATCAAGGCCATGATTTTTATGGGGTTTCTTAAAATCTCCCAACGCAACCTCATGTGGGCCTTGCTCATAACATCCTATGCTGAAACCCTTCCAAGCACGCTGTTGTAGGTATGTCTTTATGAAGTGGGGTTTATTGAGGAAAAACAAGTTTGATGTAAATTGTTTAGCATTGATTTGGTTAGAAAGGCCTAAAGAAGGATGATCAACTCCCCCATAAATAAAATGGGTGAAGAGGAAAGGTGGACTAAAGGGAATAATTTCTCCTAAATTTATATAATAAGCCTTCTCTTTGCCTAGATGCCCATATTATTGAGGAGTAGGGAGTGTATTAAGTGTCAATAAATAATAATCTCCAATTGATAGATACTAAAGAATGAAATCAATGGACTCATTACCAATCCTTGACATAGGGATTATCATACTAGTTGATGCCTCATTGGATGAGGATGGAGTAGCACTTTGTAATGGTATTAAGACGTCATTGGGATGGAAGGTAAGGTTGTAAGTTTTGAATGGGTAGGGATCATGGGAGATTGTGGATTTTACCTTTGTGTTAAAATTTAATACATCAATGCAAGGTAGAGGGGATGCAATGCATACAAAATATCTAGGGATGTTCTAATAGAATATTGTATTGAAACTCCCCTTATATTACATAAAATTATTTAGGGAGAACATGTGTGCCAACTTGAATGTGAAGGACTATCATTCGTAATACAAGGGTGAAAGTATCATTGAAGGCTCATAGAATAATGGGGGATTGGGATATAACTATTTTAGATAGTTACAATTATTTAAATAAATGAGAGGAAATGATGTTTATACTAGCACCACTATCAATCATGATTTGTTTGATTTGAGTTTGATCAATTTGGGCAGTGATAAATAGTATGAGATCCTAGTCATCAAGATGTAAAGGTGGTATTTTTGAATCATGAAAGGTTATGGATAATGGATTTTAAAGTGATAAAATGAAAAATTACAAAGGCTGGGGTTCATTAGCTTGTATCTCAGTCACTCATAAGGCTTCTACCATAACTTAACAATGTTGTGGAGAATTTTGGATAAGTTCATATAGGGACATATTGACCAGAAGCTAATGAAGTTGTTTTAGAATAGATATCTTTATGAGTTTTGAAGCATTGTTGCTTTGCATTTTTCCTAAAATAAAAACTTTATGTTTTAGAATGGGCATTGTTAGGCTATTTATGGTAGGCATTGGTGCTTTGGCAATAGTCACTTTGTATTTTTTATGATATGGGTTTTATGACCTTGGGTTTGGGATCACATATGTATCTAAACTATATCTATCTAAAATAAAGGGGGATTTGCTACATTCTCAAAATCATCCACACCTAGAGGGAGAGATTGATACTAAGCTCTCTCAGAGATTTTATCTTCTTTTACATCTCATTCTGATACTATGGGTAGTATGTTACTTACTGAAGTGGATGTAACCTTAGTAGTTTGACTATGGGGATGGTCATGATCTAATTGTTCTATTAAGAGACCATCTTATTCTCATAAATTTTGAACTATGACCTTTAATGCATTAAATTTTTTTGTGTCATGACCTACTATTTGATGATATGTGCACTTCCTATTTTATCTATACCATGCTAGATTCTGAATATGAGAATTGATAGGCTTTATAGGTGGTAACGTGATAAGGGAGGTCTGGATAAGATGACTGAGGATATTATAATAATATCCCTTTAATGGATATTGAGTAGGATTGTCAATCCTTTGAGGCACTAGTAGGGAAGAGGTATGTGACTTTGAACCTTGGCCTTTTGAACTAGTTATTTGAATGTTCCCTACTGCAAGTACATTGTGCTTAGGATAAGTCCTTACACCTAAACCTTATGATTATTATGGTTTGAAAGGGTTATATGTTGGCATTATCACATTGGGAAGATCCCATTGTGATGGTGCATGCACTTTAGTAGAGGATTCTATGATGGTAGTTTTTAGTCTTGTTGATAGATGAAGTACTAATATAGATGTTTTTGTCCAAATAGGTGGCAACAATGCTTTCCATTTTTTAATTTGCTCAGGTGTAATGGGGATATCCTCTTTAAGGAGTTCAATATTAATAGGGTTATACTATAGATATTTTCCTCTTAGGAATCCAAGGTTTTTATTTATAACATCTATGGCTTTTCACTTAATTTCTCTAAGATTTAATGCCTCTCAAGCAATGGGGATAACTGTTCTTGAGGTACTCTGAGACAATGTACTAGTTTCTTCATAGGGTAATAAGCTAGAGAGAATGGGTATGATAGATGTAGGTATTGAAGTGATGCAAGGAATAGTATACGTATCTTGAAGAAATTCTAAGCAAACTTTTTCTTTAATAGTATTTTCCTTTTTTAGTTATTGAGTGATTTTAGATATGGTTTCCTTGAGTGGATCCCAAATAATGAGATCTAGAAAACTTGAAATTTTAGGGATGTCTTCACTTGGTGTAGATAGTTCAAAGGTGTCTCCTATAAGGAGATTAGGGATAGGAATACTATCAATTTATTTAAGTAGAAGCTAGTCATGGATTGTATTAATTACATGAATTTCATTTTTTGAGGTGGATCCTAAATTAGCTTGCATAAAATTTGATGTGGAAGATGATTAGGGAATGACTATATAAATATATTTATAGAATGATTTGGGGGTGCATTATGGTTATCTAATTGTAACTCCCCTTGATTGATAAGATTTTGTATTAGGCCCTTTAAATAGCAACATCTATCGACGTCATGACCTATTATGTGGTGAAAATTATAGAAGTCATTTTCCCTAAACCAAATAGGTTTAGGGAGTGAATAATTGAGAGGTCTTACTAGGGGAATTTTGATGAGAGATGCCTTTAATATCTTATCTAAAATATATGCATAAGATTTTACTATCATCATGTGGGAAAACATGTCAATGGCTTTTGAGATTGTGATTGCGAGGTGGAGGGCTTAGATTGGTTTTTAGTTTGTGGTGGTACTGATTTTAAAACTATGGAATCAGTGGCTCCTTTGGTTTTATTGTTGTTGTTAGTCCCTTTAGAAGGATTAGGTTTAAAGTTTTTATTCCATAATTTAACTTTCCTTTCTTCTAGGATTCTAATTTCAATTTTGTGGGCCATCAAAAAGGCCTCATCAAAGGTTTTAAAAGATTGTACCCATAACATCAACGAGACATGTTTATCACATGCTATCATGAATAAATTAATTAGATCAGGTTGTGGAAGGGAAAAGGCAAGTTGATTGACAAGGCTCCTCCATCTAGCCATAAAGTCAGTGATAGATTCATCATCAAATTGTCAGATGGCATAGAGGTTAATGATAGTGACTTTTCTTATGATATTGATAGAAAAGTGCTCTAAGAGTATTTAAGCTAGCTGCCTAAATGAGAAGAGGTAATGTTGAGGAATTGAGTTATACCAATCTAGGGTAGGTCCAACTAATGACATAGGAAAATTTTTAAGAAGAAGAATATCAGCATTTTCTATAAGGTAGCAAGCATGTTTGAATGCTCAAAGGTGCTGTTGAGGAACCTCATTATTTTAAAACTTTGTAAACTTCAAAATTTCCCACTATAGAGGATAAGGCTTAAAAGGAACTACTGGGTTAATAAGCTTGTTACATATTTGCTCATAAGTGATCATGTTATTCTATCCAGAGGCAGAGGCTTCTAAATTAACCATATTATTTATAAAATTGCTCATGAGGTCTAGTTGGGTGTTGTATTGAGGGATTCCTCCCAAAACATTCTATTGTGGGAGTTTATACATAGGAAGCTAAGTAGAAAGAGCCCAGGATAAAGGATAACCAAGTGGTGTGGATATGATTGGTTACGAGGCCACCACATACTATGGGGATTGTAAGAGGATAGAAGTAAATCTAATAGTGTACATGGTGATATGTATTAGGTGGTTGAGGGGACACATTGTTGATGTGGTTGACTTATAGGGGCTTATTGTAAAGGTTGAGTTTGGGTACTTAAGGGTACACTAGTTTAGATTGGTTGAAGGGGTTGTTGGGATTGAGATAACTAGATTCTAAAGTGCCATAGTAATAGGTTGAGTAGTTATAGGTTGAGGCATGGTGACATTATGATTTTGGGTAGTAGTTGGGGATAGGACACTAGACATTACCAAAGGTGGATTGCCTAAGGGTTACATAGAAGTAGTGTCTGAACTAGTCGAAGGAGGATTGTTATGGGAAGACACCATAGCGGTATTAAACCCTTTACCTTCCTCTAAAGGCATGCCATATGGGTTCCTAAAGAATTGTGTATGGGGAAAAAGTGGGATGCGTATGGCTCAAGAACTGAGGTAATGGTTAAGTGTAATGGGGTTGCTATCTAATATAGTGGAAAATTTAGGATCACCATGGGTATAATATTAAGGAATCCTTCCCTCATGGACTCAAGGGAAGTAGGAGGACTAGGAGAATTATCCATAGATGAAGATGAAGTTATGGGTTTTGTTTTCTTTTGTCACTTCTATTGTATCAAAACCATGTAATAATAAAGGAAAAATCAAGAAATAAAAACAAAAAACACACAAAAGTTCTTTTTGATTATCTCATATTTTAGTGAGGAGGAAAAGACACAAACTAAAGATGTACCTAAAAATATTTTAATTTTTAACTTTAAAGTGTTATAAAAGAAAATAAAAGGTTACCAAGGGTTAAGAAGTAACAAAAGGATGGTTTCAGGTTTGTTTAGGTACAAAGATATTTATGTACTGGGATGATACTTGGCCTAGTATTGGGGCTTACCCCCTCACTTCACACATCATAACATAAGGGTGTCGAGTGCTTAGCCAATATATATTGAAAAACTAGGGTTCATACTCAATCAAAGTACTAAGTTGGTTCTCCCTTTGGTGATGAAATCCAAGTGGGATAGCCAGGAAGAAGGTTAGCTAGGTGATGAAATCCTAGTTAGTTTCATTATGTCAATGTATTATGAGTTAGTTATGTACGTGGTTTGGTCTATGTGTGAGAGAAGTGATGACTATGATCAATTTAACTACCTAGATTATTCTATATGAATTAACTAAGTAAGCAAAAATGGATGCAAATTATTTTTAACCTTTAGAAAGAAAAAAAATTGGATTTTATTTGAATGAATTCAACAAATAAAAGAAAGGGAGAGAAATATAGATAAATTTAGAATGAATTTTAATAAGAAAAAGTGAGACCTTAGGGGTCCCATCGAGCGTGCCAAAATGTTCAAGTAGTTTTTTTATTTTTCTTCAAATTTAAATTAATTACTAAAAACTCAAATGAAAAAAGGGTGTATGGTGAATACCTATGGATTATAATATGTTACACACCACTTTGAATCTAATGAAAGTGAGAGATTTTTTTCGGCTGGGAAGAATAACCTACACACATGTAAACACTTGAAAAAAATAGATCAATAGATAATTGAGTGAGCTACCTAGTCAAAAACTAGTCCCAAAAAGTTGTGAGCTTCCTTAAATGGATGACAACTCACTTGTTTACACAATCAAGTGGATAAATAACATATGAAATTATAATAGATAATAGATATGATACTAATGATAATTAACATTTAATCCTTGATTAAGCTATTAATATAAGCATAATATTCATCTCAATAAGCCATGGAAACATCTATATCATTCTATATGATATCTAGTCAGTCTTTAGTGGCTTCAAGAGAGGGATAATAAACAATAGCGTAGAGAGATAGCTTGAAATCTGTCACTCTAATTAACAAATAGGGGTTGGAAAACTATAGGGAGATTTATGATATTCATTACATCATTTACTATGATTGGTATATTCATCTACATACAAAGGCCATATTAAAATGATAGGAAATTAGTTAAAAATTGCAGACATTGGTCTAATATTAAGGTCTTAGGTTCTACAAATTAAACATAGTAGATTAATGCCAATCGTAATAGGATCAGTGTTGATCTATAGAATCAGTGTTGATTCAAAATGAATCAATGTTGATTCTGTCTATGATTGAACTTAATTAAAATAGATAATAAATGAGATAGATTGGATGATATAGACTGATTAACGAATACTAAGGCTATGGATGATATTTTAAAGATTATATAAGTAAATAAAAATAGAGAAATTGATATAAAATGAAAGAATAAAATATGATGACTTACCTTTGATGTGATTACAAACAAAATGAAATTCTTATCCAAAAATGCAAGCAATTTCTCAGGCTTATGATACAGGATGTGGATTGAACATATTAAAATTCTAGTAGTGTGTCATCAAGGACATCTTTAATTTTCTAATAAATCTAGCAGTAATTCAAGGTTCTGAGTTTGTAGGTCTAGAATGCAAATTTTGGTTGAGTATTTATGGATCGATATCGATCTAGAGAATCGGCACCGATCATGGGTGAATTGGCACTAATTCACCCAAATTAGCACCTTTATTTCAACTATGGGTAAAATTGGCTTTGATATACCTAAAGTTGTTGGTAATGACACTATATAGGGGTAAAGTGGTTATGGTGTAGATTCCTTAGGTTATTAATGGATTTAAGAGGTTAGGGGGTTGAAAGGTAATAATAAAGGCAAGTTATTAGGTTATAAATAGTAAATATATAAAACCTTAGGATAGGTAATAATTAGGAGATTAAATAAAAATAAGGACCTATGAAACATAATTATTCATATATAGGGTATGAAATTATAGTGTCTACAGAACCAAATAAAAGACAATTATTGTAGGCTCATGAACATGCTCCTCCTCTATGACTAGGATAATAAGAGTCTCCTCTAACTGTGAAAATTTGAAGGAAATAGTGCCAATGCCAAGCTTTAGGAAGATGGCATCCAGCTTATACCCTTTGAAAATATCATCCAAAATCATTTATTTAATAAGAGTCTAAATATGATCAAGCCTCTCACCCCAATTGAATCTTAAGTTCTCAATGTCTTCATGAATGGAAAAGAATTTTCTAGCATTGTGAAGAATTGTTTGAACCCCGATCAATCAAGTCAATTTAAAAGCATCTAATCTTGGAGTGGATTAGTAAGGATCTTTCATTTCTTGCATTATAAATTCAACAGAGGCCCCTTGGCCTAACCTAGATTCTAATTAAGCTCTAAACAAGTTCATATCCATCTATTTCAATAGATTTTGATCTTTAACCCTAAAATTAAAAATCTTTACCAAAAATTTGAAGTTGCTTCTACAGTCATATGAGTGATTTTGTCAAATAAGGTATCATAATCAAGTATCTCCTTAAGTTTGAGATCATTGATAATTCCTATGAAATAAATATTAATTACCTCAAGAGAATAATGACTGATCATCTCATAATGCATTTCAATATTAATACTAACCATTACTTTCTTTCTAGTCTTTTCTTGGTTTTACTAGAGGGACTAAGCTTGTCTCCATGGTCAACCATGCTTGAGAAAATGAGAAAGCATAAAGGAACCCAAAATATCAAGAGTATTCCAATCAAGCTGGAAATAAAAGAGAAACTATGAAAATACAAAGGAGCTTGCCCATACTCAACCCAAGAGTAGAGAAAATTAAGTTTTCTAAGAATTTAAAAAATTTAGCATTCACTATGCCTTGCAAGCTATAGTAACTTTATGGTTTGAAGTAAGGCTTGAAAATACTCAAAAAATCAAACCCTTTAAGCATATTTCATAATTTATGTCTGAGAGCAAAATAACTAAATCTTGACAAAGATTGAGCTCTCCCTAATTATCCAAAAAAAGAGATTAGTTAATGTAAGCAAGAAAAGTAGAATATACAAACATGGGCCATAAAATATTTAAATAGATCGAATAACCATCCAATGTAGCATTTAAAAATTAAGCTTGAGTTTTCTATAGACCCAAAGAGGAGCAAAATTCACAATCTATCCATTTATGCACCAAAATAAATCTAAGGGAGAACTAGGATAAGATATCACATACATGTGAATAGCCTTTGAGATTGAAACACATACCACCACTTGCCTCAAATGAGATAAGTAAGGGAAGGTGAAAAGATTTTAATCTAATCACATATGTCAAGTTCTTCATAATCAAGTTATCATGATTTCAAAGGCACTAACCACCATTCAAAATGAATGCCACTTCAAGTAACTCAAATTCCTCAATATTAATTTAATCATTATTTTAAGTAAGTTGATCTTTAGATAAAATACTTTTGACCTTGCTATCAAATGAATGAGATGGGAAAATATTTAGGGTTAAGGCTTGGGGATTAAGCCCAAATCTTAAGTTGACCAAATAATGAGTCACTTGGTTACCATTACACTATTAGTAGAGGCTTCTAGAAAACCCTTCAAAACATGCTAATGTGTGTTTCTGTGCGAAGTAGGATATAGGTTCAAAACATAGACAAAATTATAACACATGTCAAGGATACATTCAATTCTGAATTACATGTTTATCCAAAGAAACACATACTTAAATTATATAAAAGAGTCATTATTTTTTTGTAATTAAATAAATTTAATCAAAATAGGGTATACACTACACACATAACAAGTACAGAAAGACATTTAGAAAAACCATTATATGATCTCTATATTTTAGAACTCTTTTCCTTTAAAATTGATCACTATATATATAACTTACGAAGCTCTAGCACTTCACATTTTATATTTTTAGTTCTAGCTCAAAGGTGTCTTTTTGTATTCTATAGTATTTTAGAATACTTACATAGGTCAAATACATATAACATGATATACATTATAAAAACTCTTATACATCACCCACTTGTCATGTATCTACACTTTGAGATTTTACAATATTATTGTAGTACCAACACTTTCCTAGACTTAAACAATTGTCTCTTCTCGATACAAAGTCGCACAAAGTGTGCTAAATGCTAAAAATAGTGGATTTTCTTATTTAGAGGGGTTGGTCCAAAAAATTACTTTTAGTAATCACTCAAGGTGGCTTTTAGTGATTTTCACCTCTTTCACACTACTTATTTGACCTTGTGAGTTTTTAACTAAGTAGCGTACCAATCTACTGCTTTCCATAATACAAATTATTTTTCTTCCTCCTCATAAATCTCTATGCATATATATTCTAGTATTTATTTATAGAATTCATCTTCAATGATTCCAAGTTATGCAAGATCATACTATGTAAAAATCGTCAACACTTTTGCATTACTAAGCTAGGGATTGGTGTTACAAGTCTTCCTCTTTGGTGGTGGAGGTGGTGTTTTCATCTGCATCAGCACCTTCATCTTTCTTATAAGACTTTATGATGGACTGATAAATGTCTATAGAAGTGCCTATGTTTTGAATTGTGGTTGCATTAGGGGTTGTTATGGAAATGACTATTTCACACCTAGAGGTATAGATCACAGAAGTTAGATGGTTCTGACAACTAGAGCTTTCTATCATAGGAATTCTACCTACACATCTAATATGGTGTTGAAGGAGGGAAACAAAGTGATTGACACCGTTAGAAACTAATAGACTTAGATTTGAATCCCATTATATATATTTTTAATGGATGTATGTTACCTCACTTACTACATGACATCTTTGGGCACTCGAGGGTGTGAAATGATGATACCTTGAACCTCTACCCACCATGCATTGAAACAACCCAACTACTCATATCAATAACGTTCCTTAGTCTATATAATGCCAGTGAAGGCAGTCACATTCCATAAGTCAACATTAGGTGCGATAATACTATCATGAGATTTTTATGTGTAAAAGAGAGGAGTAATAACATGATATGGTATTAGAAATCTTGTGATGTGTTGTTGATGACCTTCTTAATGTTTGTGATGAGCTTAGATACTAGGAACTTAGGCCAGTTGAAGTTCTCATTCTACCAGACCATTTGATATGAAATATTGATGATCCCTTTAGTATTTCACCTCATAATTTTGATTGTCTACCAAATTTATTTGTAATACATTCAGACAATACTCACACCAAAACATCAGCCACTGAGTTAATATGGATCCCTCTGGATGCCCTAGAATACTTCTCCCTAGAATCTAAGTGAATGGAAGGAGCATTTGTTTTGTATGGCAAGAGGGATTACCTTGTGTTAGAAGTCCTATTATCATTGCCATTGTTATTGAGTTGATGAAGATGGTCACATCTTTGGGCCAATACAATGCACCTTCATTTTAGTGACTCAACAATGTCATCATTAATTTATCCAATTAGGAAAATGTAAGGAGCTTAATGAATATCTCTATATCAGATCCTCATAGAGGGTGTTGAAGATATAGGGCTCCTAGTTGTGCTGTTATGGCTTAGTTTGTGGTAAAAAATTGGTTTCCATCATTTCAATATAATTAAATAATATTGATCATGGTACTATGTTTGCCTTAGTGTCAATCTAATCCCCATTTAATATTTCTATGTATCTATCAATGGAATCAAGAGTTGTGATCGATCTATAACTGCTATTCAGTAGACTCTTAGTAGATAGATGTAGCTCAAATTCACGATGATGAAAATTCTACTCCCAAGTGAATGAATCAAGCTCAAATCATAGATGGATCTTATTCATAAAGATGTGTAATGGTGGTTCACTATGTATGCCCTTCCTTATATAAATTTACTTTGCCCCACTTGTCTAATGATTCACATTGAATTGTTTTGAGTTATATTCACACAACTATGTTCTTGGTTTGAATGCCATCTGTTGTTGTGATGTTACCTTGACACTTCACTAAATAGGTTCAATGTTTTAGCTTGTAATATTTTTTGATATGACGTGCCTTATTTTATTCTCTAATGACTTTTATTTGTTGCTATAAGCTAAATTGAACACATTGATATGCCTTGGTAAATATACAATCTTTGGAGTGTTTTATCATTAACCACTTTATGAGTGACCATTTCTTACTTATCCTTTGTATCCATTTTGTTAGTGATTCCTTCACAAAATTAACTGATTAACCATATGTTGACTTCTCTTCATATTACTCCATGGTTTTTCTACTTTCATTTTATACTTTGTGATGTATAATTTTCAAACTATGTTTTGATGGCCTATTAGACTAAAAACCTCAAAAAAGACAAGAAAATAGTAAATGAAAAAAAATCCTAGATACATGGTGCTACTCATAATCCACTCTATTTTTAGATTGATAATATATATATCATTAGTGATAAATATTAAGCTTGAAACCATTTACACATCCTAAAAGAATGGTTCCTTGAAGGTCCCTTGGTACTATTGTTCCTTGCTACCATACTTGATGGGTGATGTATGGTCCTTTTCACTGAATACACAATTTACTTGGATGTGCTTGAAATCTACTATCATAAAATAATACTATCTGCTTTGGATAAAACTCTTTAGATCACATATTGTAATCTTTCCCTAATTTTTAACTCTACTTATTTATTTCCTATGTCCAACTCACTCTTTACCAAGTTTCCTCCATGAAAATTAGATCTAAAATTTTTGCCTAAAGTGAATCCTGATCTCCTAGTCACATTATCAATCTGATTCACATTCTTGAAACTATATTTTCCATAGGCATAACTACTTTTATTCCATAGACCAATTGGAAATGAATGAATCATTTTGAACACTTATAATTATTCCTCTATGCCCGTATGATCACAGTGATTAGATCTTCTCAATCATCTCTTTGCACATTGTATATTTTTGTAAGCATCTTCTCAAGTACTTTATTGGATGATTATATCTACCATTGGCTTGAAGATGATAGGTTTTGATCTTATGGTGAGATATCATAAATTCTTGTATCATGATCTCGATAGTACTTTTAGGAAGTGTGTTATTCTATTGCTGACCAAATTCACTAGACATCTAAACCTATTTATGATGTTCTCATACAAGAATTTAGCTGCATATATATCACTGCAATGTGGCGTCACAAAAAATTCTTCCCATTTCATGAAGTAATATATATATATATATATATATCATGATTATAGTTTCTTGGCATATTGATAGGTCTTAAAAAGTCAATTACACATTAATCAAATGGTTATACTACTAACATTGGGTTTAAATGCATTTCATCCCTTTAATTCTATGTTCTTATTCTTTGATAAACATCATAATTCATTGTGACTCTGTGGGCATCTTGGAATAAAGTAGGCCACTATAAAATTCTTAGTAATATCTTCTTCGTAGTTGATTCTCCTAAAAAGTGTTCTCCTATGACTCCATGATGTGCTTCTTATAGTAATTATGGTCTCTCATGATTTAGAGCTACTTTGCACAACACATCATCCTTACCCATTTTTATATAAATCTATTGATAATATTGAAAGGTATGGATCATGTGATAAGATTATTTTTATCTTTTTTGATAGTGTGCGTAGGAAAAACTCCTTATTCTAGGAAATTGGCTATGTCCTCTATATTATCTGGAATCATAGAGTCTTTGAATAAGTGTACATTTGGTGACTCATCATGAAATTATTCTAGACCCTCACCATTCCTAATTCAACTAAGATGATATGGTATCACATTTTATCTTCATAGTTTCACATTGATCTTAAACTGAAACTCTTAGAATAATATTAGCCACCTGGATATCCTTCCACCTAACATAGACTTATTCACTAGGTAGTGTAGATCCTAGTGATCTATAAAGAATTCAAATGGTGTTACTAAGTAATTCCTTAATTTCTAAGGCATAAACACCATAGTTAGGGCCTCTCCCTTTGTTGTAGTGTCATTCTTATTTGTTACTAACAACTTTATGTTACAAAGTGAATGGGGTGATGCAAACCTCTATCTCTTGGTTGAGACAATATAACTACTATAGTTATTGAATCATTGACATGTGCATGAAAAAGGATTAGTCTAATTGGGGAACACCAATATTTAGGATGTTACTAACATTTATTTCAAATCCATAAAATATTTTTGACACTCAACAATCCATTTGAATTTTGTAGCTTTGTGAAATAATCTCTCCTTTGGGGATAATATCATTACGTACCCTTTGATAAAATTATGATAATATATTTTTTATTCGAGGAAGGATCTCACTTTGGTAGATATTGTAGGTGGAATACTCACAATGACTATGATTTTAGCTTGATCAACCAAAATATCATTGTTACACACTATATGGCCCAAGAAAACACCAAATGGGGTAAATAAAAAACACTTTTTAAAATTCAATGTGATGCATAAAGATCGACATCATTATAACATGAGTCATAGATTGGATAAGTGTTTTTTGAATAAAAAAATACAACCTAATCATCAAATAGATTTATAGGAAATCATGGATGAAAAATTTAAACATAATGACCACAACCTTATAGAAAATAATAGGAGCATTCTTTAGAACAAAAGGCATTTTCATGTGTGTGAAGGATCCCTATTACATTACAAAGGTGGTTTTATCCTGATCTTTGACTACAATCAATATCTAGTGATATTTATTAAATACATCTATGATGAAGGAATAAAATTTGTGCCTTGCGATTGACTCCAAAGATTTATTTGTAAAGGGAATTATAAATGGGTTATTAATGCAAACATTATTCAATTGCATATATCCCCCACCTAATCTAATATCTCCTTAATTTTTAGGTTTTACCACCATTGTACTTACCCATTTTAACTTTTTTACTTGACATATAATTCTTGATTATTCCATTTGGTAAATTACAGCCTTCATTTTAAGCTTCATATTGGGATTTAGCTTGCATGGGCACTTTTTAATGGGTCATGAACACTCCTTAACCTCTATTTTCATTTTTCCCAATGAAAGGTCTATACCCTTGACTTATAAATATTTCATTAGGAACACATATTCATAGTCTCACAATAATTGAAAACCTTATAATATTTCTTGTTGTGTCCAATAGTCACCCAAAGCCATAAGCTTTGGTGGAAAATTGATATCAATTTTCCTACCAATTTCTTTAGTGGTTCTTGATATATCATTTTGGACCCACTTGGCATAGAGTATCGTAGTGTCTTCTTCCCTTCATTTTCATAAATGTTTAAATTCCATAGTTGCACATATTTAGTTTACTTTACGGTTTTGGCTTTTGGTTTCTTTACTTATCGCTTAGGTTTAAGGAAACCATTAAAGTCTAGGTCCTCATCATTGTCATTGGATTATGTCTATTTTCTATCGTCCATGAATCTATTGCAAGTTTTCATAAAAAAGTACTCTTTCTATATTGGCCTTGTAATTTGTGATAGTTATATTCAAATATCTAGTTGCTTCTTCTTGGGAAGAGGAATCCATTAAAGTGCTTATATCCTTTACTCACCCATGACATGAAAATACCTTCAAATTTTGAATAAAATTCTACACCAGGGGATTTTCATCCTTAAAGATAAAGTTTTGAATAAAATCCTACTGAATTTGTGGGTAATTTTTATTTTCCCACATGCATTCCTAGTGCATGTCCCAAGATGTTATAAGATGTATTAGGGTATACTTGAATAAATGTACCTAGTATCTAGTTTATACACACTTCAAAGACCATACATCAACACATTTATGAATATATGTTAGGACACTTTCCTTCTAGGAAAAATGGCTAGTGACTCAAGATCATTAGTGTTATTTGAAATTGACCTCATAATACTTTGCAACCATATTCCAAATACAATTTATTTGACCTATGTATTGCCCACCATGTCACAATAATTCCCTTTAGAGCATAATTTATCTCATTAATTTGTTGATCTACATTTGAAACATGTTTTATAGAAATAAATTGACCTAGGTCCTCAGTTGGATAGTATTAAAGTAATTATTGCTCTGTAGAAAAAAACATTCCAATTGGTATCACCTCATGGTATATTCTCACCCAATTCAACATGTGTATCTAAATCACCACTTATTGAAGACATAACTTCCCAAGGTAGACTACCTTCCTGATTTGGTTCAGTGTAATCAATGTCTGTTGCACCCACTTGATATTTCAAATCTACTTAGGGCCTTGTTAGTGATTGTATAGATGAACACTTGCATTCTATTATATGTAATTATGGAAATTTTTATTTTGTTATCAAATGTATAGATGAAGGTTACTCTATTAATTGTAATGATTACAATGGTTTTATCTCTAAATGGAAAAATTTGAACTCTATAGTTCGTTGTGTGTTGTGCTTAAGTTCTGTGACAACCTTAAACTAACTATTGCCCCCATATTCATAAGGTGAGTCAGGATCTTTAGGAATGATATAGCACTTGATTTCAGATTTATTTAGAGTTATGATGATAATATTATCACCTTGGTTTGCTTCCATATGATTACACATTGTGTTAATAGTCATCTGACCATCATATACCCACTTCTTACCAATCAACGTAGGGTAGTAAATTTCATTGGTCTAAATATTTATAACTTTGAATTCACCTTGTAAACTTATATTAACAACTATGATTTATATGTCCTCTAGTCACCTAATAGGTTCTATCCTTCTCTAGTCTTCAATGCTCAACATAACTGGGTTGTAACTAAGAGCAAGTAATCCAATGGCTTCCCATGTTGATTGTGGGATCATATTTACTATACTTACAAATTTTAATACAACATTTGTAAATTCATACCCTAATGATTCAATATCCATTCATGAGTCAAAATACTATGATTTCTTAGTTTTTACATACCATACCACCTTATCAGTGCATTACTAACCTCTTTGTGTGAATTTTAACACAATATGTAGAAGATTTGTGATGTTTTATGATATTTATTAATTTCATAGAGTATTTACCAATTTTAGTAGATATGTCAAAGAAATAACTACTCCATCGTACCTCATAATGCATAAATTTTTTATAATACATCTATGCATCAATGACTACAACATTGCTTTCAGACATAGTCTGGGGTTTCATATTTTGTAGTACATGTGTTGCCTGATACATCAAACCCTTTTCATTTATAGGATCAAGATATTTGTCCTACTACACCTTTATAATTTAATGTTCTTATGACATATCTAATGGTGGTAATCCTTGTTCCATGTATTGATACCGGGTGACTCCTTACACATATACAAGATCCCTTGGGTATGAATTCACCATGTTTACATTTTGCACCAATTTTTATTTTCTCTGCTCTTTTAACACACGATAATATTCTATGTGATGTTGCCTTAGAACTCTACAATATGCACAATAGACATGTATCTATGGATTTATTTTATTCTCCAAATAGATAATAAATAATTGGTGGTTAGGCTTGTCTTTCATTTGGTTTGAGATTACCTCCTTGGTATCTGACCCAATACCCACCTCTATATCCACCTTGTATTTTCTAGAAAATATAACCTTGTTATTTTTTATTTTTATATCATCCTTGTCATTTTGGGAAACCCCACCCATGTTTCTATTATCCATCACATCCCCCATATGATCCTTGGGGAGAAGATGGGTCCCATCTTATCTACTATTATTGGGGTGACACAATGTTCCATGATTTTTGATATTGAGGAGATGGATGAGTCTATCTTATTTGACACTATGATGTCCAACATGATAGGCCCTAAGGCCAATATTGAGGCAAGGTTTAAATTCATCTAAGAGCAATTTGAGTCATAATTGTCATATCTACATTTGGGCTTAGGACTCCTAGTTTAATAACATGGATCTATTATGCTGCTACTGCAAAGACATTGTTGGTGATGTCTTCCTTCAATTGTTGGAGGTATTTTAATTTTTTATCATCATGATTGTGTAACTTATATAAATTATAGTATATACTCTAATATTATTTGGTGTACTACTATAAGATATGACATTTCACAGTCACATGTCTTACTATCAGAAAAATATCATAGAACTATGTTTTGACTTTTGGGTAGTCATTCTTGTGGTGCCCCTCTTTCTACACTCCAAACACCATAATCATAGAATGGTCCTATTACTCTTGTGTAACTCATCCATATTGCATAAATAACTCTATATTTGTACTAGTTTTAGAAATAGGTTGTAGACTTTCCCCATAGTCCTTTATCTACTCCATTTGAAGCATGACTACTCAAGCATATGATTTAAAAGAAAACTAAATTTGATTAATGAAAAAAATTATTTGAGGTTGAAAATTTATACAAACTATGTGACATTATTAATATCTTAAAATAAAAAATAAACTTTATTCATTACATCAAAAAACCTACAATCAAAGTCCCATATTGAATAGCTTGATTTTTGGCTAATATAATTTAGATATTAGATTATCTGACTCATATATTTATTCATTTTAAATTCTTATATTATTTAATATTTGACATTACGAAGGCTCAATTTTGTAACATCCATTTTGTACATGGAATCTAGAGCTCTACTGGTTAAGTCTCCTATGTGATCACACTTCTTTGCATCATCTATAGTTACACCTTTAACCTGCCATTTCATCTTGTAGGTTAATAACTACTATTAGAGTGAGTAAACTCATCATATGTGAAAAAGTGACCAAAACTCATGTAGTGAGAGCAATGTTTCTTGTGTTTGTACCTAAAACTATTGGCTGTTATAGACTAAACTTTACTAATATCTTAAAGCTTGTTGTAACCTAGAATCCAATGTCAATAAATTTCTTCTTATCCAACACTTTCTAATTATATTTTACAAATTTATCTATAAAACAGTCAATCCACATACTATCCTTCTTATATTTTACACCTTTTCTTCTACTCTATTTTGATAAATTAGTCATAAGGGATGTGTACCCTTGTAATGAGTGATATGTAGCTGCGAATCTTTCCTCATTTAAACTTGAATGTTACAAATTAGGATAAATTATTCAAAAGATTATTATTTTTCTTCTCCAAACAATATTATCCCTTGTAATTGAAATATAAAACTTTATTATAACTGATCTAATTGATCCTCTGATCTCTTTCATATCTTCTGAATCCCTTTCCCAATCTTTGTCCATTTTTATGATCTTATATGCACCTTATCCTTTTTTGGGCTAACATTTATTCATTTTCATAGTCTCCATAATATCTAGATCCTATCTAAGCTCTCATTCCTTCTTTATATTATAAAATCTCTACTCTATTCCTACTCACAAATACTTTAGGATTGTTCTATTTATTCCACTTCCTTTGTTGTCATAGGTCTCATTGTAACCCTAAGATTATCTTCTCATTATGCTTACTACATCCTCCATCTTCAGGGTTCAAGTTCAAGTTTCTATTTTCAATTATTCATCATTCACTTCATCATCACACACATCCCCATGATTCCCTAAGTGAATACTCTTTGTTAGTTGGGATAGGCACCATGTTCTTCCACAACCAACATATTAATTAGAGTAGGTAGTCAATGTATAAATTTTCCTCTAATACCTCTTATATAAAATCTTATGCAACTTTAAATGTGATGTACCCTTGCATAAAAAACTTAGTGATATATTCATCAATGGTAATCTTTAACTAATGATCTATTACACATGTTCAATCAGTGTCCATATTTCATAACTTTTTGAAATTTTTCTTAGTCCAAAAAAATTGATTAGTCTCTCTCAGATTGAAGTAATAATACTTAATTCTTGACAACCATGTAACTAGAAACCTAGGTAATTTGTACAAAAGTATTTTGAATATCTCACCATGCATATGATCCATTATAACCTTTATTGTAGAGCTTATTATTCCCTTTACATCTTCATCTGAAAAATATTGAATTCTCTTATCCAATTATCATTTCAAATATATTTATCCATGTAACCATCTCAACATGTTTTAAATTTCCATGCTCACTGCAGCCTTATTAGTAGAGGTTCTTGGAAAACTAATTAGAACATGCTAATGTGTATTTTTATGTGAAGTAAAATATACGTTTAGAATTTAAACACAATTATAGAAAAAATTAAGTATGCATATGATTTAGAATTACATGTTTATCTAGAGAATTAAAACTTAATTTATACAAAAAATTCATTATCATTATGTAATTAAATATATTTAAGCAAAATAGGGTATACACTGCATACATAACAAGTAAAAAAAGACATTTGAAAAATGCATCATCTGATCTCAATATTTTGGAACTCTTTTCCTTTACAATTGATTACTATATATATAAATTATAAAGCTATGGCACTTCACATTCTATGTTTTTAGTTATAACTCGAAGGAGTCTTCACATTTTGTAGTCTTTTAGAAGACATACATAGGTTGAATACATACAACATAATATATGTTATACAAACTATTATACATTATCCACTTTTCATGTATATATACTATGAGATTTTACAATCTTATAATAATACTAACACTCTTGCAATGGTTGATTGAATATGTGAAGAATATAGTCAAGATATATTTTAAATATTCCACCACCATGGCCAACTGCCATTTGTCAATGATATCAGTTCTCAAGGTATCCAAAATACTTATTTACTCCTTCAATATCAATTTTGGTCTAGTTATTATCTAGAGAAAATTTAGACCTATACATAAACCTTAAACTTAATAAATTTATTCATATAATTATTGAGCACATCAATGAAACCAAGAAGTGGGATGCCACTATCATTTTTAAAAATTCTATGAGTGCTCGTCCAACCAGGGTTCCCTTTTGGCACTCCATCAAAATTTAATTTGATAGCCAGGCCATGAGGAGGTGTCCATATATAATTTTATATTATATTGATACTTATATCAACCCTTTTATACTAGACCCCTTTGAGAACAATCTTACAACAAGAGAAGTTTTTAAATTACTCAGGGATAATTTTACCTTCTTTAGAGGGCCAAGTTTCGATTAGTTCTTTGATTGAGTTCAAAATTATAGTGAACACTAACTTTCAATACATATCTTACCATTTGAATATTATTATTTTTCTCTCAATCCAAATATTCTAGGATGTTAGCATTAGAACAAAGTTTTGTATTTTTAAAATGAAGGATAGTTGAGGAACAAAGGCCAAACAACTAGCCAGTCTTTAAGAATTTAAGGACATACCATGGGATAGTTGAATTTGCATGTCAGGGATTTAAATATGAGGTTAAAAAATTAAAAATGGATAATACTATGGTTGGAATATTTTTAATTATATTTACAAAGAACACACCAATAGGGACCTTGAAATCCTCTCTTTCATAAATTTGCATGGGTAAGATTTTTTTCCCAAAAGTAGTCTAGAGAAAAACAATTGCCTTGGGAAGGCAATTTTTGTACCAAATTAGCGTGAAAGGGAAAGAATCCATATTTTAAATATACATTGACAAAGTGAACTTGTAACCACCTTATAAATTATATCCCCCATTTTTTGAGCCCATCCAAATTAGTTTGCCTACTTTATTGGAGAAGTGAAAAGGTTTGAGAATTGTCAACAACTCCTTTTTCTCTTTTTGCAAATTATCAGGAACTTTAAAATAATGCCAACCATATTTATTTAGGTTAAAATAGTCTTTCAAATTTATTCCAAACCTTTCCTTAGGCCACGTGCGCAAAGAATTCTCACCAAAAATTGAATCTTTTTCCTTTACCAACATTCTATCTTAGTAGAGGCTTTAAGATGTTTATTTATTTAGTCATAAGATTCCAAATATGAGAACCTTTTAGGTGGTCCTAACTATTAAATATACTTTCCATATTCATATTATCCAACTCTTTTCTTCTAAGAATGATACTCCAAAGAGATTATTTTCCAAAATAGAGTGTACATACCAACTTGGAAGCTAAAGAAATATTCATATTTTTGTTAGTATGAAATATAAGACCACCTCATTATTTAGGCTTATAGATACTGTCCCATTCGAAAAGAGGAATTTATTTTACGTCATTGATACCTACAAAAATAAGCAATTTTAATTTCAGCAAGAAGATGCTTTATCGACATAATATAAATGGGCATTGCTTGAAAACATGATATGAGCTGTCAGATTTTTCCTACAAAAAAAATACATTTACCCTTCCAACCTTCCATTTAAAAAAAAAATTTGTCCACTAAAGGTTTCCAAAACCTAGAAGAATTCCTTCCAACAAAAAGAGAAATGCCGAGGTAGGTGTAATGAATATTACTCGAGTTGATATTGAGAATTATGCAAATGGTAGTTTAGACCACCTTGGGAGTTTTAAGGAAGAAAATGTTAGTGTAAGTTTTTATTTTTCCCTATTATTTAATTATGGAATATTATATACTTGTGCATACATGGAGTTTTCCTACATTCGTGGGATAGGCTAGCTTATGTGGAGATGTGCGTCATAGATGTGTCATAGGTGTCATAAGAATGTCATAAGTAACTCCTTTGACCAGCTATTTTGGGTATGGGAGTTACTTCTCTATTCTTAGCACCTTGTCACCACCTTTCATGGATGAGTTACAGTTTATTCTTGGAGTGCTTTGACCACCATTTGTGGAGGAGTTACTTACTAGCTCTCCTATATGTATTCTTCATTATGGCCATCTCATGTTAATGGAATATTGGCTTTTCTCCAAATTGTCTATGCAATTGTCTTTTGTTTGATTTCATTTACTTTAGTATTTTGTGGTATTCACTTGCTTCATCATGTGCAACTACAACTTGTGCATCCTCATTATTCAGATCTTGGCGAATCCTCTGATATGGTATCAGAGCCATCCCGATAACCAGTTATCTATTTTGCTATTGCTTTCATTGAAATCTAGAGCTTTGTTAAAGCATTTTTTTGTGAAATTTAAAAATTTTCAGGAGATATTGCTAGTTCTCTATAATCTTGTTCCTTCCATGACTTGTTTGGTCTCTCCATATACATGCAGGTGGGATTTTGCAAGATCCAATAATCTTGTTTCTGTCAATCAACTTGCATATTTTGTGTTTTAATCAGAATTGCAGGTTGTCACATGTCTTTATAATCTCTTGGTAGCTGATTCTACCTTTGCATACCATTTTTTGGTTGATGGGGTCATTTTTTCTAGCTAAAGGTGTCTATTTTACACTATATTTGCATCTTCTGTACATCAACAAAAAAATGCCTTCTATGTTTTATTCGTAGCCCAGAAAAACTATTTGGGTATCTTTCAATTTTTGCATACATTCTATATACTTTGCAAAAATATGCTCAGAAAGCTACAACAGGACCCCTCTCCATTGGCAGTTGCGATTTTGAAGGCAGTTTTCAAATGCTTCGTTCTTGCTTATACGGACTCCTTTTCCCACAAAAGTTTTTTTGGTTTTAGCTATTTTTTCATGCTCTATTCACTAGTGCATACGTTTTTTGATTTTGATGCTAATATTTTTTAGAAATAACATATTCTCAGTCGTGACATTGCACAGTTCTCATTTTGAGAACTTTAGAGGATCATAACTTTCACATAAGACCTTATATCGAGACAATTATTGTTTTGAAAGTGCATGATTTTTTGAGTAGATCGTAGTGGTACTATTTATTTCTTTGGATATTATGCCAAATTTGTATTTTTAGCATATGCTCTTCATGAGAGTTTTATAATGCATTGAAATCAAAACCAATTAGTATTTATTGCTCGTGGCAGTTGTAAACACACTAATATAAAGTTCCAAATCATATTTTTTTGGGAGGGGTTCTTTGATTGAGCAATATTTGAGTTTTTTTAAAGCTTGTATAGTTGATTGTCGAAGACGAAGGGTGAGGCCCGAGTTGGCAAGAGGCCAATTCCTCCTCATAAAGACCTCCTTTGGATTCTTCGCTCCATGATGAGTCCAAGGAGTGGTTGGAAGGCCACTTTATCTCTCAAAATAGGCATTTTTTTAATGTTTTAGTGCTATTTTTTTTAAAAACACTAGTTTACGAGAAATTGAATCTTTAATATCTTGCAAACGATAGCTCAAATTTAAGTGCCATTTTTTAAAAAAGTGTTTTTATTTTAATTATCCATAGTGTAGGCTTGTTATTTGTTAAAAATGCACTAGTTTATAAAGTGCCTAAAATTTGGGTCTCTCAGGACGCATTTTCGACTAAGTCCGATGTCCTATTTGCTTAAAGTCTTGCACTGATTTCTCTAAGATGCATTCTCAGCTGAGTCTGACATATTTTGAGCATGCAATTACATATTTGGGGGGGGGGGGCTCAACATTTTAAGGGGGTGTGATTGCTTTTCAACACTTGCAATCTTTGCTTTCATTCTCCTTTATGCATAATTTCACAACTTGCAATCAATACAACTTCACCTAAATTTAGCTTAAAATGAATTATTTTTAACTTAAACCCCTAACACCCTTTAACTATCATGAATAGAAGGTTAAAATGTCAATCATTCTTAGAAGTAAAGGGTTGTATAAGATCAACATGGGTACTGAAGTAGAACCCAACACTGATGCTAAAAAGGACAAGTGGTACAACCATAGTGATGAAGCCTATGAATTACTAAACTTATCCATGTCTCCAAAACTTCTCTTCCATTTAGAAACCTCCAAGACTCCCAAAGACATATGGGACACTCTAGAAACCTTATTTGGGAAGCTTGATGAGATGAGAGGTCATGAGCTTGAAAATGAACTCATAAGTCTAAGTCCTAGCAACTTTGACACCCTACAGGACTTCTTCACTAAGTTTAAGTCCCTTAGATTGTAAATGAAATAATACGGGATAGAGAAGAAAGATGAACAACTCATCCTTTCTATTCTTGCAAAGTTAGGTCCAAGCTATTTAGTCTTTGTCTCCACTTTCCATGCCACAAAAAGTGCCCTTGGCACTACATAGAAAATGCCTTCTTTGGATTCATTCATTTCTAACTAGACTAGGGAGCAAGATAAGCTAATTCAAATGGGCATAATGAAGTCTACTCAACCCCAAGCTTTGATAGCTGTAAATGGTAAGGATAAGAATTCAACAAAGAAGAAGAAAAAGAACAAGGACTAGGAGAAGAAGAAAGAAAATAACAATTCTACCAAAAACAACACTGAGTCTTCCTCTTCTGATGCTAAACCTAAGAAGGAGAAGGTTAAGTGTGCCTATTATAAAAAGACAGGGCATGATGAACACAAATGCATGAAGAAACAAATAGATCACCTAACTCATCTTCTAGAGAAGCACAACATAGGTGTTCCTGAGTCCATCAAGCAGAATTCATCTACTCAAAATTCTATCAAGGCAAAAGGCAAGGGTAAGGAGAAAGAAAAGGGCAAGGCCCTTATAGCAACTGTAGCTTCTATAACATCATGGGTCAGTGATTCAGGTGCTTCTCACCACATGGGCTCTTCACTAGTTGAGTTTTCATCTTTAGAGCCTTGTAGCATGACTTCAATGAGTTTGGGTGATGACACATCAATTTTTGTCATAGGGAGAGGGTCAGTTGAAATGGAAGGAGGAACATTCAATAATGTTCTAATTGTTCCTTCTCTTTCAACCAATCTCCTATTAGTGTACCAAATCACTCACATTGGTCGGGGCATGAGAGTTGAGTTTTCACTAGATTCAGTGGCTATTAAGGAGTTGCATAGTGATACTATAGTGGCAGTGGGTAGGGCAGATCACCAAGCAAGGTTATACATCTTCTCACATTTTGCATGTGATTCTTCTCTAATAGCATTGCTGACTCATTCAAATGAAGTTAAAAAATTATGGCATGAGCAGTTTGGCTACCTTAACTACCGCTACCTTGAACAACTTTGTAAAAATGACATGGTCATTGGCTTGCCTCGTGTCCAATTCTCAAAAGGACTTTGCGAGGGGTGCTCCCTTGGGAAGCATCCCAAAGAAAAATTTGATAAAGGCAAAGCTTGGAGGGCTTCACAACCTTTGGAGTTAGTCCACAGTGATGTATTGGGACCCTTTCCCAAACCATCTTTCACAAGGGCCAAGTACATCCTCACTTTTATTAATGATTTCTCTAGGTACACTTAGATATATTTTCTCAAACAAAAGTCTGAAGTGTTTAAAAATATTCTAGACTTCAAGGCTCTTGTTGAGAAATAGAGTGAGAAATCTGTCAAGGTTCTTCGAACTGATAATGGAGGGGAGTATGTTAGCAACAAGTTTGAGTAGTTTAGCACCACAGAGGGGATTGATTTGCAGCACATAGTCACTTACAGTCTTTCATAGAATGGGGTTGTAGAATGCAAAAATAGGTTCTTGAAAGAGATGGGTAGCTGTATGATTCACTCTAAATCCTTAGCACCATAGTACTGGGCTGAAGCCATCAATTGTGCTCGCTACATTCAAAACAAGGTTCCTCACAAAGCTTTAAAAGGGATAACACCCTTTAAAGCTTTACATAAAAGGAAACCTGATGTTGAGCACCTTAGGGTTTTTGGATCCCCAGCCATGGCCTGCCTACCGAAGAAGAAACACAAAGCTATGGAATGTCAGTCCAAGCCTTGCATCTTTGTGGGATATCTGGATGGTGTTAAGGGGTATCACCTTCTAGATCCAGTCACTCATGAGTTGTTGATTGAGAGAAGTGTCCATTTTTAGGAGAGTCTTAGAGACTCAACACTTGGCACTTCTTCTCTCTCATCAGATCTACTTCTTCATGATGATTCCTCATATTTAGATCAGCCACAACAAGTTCCTGAGCCAGAGACATCTTCTTCTTCTTCGAGTTTAGACATCAAGGATAGTGATGCAGAGTCATCCACCTCTAGTCAGTCAGAGGATGAGGAGTTAACACCTGACTCGCCCACTTTTAGGCCACTTTGGGCCAGATAGACACTTGAGAGTGCTGGCACTTTGGTAGGAGATCTTGTAGATGACAGACGCACTAGGGGGATTATCAGAGAGATCCACATGCCTTCTTTACTTTAGTTTTAGATCCACAGACTTTTTGAGAGGCATCGGGAGTACTTGAGTGGGATAGTGCTATGGAAGAAGAATATTCTTCCTTAATCAAAAATCACACTTAGGATTTGACTTCACTTCCTAAGGGAAGGAAGATGGTTTGATGTAGGTGGATATATCAGACCAAGTTTGTAGTAGATGTGTCGGTTGATAAGTACAAGACGTGACTGGTCACCAAGGGTTTCTCACAGGTGGTAGGCATTGAATACTTAGAAACATTTACACCTATTGCAAAGATGACTTCTATCCGACTCACCTTGGCTATTACCGCAACACATGGTTGGGATGTGCACTAGATGGATGTGAAGAGTGCCATTCTTCACAGAGACCTAGAGGAGGAGATCTACATGGAGCAGCCACCAAGATTTATTTAGGATTCTTCCTTAGTATGCAGACTTAGGAAATCTATCTATGGCCTCAAACAGGCCCCTTAGGCTTGGTATGCCAAGATAGATTCCTTCCTTCTCACAACAGATTTCACTAGGTGCCATTCTGATCCTAATGTCTACTTTTTGTAGTAGGATGACTCGCTCTTGATTTTGGTTATTTATGTTGATGACCTTTTGATCACCGGGAGTTCTTCATCGGCTATTACAGTGGTAAATTCATCTCTCCAAGATAGATTTGACATGACAGACTTGGGTTTGTTGCACTACTTCTTTGTCATCGAGATCTCACAGTCAAATTTAAGGATTTATCTTGCATAGCCTAAGTATGCTCTTGACTTATTGGATCGGTTTCACATGGCTTATTGCAAGCCATTTTTGACTCCCTTTCTATCAAAATTCAAGCTTGAGTCTGACTATTCTTCACCATTGGTTGATGCCACTCAGTATTGACAACTTGTTGGCAGTCTCATCTACTTGACTCACACCAAGCTTGACATATCATATACAGTGGGACTTGTCTCCAAATTTATGCAGGAACCTCATGAGCTACATTAGAAAGTAGCTAAGAGGATCTTACATTACATATAGGGTTCACATAGATATAGGATTCATTACAGATTTGGCATAGAGGTTGACTTGGTTGGATATATAGATTCAGACTGGGCTGGCGATTCACAGACTCGCAAGTCCACTTCTGGTTATAGTTTCTCTCTAGGTTTTGGTCCTATCAGTTGGTCTAGTAAGAAGCAAAATGCTATTGCTATATCATCCATAGAGGCAGAGTATAGGGGAGCTATTAATGCAGCTACTGAGGCTATTTGGCTTCAGGGGATAATTTTTGAATTTGGCATTCCTATCAGATAGCCCACCATCAGTTCTTGTGACAACCAGAGTACCATTCAGATTTGCAAGAATCTAGTTTAGCAACAGTGGACTGAGCACATAGAGATTCACATACATTTCATTCAGGAGCTTATTCATAGTTAGGTCATTGACTTGATATTTTGCCAGTCTTTAGAGCAGGTTGCAAACATCTTCACCAAACCTTTCATCGAGAGCAAGGTCATTCATCTATGAGCTCTTCTTAGGGTGCGGTCCACATCTGTAGTAGCATCATCTTTGGGGGGGCCCATTAGCCTCTTCATTTTTTTATGTCTCTCTTTTGGGGGGGGGTTTTTTCCTACGGGTTTTCTCCTTTTCTCTATCTTATGGGAGATTGCATTTGTACATGGGTACCTCATCATGCCTAGTTATCGGGACCCATTTTATATTTCCACACTGCCCACCTAAGCTGTGCTTATGAGGGGTGTTAGTGTAGGTTTTTATTTTTCCCTATTATTTAATTAGGGAATATTATATATTTGTGCATACATGGAGTTTTCCTACATTTGTGGGATAGGCTAGCTTATGTGGATATGCGTGTCATAGATATGTCATAGGTGTCATAAGAATGTCATAAGTAACTCCTTTGACTAGCTATTCTAGGTATGGGAGTTACTTCTCTATTCTTAGCACCTTGTCACCACCTTTCATGGAGGAGTTACAATCTATTCTTGGGGTGCTTTGACCACCATTTGTGGAGGAGTTACTTACTAGCTCTCCTATATGTATTCTTCATTATGGCCATCTCATGTTAATGGAATATTGGATTTTCTCCAAATTGTCTATGCAATTGTATTTTGTTTGATTTCATTTAATTTAGCATTTTGTGGTATTCACTTGCTTCATCGCATGCAACCACGACTCGTGCATCGTCGTTATTTAGACCTTGGCGAATCCTTCGATATAAAAACTTAGATTTATACTTTTTAACTGACTATTTAGAGGCTTATTTGTAAAGATCCAAAGCTTAATTCAACACTTGATATTCTTAAGAGGTTACAATTTTAGAGAGCCCTATGTCATCAAAAAAATAAAAGTAAAATATCCTAGGGGCATTTCTAGCCATGGTGACACCTTTAAGAGATCAAACATATTTGAGAAGAGTGATCCATCTACCAAGAGCTTCAACCACTATGGTAAAGAAATAATGAGATCAGGGATATCCTTGCCTAAGGATGATAAAGGAACTGAAAAAATCCCATCGGCTCAAAATTCATCAGGATAAAGAATTTGGCTAAACTTATGCAACTTAATACCCAGTCCCTTTAATCTTTATTAAATTCAAATTTATTCCATTATGCATAATAGAAAATCCTAGTTGACTCATCAAGATATTTTTTCATGTGTAATTTTATAAGCATGTTACTTTCTATTTGAGAGGAAATTGAGTCAATTAGTTCATGAGCAATAATAATACCATAAAAAAATTGTCTTATAGAAAAAAAGCCCCCCATGTTATGGAGATATGATTTTGGGAAGGAGTTTCTTCAATTTATTGGCCATTCCTTTTGAGATGAAATTGTAAAATACATTGCACATGGAAATAGGTCTATAAGAATCAAAATACTTGTCTCCTTTTTTAGGAATAAGAGCTATGAAAGTGGATTTTAGTTATTTGAGAATATCTCTAATACTACCTAACTCTTGAGATGCAATTATGATGTCATTGCCAATAGTACCCTAATAGGATTGGTAAAACCCAGTAGGAAAGCCATCTACATTAGGTGCCTTGTCAGCTTCAAAAGATAAGATTGTATTCTTGAATTCTTCTTCATAGATATCTACTAAAAGTATCTTATTATCTTATTTGATAAAAAAATAAGGAGTATGTCTTAGGATTTCATTTATAGCTCTAGATTTTTCTAGATTCATTTGACTAAGTCCTTATAAAAAAGTTTTAGTTTTCAAGCATATTTCATCATTTTCCAACTAAGTATCAGGAGTGATGATCTTGGAGATCCTATTGAAATGTATTCACATGAAAATATTTTTGTGTAAAAAATTAGTATTTGTATCCCTTTATTTTAACCACTTCACTCTCATTTGTTACTTCTAATGGGTTTCATATTGAAGTAACAACTTGTTATAATCATACAAAATGGATTTTTCTTCAGATTTGACTATTCATTAAGATCATCATTTTGAATGAGGTTCTTAATTTTAAAAATTTGATTTTTAAGTTTAACCTTTATTTCTAAAAGCTACTCAAATTTCTTTTTGTGTTAACTTATAAATAAAATTTTAATGGTTATAGTTTCTTGGATATAATAAAAATTCTTGAGCCATCCACTCAAGTGTTCCACCAATATTTGATTTTTTTTATAGAGAATGTTCTTTATTCCACATTAATTCAAATTAAAAAGTTGTCTTTTTATGGAAAGAAGAGGAATGAAAGAAGAGACTAATGGGCCAATGACCAGAGCCAACAAATAATATAATTTCAAATCCAAACATGATGTTAGGTAGGATCTAGTTCGTGCTGAGTATAAATTTGTCCAACCTTTCTATGACAAATTTGATACCAATCCTTCTATTAAACTAGGTGAAATTCCCATATTTTGGTTTTAAGTCAAAGATGGAGATATCTTCAAAAATCTAGGAAAAGTTTGAAGTAGAATGAGAGATGACCTTAAAATTACTAGACTTCTCCAAAAGGAAGAGGATGGTATTGAAATCCCTTCCCAAAATCCATTTTTTATTGGGGTGAATAAGTCTTATTTTTTTTAAGGAAATACAAAAAAGTTTACTAGCTTGTCTAGTATTTGGGATGTAAAAATTAATACAAGTGAAAGAGTTGTTTAATCATAATTCCTCAAATTGGACAACTTGCCAATCAACACAATCATCAATTAAATTTCCTATGACAGTGAGTGATTTTAATGTCCCCTTTTCTGAATTAAACCAAACAAAGAACCCCTAAGTCTATGTAATTAATTATACACTTGAAGAGAGGAAAATTCAAGGGAAATAAATTATTTGAGTGTTCCCAAGGGTAATTTTAAGTCATAACTTAAAATGGGGACATCTAAAGGTTATTATTAATTAAAGAGTGCCAAAAAAGTATTAATTATAAGCCCAAGTGGAAAGTTAGAATTAAAAGTCATTATTACTTAATTTATGGAAAAAAGAGGAAATTAGAATAAAAAGTAATTTTAGGGTTTTGTGTGGAAAAGTAATTATAAGAAAGGTGAAAAAGAGGAAAAGGTCATCTATTATTATCATTCAACTTTTAGAATTTATTGGAGAGCTTGAAGCTACCACAATTTTTCATAAAGGATGAAAAACCTTGATTGGAATTAGGTTGAGGATGAAAAAATTCAATCTTAAGTGGTGATTTCACCTAAGAGTCATTTATTTACAACCAATTTTATTGAAGATCATGTTTGGAGACTATTTTAGCAAGTGTGTTACATTCTAGGCAGGTCTTACCACTTCCAAAGATAGTTTGTATATATTATGGGACATGTTGTACCTTTTTGGGGATATCATATATCATGATATACATTTATAGGGATATAATACAACCTAATATACCCATAAAATAGTGGCATCATGCCTAGAAGTCATTAATTACAATTATGTAGGGTTTTCTAGGTGACTTCATGGAAGTTAAGGACTTGATCACTGAATCTATGATAATGGCATCAACCTTTGTGAACCTTTACTAATTTTACTCAAAATTTTTGAGGAATAATAAATGATCTATAAGTATAAAGTGTATTTAATCAAACATTCATCATGTCTATAAAATAATCCTAACTCGAAGAAGATAGATCATACCATATAGTTCTGATTGGGGACACATTATATAATCGGTAACATGACTATTATGGGGATCTACTAGACTTGATTAGGGGATATATTATCATAATATACAATGATAGGGAGGGTTCCAAAACCTCCATTCAAACACAATCACACATTAACCCTAAGGGAGTCATATGTTTTATATCTACTAAACTAATAACAAGTAAATAAATCTAATCTAGTGCTTACCAAAACTTGTGGTACAAAGTGGGGGTTAGAAATAAACTAAACATTTATAAGAGAATATAAATTAAGATATGTATGAGTAATACCATAATACATGGAATAATAAGAGTAATATTATTTGAAACTAATACTTATGATACTTCTATCTACTAAAGAGAGGAGCAAAGTTAGAGAATACTTACTTGAATGATAGAAGTAAAAGAGGTAGCATAAGGGATTAATATTCAAATAAGCTACTTATATCTCTCCCTCAACCAAAATGGGATTCACAAGAGTTTTTTTTAGTTTTTAAGGATCACTAAGAAAGGCCAAAGCATCCAATACTTCTCTACAAGATTAGAATCTCCAAGTAGAAACCCTAAACTAAGACTCCTTAAGTAGAATGGTGAAAGAGAAGATTGTAAAGAAGCGTAAGTGAATAAAAAATATTAATTTATTGTGTAATAATGATGAAATTATCTTATATATATAGGTATATTTAACCCTAAGCACTTTTGAAATTTTTAGTTGACATGGTTGAACTAGTCGACCTAGGACAACTGACTATCAAAAGGGGCTTAAAGTGAGGAAAAGAAGGATGGAAAATAGAAAAAGACTAGATGAGTATGTAAATAAGGAGTAATATCTTAGGAAATGGTTTTAGGAGCTAGTTATATTATAAATAAGTGGTAATAAGGGACAATAATCATGTGAAGCACCAATGGTCTACCCACCCCTTTCGTGGTGCACCCTTTAGGGAGTGTATTCATGGAGATTGAGACTCAAAAGGTTCATGCAAGATAAAAAACATCAGTATTTGATAAAATTTGAAAATATTATGTGTATACATATTCCCTAATTGAATCTCATGTGTCACTAAGGAGAAACAAGGGATGATGCTTCAAGAAAGAACATAGTAACACACAATGCTGAGGCTAAAAAAAAGTTGTAGTATTTTAAAGCATAAAATAACTAAAAGTAAATGACAGAAATGGAAATAACTAAAAATTAAATGTGATGCATACCTTGACTTACCTTTATCACTAGATAGTTGTCTACAGTGTTGTTAGTTTTGATTGTGGAGGTACATAGATTGCTTTTGACAAACCCGAGAATATAAAACTAAAGAGAAAAAATAAACAAATGTAAGAAAAACAAGATAATTGATGCCATGTGGACGGGATGTACTTGTAAATTTGTCAAGATAGGGTGATAGGTGATATGTTACCAAAAGACCAAGTCAAAAATAAGAGTAAATCAGGTAACCAAAAATCCAAGGATACTAAATATCAAAAAACTCAAACAAGTAAACCTTAAGTAAGAAAGGCAAACTCACCAAGTCAAACCAAGGATAGATTTATAAAAGGATGGTAACCAAACATAAAATTTAAAAGTAGAAATAAAATGGTAAAATAACATTGATGATTGAGAAGTAACAATCCGTATCTCACTCAACAATGAGAAAAAGGTGCATAAAAGGGAAAACAACAATGGAAAAAGTACATGAAAGGTAGAAATGGACTTAGGCATATGAAAAAAAGAGGTGGTAAAAAAATGACAAATGGTAAAAGAAAATTAAAATAAGTCTATGAATGTAGAGCTATGGTATAAATAAATTAATCCATAGATACTCAAAAATGTTATATTTCTCTAAGGATATATAAAACTGGAACAAAGTAGTGCTACCATGTTTTTAATATGTGAATAAAAAGGAAGTATAGAAGAAGGGAAAATAGATTTAGAATCACACATTCCTATCAAGGGGGGAAATGAAATGGGTGGAGGGGATAATGAAGGAAAACCCAAGGTAGAGGAACTCTTTATCAAATTCAAGACACTCAAATTAGGTTTGTCAAAATAAGAGGACTATCGACCTTAAGGACTTTGAAGAACTTCTCCTAGCCACACAAGTCTTAGGTCAATAAATGAAGTATGTATATCATCCCATGAAGTCTATATGAATGAAAATTAAAATAGACCTACCTTCCCACAACGTGTTCCCCGATCCTTAGGACCCTTTACAGAGTCATCAGTCTACTATGAAGAATGGGTACTTGCATGAGAAAGTAAGTAGCACTATACAATTTGTTGAATTCTCATATTCTAATCTAATGACCTAAAATACCCCAATGGACCTCAACTCTATTATGATGCTAAATGTGGAGTTTGATCTTCAATTAGAGATAGGATATGTGCTTGTAATCATGTTTTTTGGTGTGATTTTTAATTTCAAAATTTGTATGTTGCCTTTTGTATATCATTGCCTTTTTTCAATTGATTTGGCTTTTAACTAACTTTTTTGATGGATTTTTATATTCCTCCTCTATACAAATTTAGAAAACCAAACATGGGTTCTAAATATGAATTTCATTTGAATACTTGGTACTTGGTTGCTAAGAGAGAGGACTTTAGAGAACATGGTCTCTAAGAGTCTCATAGATCTATATGAAATAAAAGTGTTATCTTGACTTTGACCTTGTTTTATCCAATGTGGAGTGAAAAGACAAGAAATCAAGAGGAATGACATATGAAATAAGTTGAATTACTTTAAATCATAAAAAATGTGATAGGAAAAAATAGGGATATGATGATAGTAAAGTATGATTCATTTCATAATAATGAGAGAAATGGAGGAAAACATGCTAACATAGATTATTGTGTGAATTCCATATATAAAAAGAAGGAAAATCTAAAGTTGAGAATAAGGGTTAGAAACATGTTCTAAAAAAGGAATAACATAATGGTAATTTTATGAGGAAGGCTTGGTCCTATCTATGGTCTTACACTACAAATTATAAAAGAAGAACCCATGAGGGTGCCAACAATCATGGTAAAAATAAATGAGATAATAAAAAGATGTTATTTGTGAGGAAGACCAAGTCCTATCCATGGTCTTATACTACAAATCACAAAAGAGAAACCCAAGGGGTATCAAAAAGTGTGTAAAATATTAATAAAGAAACTATAGTACACCATGAGGAAGACTTGGTCTTATCCACATTTTTATAATAAAACTCATGAGAAAAAAAAGGGAAAACCAAAAGACAAAAAAAAAAAAATGACTACGGTTGTGAAAAGAGAGAACTAGTGCAGAGGGAGAGACCTATGTAAGTAACCTGAAAAAAGTGTTAGATAGATGCATATAGAAATCATGAAAAGAAGGGAAGGATTAGAAAAAATACTTCTTGAGAATTTGTGTTGTGGGCTCTTTGAAAATATGACCTTTATTGGTTCGAAGGCAATATGTACTTGGACCAAGAATATCGTTGACTAAACAGGGGCCCCACCTTTTTTGGGTGTATTTACCTTCTTTGTCATGAGTGTAGTCTAATTTAAGGATAAGATCACCAACATTAAATGTGTGAACTTTAACACATTTTTTATGTTGTTTAGAAATATAGGCCTTGTATTGGTGATTATGTTGCAAAGTAGATCAAGAGTAGGAAAGTGAACACTATGTAATTATTCATTGGGAATGATACCATGAAGAGATATATGAAAAGAGGGAAGCTCAACTTCTAATGGGAGAAATGACTCAGAACCATAGACTAAGGAGAATGGCATTACCCCAATGGTAGTATGTAACTAGTCTAATAGGCCCAAAGAGTAGGATAGAGGTGAATGTGCCAATCTATGCAGGTTTCATGAATTATCTTTTGGAATTTTTTTTAGTGGACTTAACTTGGCCATTTCATTGTGGATGATAAGGTGTGGACAATTTGTAATTGATCTTGAATTTAGCACAGAGTTGTTTAACATCCTTGTTCTTGAAATCACCACCATTGTTAGAGATGATTGTATAGGGAATACCAAAGTGGTAAATTTGATTAAGAATTAATTTAATGATGGTGGTACTAGTGACATTAAAAAGGGGCATGGCTTCAACCAATTTAGTAAAGTATTTGGTAGTCATGATAATAAAGACATGCCCGTCTTGAGAGTGAGGTAATTTATCAATGAGATCTAATCCCGATATGGAGAATAGATAGGGAGATTTGACATTTTTGAAACTTAGCTAGAGGTGAATGAATTAGATCATCATGAAGTTGGCTAGGAGTACCCTTTTTAGTGAATTCGATTGCATAATTTTAAAGAGTAAGCCAAACATATCTCATACATAAGCATTTATGGGCTATAGCATGTCTGATGCAGTAGACACCAAAAATGCCCCCATGTACTTGTTTAATAAGAGGAGGAACCTCATCTTGCATAATAAAATGGAGGAAGGTACCCATTGACCAAATTTGACTTTAGGTCAAATTTGTGTTAGATATGTGGAAACATAATGCCACATTTTATTTTAATGGAAAAATCTATAGAAAAATATTGAGTTGTTATGGGTATCCTGCAGATGAAACCTATAGTTGTTTTGGTCAACCTGTAGGTGAAGATTGTAGTTGATATGGGGAACCTGTATGCAAAAAGTTTTCAACTTGACCGGTGCTATGAGATTCTATATATAAGTGATGTTATCAATTGACAGGAATAGGTTAATGTCAAATTTCAATCTTAATATTATGGATCGATATGTTCTTTATAAACACTATGTGGCCATGGTTACATTGACTATGGATCTATATTGGCAAGGTCGTATAGGTCTACCATTAATGACACTCTTATAGGCATCAATTAAATGTAGAAGAAACCTAAGAATGGTCGGATGGTGATTTGTCAACAGCCAGTGCATCATTATCATAGCCATATAACTATTTAAATTAGTTTGTTTTTAATATCTATAAAAAATTATAACCATAGGAAGTTGTAATAGATTTTTACTTCCTTATTATACAATGAAGTTGTAACAAATTATAATAAAATAAAGTTGTAACAGATATATACTTCTTTATTTTGTAAGGAAATTGTAATAGATTGTAACTATAGGAAGTTAGAACAAATCTATACTTCTTTATTCTGTAAGGAAGTTGTAACAAATTATAACTACAAGAATTTAGAATAAATTTTGTACTTCCTTATTTTTAGTGATCATCCCTTTAAAAGTGGAGAAATAGGTAGAACAATGATGTAGAAGTGAATTGTAGATAATAAAAAAAAGAGGTGAGAATGTAGCTACGTAGTAATTGACAGAAAGAGAAAATTATCTTCAGACAAAGGTGTTGCCAAAGTGCTTTGATATAGAGACTGAGGGGCAGAAGTGCTAGGCACTTGTATAAATTCCTTTGGATGTTTGAATAGAAGAATTGTTAAGTTTCTTGGTGGACTTAGCCCAACATTTGGGTGAACCACATTAAATATTGTGTCAATATTTTTGTATGTTGTTTTTTTAGCATCTCTTATTTCTATATTTTTTGCATGTATTTATTATTCCATATTTATTTTTTTAACTTACAAATACACTTTTAGATTATTTTTAATCTTTGGGTTACAAAGTATATTTTGATACAGATTTTTAAACTCAATTATTTTGATTTGGGCAATTGAGTAATATAATATGTAATAAAATATCGAAACCTTTTGTATTTAACCCAACAAGTGGTATCAGAGCCATCTTTGTGTGGTTTTGTGTACTATTTTACAAGTTGTAAATCTCTAAAGGATCTCAGACTCAGAGTAATATCTTCTCAAGTGGGAGATATTGAACAATGGCAGATGATGGAAGAAGAATGGTTGATAAGTTTAATGGACATAATTTTATTCTATGGAAGATGTAGATGATTGACTATCTATATCAAAATGACCTTTATCTACTGCTTGATGGAAAGACAAAAGTTTAGGGAAAGAGAATAGATGAGGAATGGAATGTATTGGATAGAAAATCTTTAGGAACCATAAGGCTATTCTTGGAAGTGTTGCCTCCAATATATCTAAAGAAAAGACTACAAAAGAACTTATGACCACCTTATGCAAGCTGTATGAGATGCCTTCAGCAAAAAACAAGATGTATTTGATGAAGAGGTTATTCAACCTAAAAATGAATGAGAATTTAAGTATATCTAAATATTTGAATGATTACAATACTATTAAAAATTATTTGACTTATTTGAAAGTGAAACTAGATGAAGTCAAGGTCTTGCTATTACTATGTTCCCTGCCTGAATCTTGGAATAATATTGTGATGGCTGTGAGTAATAACGTGTCTAGGAGCAATACTCTTAAAATGGAGGGTGTTTTTAGTGTCATAATCTCTAAAGAAATGAGAAGGTAGACATCTAGTGAGAATTCAATAAGTAATGCACTAAATGTTGAATCTAGAGGGAGAAAAAAGAATAGATAAAGGAGCAAGAGTTATGGATCTAAGGGAAGATATTTATCTTCCAAACATAGATCCAAGTCAAAAGGAAGAAATATTGTATGCTGGAACTATGGAAAGTTTGACCATATGAGAAAGTAGTGTTGGTCTCTTAAAAAGAATCACAAGGAGTAACAAAATAATGATAATAACCAAGAGGCAAATATTGCCTCAAGTGATATTACTTCTGTGTATCAAGATGCTTTGTCATGTGATACAAATGTTGAGTCATAGGTGATTGAATCAGGGGCATCTTTTCATGCTACTTTCAATTCCAAGTATTTTACAACCTATGTAAGTGGCAAGTTTGTCTAAGTTTTCTTGGGAGACAATGAACCCTATGATATTGTTGGCAAAGGGTCCGTAAAGATCAAGCTACAAAATGGAAATGAATGGATAATCAAAGAAGTAAGACATGTGCCAAGTTTTACCAAAAATATTATTTCTATAGGTCAATTGGTAAAAGATGGATGTACTATTACTTTCAATATAGAATCTTGAAAGGTAAAAAAAGGTAATCTTGCTGTAGCCAGAGGGAAAAAGGAAGGCACACTATATTTGAGTAATTGCATTATTGATTCTAATACTACATTAGTTTCTAATTCTGATCTAGAAACTAATTTATGGCATTCAAGATTGGGTCATATGAGTAAGAAAGGTATGAACATTTTACATAAGAAAGGGAATTTATTAGACTTAAAGTCTATTGATTTAGATTTATGTGAACATTGCATATTTGGTAAACAAAAAAAGGTTTCTTTTTTGAAGGTTGGGCTTGAAAGATAAATAAATAAATTAGAATTAGTACATTTTGATGTTTGGGGACCAGCCCCTATACAATCATTCGAAGGCTCAAAGTATTATGTTACATTTGTGGGTGATGCAACTCATAAGTTGTTAGTTTATTGTATTCGAAATAAGTCTGATGTATTTAAAACCTTTAAAATTTGGATAGCCCTTATAGAAAATGAGTTAGACATGAAGCTAAAATTCTTAATATCTGATAATGGAGGTGAATACACCTCAAAATATTTTTGGAACTACTGTGCACAAGAAGGAATCCAAAAATAAGTAACAGTGCCTCAAACTCCTCAATAGAATGGGGTAAGTGAGAGACTGAACCAAATAATTATGGAGAGATCTAGAAGCATGAGAATCCATGTTGGTTTTCCCCCTACTTTTTGGGCACATCCGATTCATACTGCTATTTATTTGATTAACAAAGGAACATTTAGTGCTTTATATGGTGAGATTATCGAGAAAGCTTGGATAGGTAAAAGTGTTTCCTACTCCAACTTAAAGGTTTTTGGCTATGAAGCATTTGTGCACATTATTAGATGCTAAATCGATGAGATGCACTTTCATTGGATATGGTGATATCTCATTTGGTTATCATTTTTGGTGTTTAGATGATAGAAAGATTGTGAGATCACGTGATGTGATCTTTAATGAAAGTGTGATGTATAGGGACCAACTTGTAAAAAATAAAGTGGAAAGTCCACTTGGTAAATAAAATTGTGTCATACCTCCAAGTGTATTTGGAGAAATACAAGAAAATTTATAGAATACTCCATTTACCTCTACAGAATCAGGGAATGGGAATAGGGTCACTAATGACCCAATGGAGTCTTCTAAGAATATTGGGCCAAGAGAAACTCAAAGTGAACCAGTCACACCTATGGTACAGAGGTCAATAAGAGTAAGTAAACCTCCTGATAGGTATTATCCATATTTATTTTATTTGTTACTAACTGACAGTAGGGAACCTGAATCATTTGTAGAAGCTAAGTAGGACAAAGATTGTGTGAAATGGGAAAAGGGAATGAAAGCAGAATTGGATGCCTTGAAACACAATAAAACATGGAAATTGGTGGATTTTCCACTTGATAAGAAATCACTACAAAATAAATTGGTTTTCTATTTAAAATAAGATGAGAGTGGGTAGAAAACATACAAAATAAGGCTTGTTGTTAAAGGCTTTGCATAGAAGGCTGAAATTGATTACTCAGAGGTATTTTCTCCTATTGTCAAAATTACCTCAATAAGAGCTGTATTAAGTATTGTTACTTATAATGATGTTCACTTAAAACAAATGGATGTGAAGAAAACATTATTACATGGATATTTAGAAGAGGAAATCTACATAAAGAAACCATCAGGTTTTGAGGTAAAAGGGAAAGAAAGAAAGGTTTGTAAATTGCTAAAAAGTTTATATGGTTTGAAATAGGCACCTAGGAAATGCTACCTAAGGTTTGATACTTTCATGTTGGAGCATGGATATGATCATACTCATATTAATCATTGTGTTTATAGTAAGAAATTTGAAAATGGTGAATTCATTATTCTTCTACTTTATGTTAATGACATGTTGTTGTGTGGAGCTAACATGTAGAGAATAAGTGAATTGAAGAAATTGTTTTCTTTAGAGTTTTTCATGAAGGATCTTGGACAAGGCAAGAAAATTATTGGAATGAGAATTTATAGAGATAGATTGGGTAAGAAACTAACTTTAACTCAATCTAAATATACTTAAAATGTGTTGTTAATATTTGGTATGAGAACTGTAAATCTATTTTCACACCTTTAGTTGGCCACTTCAAGTTGAGTAAGACACAATCTCCTAAGTCACAAGAGGATAAAGATTATATGAATAAGGTACCATATGATTCAGCTATAGGTGTTTTAATGTATTATATGATTTACACTTGTCTAAACATATTCTGAGTAGTGGGAGTAGTGAGTAGGTTCATCAGTAACCCTGGTAAACAACACTGGTTAGCAATTCAGTGGATTTTAAAATATTTGCATGGAACCTCTAGTATGTGTTAATGTTTTGAAGGTTCTAATAGTGGGTTGCAAGGTTTTGTGGATAGTGACATGGTAGGTGATTTGGATGGTAGAAGGTCTACTGCTAGATATATTTTCATAGTTGGAGGTATTGTAGTCTCGTGGGTTTCTAAGGTGCAAAAAGTTGTTGCACTTTCTACCATTGAGGCTGAATACATTGCTTGCACTAAAGCAAGTAAAGAGTTGTTATGGTTAAGAAAATTTATGAATGAGTTGGGAGTGAAGAAATATGGGTACACTCTATATTTTGATAGCCAAAGTGTTATTCACCTAGCTAAAAACTTGAATTTTCATAGTAGGACAAAGCATATAGAGCTTCATTACCACTTCATACGTATAGTTTTGGAAAGTGGGTAGTTCAAGCTCAAGAAGATTCACTTAGAGGATAATCCTTTAGATATGCTTACTAAGGTAATCAAAATAGTGAAGTTGAAGGCACACTCAACTTCTGTGGGACTTCAAGCATGAGTTTAGAGAAGAAGAAATCAATAGTTTTGAGTTTAAGTGGGAGGTTGCAGCAGTTGGTGTTGTGGCCTTATGTCTTCAAGTGGGAGATTGTTGGATATGTGGAAACATAATGCCTCATTTTATTTTAATGGAAAATCCTATATAAGAAACCTATAGTTGCTATAGGTATCCTATAGAAGAAACTTGTAGTTGTTGTGGGCAACCTATAGATGAAGACTATACTTGCTACTGGTAACCTTTAAGTAGAAAGTTTGCAACTTGACAGGTGCTACGAGCTTCTATATATAAGTGATGTTATCAATTGATAGGGATAGGTTAATGTTAAATTTTAATCCTAATTTTATGGATCGATGTGTTATTTATAATCACTATGTGGCCATGGTTACATTGGTCATGGATTTGTGTTGGAAGGGCCGTAAAGGTCTATTGTTAATGATGATATTGTAGGCATCGATTGAATGCAAAAGAAACCTAAGGATGATCAAATGGTGATTTGTCAATAGCTCATGCATCACTGTCATAGCAATATGACTATTTAAAGTAGTTTTTTTATATCTATAAAAGATTGTAATTGTAGGAAGTTGTAATAGATTTGTACTTAATTATTATGCAAAGAAGTTGTAATAGATCTGTACTTCCTTATTCTATAAGGAATTTTTAACAGATTGTAACTATAGGAAGTTAGAATAGCTCTATACTTTATTCTACAAGGAAGTTGTAATAGATTGTAACTACAAGAAGTTAGAATATATTTTTTACTTCCTTATTTTTAATGATCATCCCTTTAAAAGTGGAAAAAGAGGTAGAACAATGATGTAGATGTGAATTGTACATAAAACAAAAAAAAGGTGAGAATGCAGATGCATAGTAATTGATAAAAAGTGAAAATTATCTTCAGACAAAGGTGTTTCTAGAGTGCTCTAATATAGAGATTGAGGGGTAGGAAGTGCTAGGAATTTGTATAAATTCCTTTGGAAGTTTGAATAAAAAAATTTCTAAGTTTATTGGTGGATGTAGCCCAATATTTGGGTGAACCACATTAAATACTGTGTCAGTATTTTTGTATGTTGTTTTTTTAGCATCTCTTATTTCTCTATTTTTTTCATGTATTTATTATTCCATATTTATTTATTTAACTTACAAGTACATGCTTAGATTATTTTTAATCTATGGGTTACAAAGTAGATTTTGATACAAATTTGTAAAATCAATTATTCTAATTTGGGCAATTGAGTAATATTGTATGTAATAAAATATTGAAACTTTCTATATTTAACCCAACAATTTGGACCCCTATAGGTAAAAAACTTAGTTTTTTATATGTTTAGGGGTATAAATATTTTTCATAGGCTATATTATAGTTCATTTGATGTTATCTAATGCATTTTTAGCCTTAGTCATGGTCTAATAGGTTTATTTATCATTTTGATTCTTTTGGTGGGCTTTTAAGGGCCATAAATGCAAGTGGCATGGTTACAAAGGTGATCATGTGTCATTTTTTCCTTATAAATGTCAAATAGGTTAGGTTACCTATTAGGGATGTCATTTATATTAGTATCTTGCAGGTTGTCTAACTAAAATTTAAGAAAATAACTAAAAAAGAGAGCATTTAACACTTATATGACCCATGAGGAAGTGTGCCACATGGAAAAAGACCATGTAAGGCATATTAAAATTTTAAAACTCATATAAACATTTGGTGTGCTCTGGAAGTACCATTTTAAATCTAAAACCATTCTACTTCTTCTTTGATTTCTTAGACATACAAAAGTGACCTTTAGGTTTGTGCTTAGTAAGAACAACTCAAGAGGTTTAAGGACAAATTATTTTGGGAGGTGATATTACACTTATATACCTTCATTTACATATTAATAGTGTAAGGATTGATCAACTGTGCTTTATGAACCATCCTCATAAAGTTGAATGTACTTTTTTCCCCCCTATAGGTTTTGCTCCATTTTGGTCAAATACATACAAAATATCTGGTGATGTTGAATCCAAAGAATGTTTTATACCTTATTAGATTATTTCCATAGTTTCATGTTTCATGGTATTTTGATGAGAAATTTAGTCCATGTTGAAAGAAAGGTGCCACCATGTGCAGTCTCAGTAAAAATTCTTCTTGTTAAAAAAGGTTAGTTTCATGTAGAGGTCTCATTTAGTTTATAATTATGTCTCACAAGTCTCAAGGCCATATATTCACCTCCTTCCATGTTTTTCTTTCACCATATCATGTTTTGGGCAACTTGTAGTCTTGTCATCTCTCACAGTCAACTCCATGCTTAACTTCACTAGAATTCACATGTTTAGAGCTTGTTAAACTTGTTCATCAAATGGTAACCAGGGTTTATTAGTTGTAAAATCCATTATAATTTGAAAATAGTTCATTTAGATGTTTGGAAAAGTGCAAGTTTGATCACAAACTATTCATGATGCCAAACAATCATGAGATGCCCCTGCTTACTCTATTCCAGATGTTTTCAAGAGTTTTCACATTGAGATAGATGTTTTTCACCTTAAATTTAGAACTCATTTATGTAAATTATGTGTTGAATATTTTGACAATGAGTTTTAGTTCCCATGATGCCTTTTATCTACCTTTGTTTCTCTATTCCACACTCACTGCCCATATATATAGCCAAATAACACATATAGGAGGTTTGTTGACATCATGATAAAGGTGAGTGATTGGGAAATGTTTAAAAATTTCAAGATTTATAATTTTAATTTTAGTACTTGATAAGGGCATAGGAAGTGCTCACAAAGATAGGTGCCTTGTATGTTGCTCAGTCCACTTTACTACCTGTGTTTAAGAATATTCATCTACATGTATATCAGTAGGGCTTTAATAATTCTTGTGTGGAGATTTGAAACATGAAATAATCCTAATTTCAGATTATATCATGTGAATTTAACATTTTATACTTGTTTTAAATTTAAATGAGGTAAAATAAGATGTAGACTACTATGATAAAGTAGAGACTGAATTCTAGGAAACTTTCCGTAAAATGTCAAAATAGATCTCTAGGGGTTTTTTGTGGACCTCTCACAACATGTTTCCTAAGGATTTAAAATCATATAAATAGATCAATATTTTAGCCTCTATTATAGATAATACCTCTTCCAAATATGGGAGTGATAAGGTCAGTGTAAGGTAGAAGTTGAATACCTCAAAGTGGATTAAAAAACATAGAAATCTTGCACTAATATCTACATAATGAAATTTGATATCCTAGGGGAAAATAAGAAATTAAACCATGAAGATGATTGTTAAATTAGTTTAATGGTATAAAAATGGTATGAATTAAATCAATAGGAAGTTGATATTGAGTGTTTCAAGCACTATGGCCACTTACAGGTGTCCACACACAAAAAAATAGGCACCTATAGCTGGACAAATAGATAGTGATTTAGTCAAGGTATTTTGATGGTGTCTTAGCTCATATAAAGTGTATATAAGGTTAAAATATATAATATATTAATATAAACTTAAAATTAGGTCTTAAAAATATCATAACCAATCTCAGTTGAAGCCACACACATATACAAGAATCAAAGGCAGTGTGTCTCAGTCAATAGGTAGTAAAGGACTCAGTTGTAACCAAAAGTGCATATAAAGGAAAAATGGGAGGTTGTAATGATGATAAAAGTAATTTGACACATATATGAGGACCATGATAAAATTCATGAACTACTAACAATGTAAATAAGGCCTACTCAGACCTCTTGAAACCATGTGTACACCTATAATATAATACAGTCTTGGTGAAGGTAAGGTAAGAGATTAACTTGTCTAGGGATAAAAAGAGGGTTAAAATAAATTTAAAATGGATCATGATTATTAAAAATATTTTTTCAACAAGCCTCAATACTTTTCCAAGTTGATCATCCACTCCTCCTTCTAACCAAAGTTATCAATCCATATAGTTGCTCTAAGAAACCTCTTTGCTCAATAGATGAATATGAGGAATTCAAAGAAAAGGAATGTTTTGGGGTTAGTAAAAAGATTTATTAGCATGAATTTTATATGTTTAACATGTTTAATAATACTAGGATCATTGAGTTAGAAAATAGGGGTCATTTTTATGTGGAAGGAAAAAATGCAAGAAAATAGGCTTTTAAAGGCCTTTTTGGGCATTTTGGGCTGGCTAAGTACCTAAATCAAGGAATTAAGATAAAAAGTTTAGTAAAAATCCTAATTAGGACCTCATAAAATTCCAATTTTTTTAAATTTTCCTTAGGGAATAGGGATATACCTCATTATTTTGTCTTAGAGGTCAACTAGTCAAGGAAAATCAGGTTTTAACTAAGCAAGCTAATGAGGTCAAAATTAGCAAAGGAACTTAATGGAAGGTTTTATAAATATATAAAAAACATATTTTGAGGTATATTAAAGGAAAATATGTGATCTTAATCACTATATTAGGCTCATATCTCTCATGATTCCCAAAACACCCATACACATAGTCCAACTAGACAAGCTTCCTTTAGGCCTAGTTGGTGAATGGAAGGAAAGGGTGAAAAGGAGTGCTAGGAGAGTTGTGTGGTGACATTAAAATATTTAATGAAGCATTATTAATCATGAGATACCAGCCCAAACATGAGATATAAATTCAAGTATCTCAAACTTTCAAGGTACATGCTAAACCCATTAGGCCTTGAAGGGACCTAGAGCCAACTGGGGGTCCATCTTCATTTATAATTATTGGTGGGATATTTATATGAGTGATAAATATTATGGAGATTTAATTAGACATGTTATACCTTTTATTATGCATAAAAACCTACAGAAAATCTAATTCTAACTCTAAGACACTCTAAGCATGCAAAAAAGGTAGAAACAAGCTCGATGGGGTGACTTCAAGTGTTCACATCTCCTCTAAGAGTTTTCATGGGAAAAAAATGAGTTTGGAGGGGTTATTAGGGTCCCTTAAAATCAAGATTGTGGAATTTTTTGGAAATTTAAATGTCATAACTTTATGAATAATGCTTAAGACTAAAAATTACCTAAAACCCTACTAAACCCTCAGTTAAGACCCGATGGAGAAAACAAGCTTGGAAAGCTATCTAGATGACATATTTTGACCATGAAATCAATTTTAAATAAAATAGGACTCACCCAAGATTCCTCCCATTATTTTTATCTATACATAATTATATGAATAGGGTGTAAAATAAAGTATTATTGACCATTTTATGTGTTATACAGGTTCTAGAAGAGATTTGAAGATGCAATCAACTTTAGAGGAAATATTAGGACTTTTTATAACTATATATAGATATATAATTCTTTGGAAATTATGTTAAGTGTTCAAAAAATAGCTCTCATCTCAGCCAATCAAAACTAGCATATTGAACACAATGGCGAGAAGGGTGAAAAATTCAAGTGTAAGCCTTTTTAAGGTGTACCTAAGCAATCTAAAGCCATGGATAGTATTTCCAAGTGTCATTGACTCCCATAGATTTTCATGGAAAACTAATGATATTTTTGAGGCCAAGTGTGAGGGATAAAAAAAAAGGGAGTTTCTTGGACTACACATGATATACCAAATGTGACGTAGATCACTAAATTAGGGCTAGTTCCCTTGATATACCACTATAGATCAAACCTATTACTAAATTTTTAGGATGAAAGGGAAGAGATAACTAAAAAAAAATCTAATCTAGGGGAGGTGATACAATAAATAGATGGTCTACTCACACCACTTACAATGCACTTAGAACTAAAGAGAATCACACACATACACTTCATCCATCAAACTGAAAATTCTTCTTCTACATCAGTGCTTCAAGCATGGGGTCTTGAGGAGAGCTTAGGCTAGGAGGAATTATATAATAGGTATTCTAGAAAAAATAATGAATGAGCTACTCACTATACCTGTAATCCACATTAGAAAATTATTGTTGACCTACAAAAGAGAGATTTCAAACCACACAAGGCACTAGGAAGTATAACATGTCAAGGTAAGAAAAATACACTTGCACAAGACCAACAACCATAATATGCACTTGATAAAGTCATGAATGAGGTAAAACAACATTATTTATTAGTTCAAGGAAAATTTTGAGTAGGGATTCACCATACTCAGGTGAGAGATCTATATAACAATAAAAAGGCTAATATTTATAACAATTATGAGAAAAGTGAGAGAAAGTGAAGCTCAAGAGTTACTAAGACACTTGTCAAGCAAGAAGGAGTTATAATAGTCATAGAGTTAGGCATGAGATAGGTGATGTAAGGTAAATATGGAAAAATGTCTCCCAAGTCATTAAACTCCTTTATATGTGGTGTAGATGCTCTTTTGCTTGCACATTGAACTACCCTCATGATTTGACTTCAAAAAAATCCCTCACCACTAAGTAGGGTCAAGTATGATGATTGATTTAAGGGGGAGGCATTAATGAAAATCCCATACATGCATTGGAATGGTCCCTAATCATCCACATTTTGTTATCCATGAGCAATCATCTCAAACAGTTATATATGACTCATTCTCATGCACCTCTCACACTTGGCACACAAAATGATTCCAATTATAAAATATAATCCATGAAAAAGGAGGAATGACACCTTAAAGAGTTTCCAAGTAATCAGGTTCTTGAATCAAACATTAAAAGGCTTCCCAATTGGAATTTCACCATTTTCACTAAGTGTTCACCACTTGTTCACTGTGACTAGCTGAGATGAAGAAGGTAGAAGACACAATTAGGAGATTAGATAGCTCAATAAATTACCATGGATACTTATAAAAATTATCATACTATCTCCAAAAAGTGATTTCATCCTTTTAAACACCTCCACACTTGCAAAAAACACAAATCTATCAAAAAAACTTTATTTTACCTCTTATGTACAAGTAGGTTACACCTCAGTCACATGTGGTAGGTCACTATATATTCCTCTACATATCCAAGTTGTTTTCATTGTCACTTTAATCCATTGGATGCTCCATTTGTAGTATCTTCTCCACTGGGTTTGAGAGAGGGTTTGTGAGGTTTTAGAGTCACATGGACTCTTAGGCTTGGTTCATAGAGTTGGAAAATTGAAGATATATATAAATGATACTAAAGGATTATTAGGGACCTTATAAATTATCATTTAACACCTTGGATTCCCATGCACAATCTCATGAAAGTTATAAGTATTCCAAGTTAGCCATTCGTGCCTCTTCCATGCATTCTATAGGGTCTGAGAATATTCAAGCCAAGAAATGGGTTCTTGATGCAATTTTATGCAAAGATAAGGTTAAATAACATATTTTATATCCAAAGGAACATATTTAAACAAGTTTTAGTGGTCATTTATCCCTAAAAATGATAGGATTCCTCTCTAGGTACTAGGTCTAGATTAGGCCTACTAGGCCTAGTTACAGACTTTATAGTTCAAAAATCCTTGTTGAAATTCCATACCTATAATATGGATTATACACATAAGTTTAAATACCATTAATTTTATCCAAATAATTATAATTATTTATAAAGGTTAAAATTGGAAATGACCTCTCATTTGGGATTAGGCTTGTACTTTGTCAAACTACCCTGCCTACAAACCTTCTTGTATAGAGTAAACTATTTAGTTTCAAGACTCCTAGATTGGTTTCCCATGTGGTATTATGTGTTATAAAACTTATAAAACATATTAAAATGTTTCCTTGTCTTTTATTTCATCTTCTTACCCATTTTCAAAAATTACAAGGTTTTGTGTGCAAAGGGAAAGTGCCCCCTGTCTGAGATAAAATCAGGGGAAATTCACCTATTTGGTCATCAAATTTAGCTATTGGAGAGGCATATAAAATAGGTATGGATTATTTTTATAAAAAATAATCACCTAACTCTAAGAGTTGACCCTTTAAAAAACACAAATTCCAAGACTGAGTTTTCTAGGAGTAGACTATCTGCTTATACCCTGCTCAAGTGAACTGTAGGTGTTTTTCCCATATTTATGTATTGGTTTTATTACTCAGAGAATATTAAAGGTCTGAAAATAATATTTGAGGTGTTTAGGACCCATTAACCATTTTAATTTATTACAAACTCTCTCCCACCCTTGGATTCTCAAGACTGTCTATCCAATACTAACTATGTTTTCACCTATTTAGACCTCTTTATTTACTTGTCCTTGTTGGATATAGAATTTAAAAAGTATAAAAATCACCATTTAAATATTTTATAATTTATTATCACTCAAAATTACCACACCTCTTCTATTCACTTGATCCCATAAGACTATGTTTATGTTGACTACAGGACTGAGACACTTTTGCTTTATGGTTCTTATAGATCATTTATTTGTTTAAACCTTGAAAAACAATGTTTGACACCTATCCATGACTCCTCCATCCTATCTCACATTATATTTGACCTATTTACTTCATCTCATGCTATATGAGTATCTAAATACATCCCTTTTAGGTCACTTCCTAGGACTGAGACAATTGTCTTTAAACTCTTGCCTATAGGTGAAGATATCTATGCTTAAGACGTTATTTATGATGTTTTAAATTTCCTTGAAGTCTTAGAGTCACAAAAACAATTTCTATACCTTTTACTCACCTTAAATTCTCAAAGGTAATGTCAAAACATCAATTGTTGAATCACTATCTGATACCCCTACTGTAGGTGCATCTTTTAACATTGTATGGATTACTAGATAAATGTATGGGAGGTAAAGTACTATATTGTATTCTTTTGGATGATTTATAAGGCTCATGTATGTTACCCTTATAATTTATAAGTAATCCCATTATGGTAGTAAAATAAAATTTCAATTTTGTTTTATGACCAAGACCTCATTTTTGGTCTCAAACCTGTAGATGACATTGAAATAATTTAGTGTGTTTGAGCATGACTCTAGAGTCTTCAAACTCATGTTCCTTGTGCTCTCTAATTTCCCTCTCTTTCAAGGAGATACCCTCATATTAGGGATACTATATGGATCTCTTAAGGTCTATCAATAATTCATTTCTCAAACTCATCCAATTTTGTCAAAAAACACATAGCTCTCTATTTTTTTAATATAAGGAAAAGTTCCCAAAACTCAGACTTCTTCCTTTTAAAATGATTCTCCAATGAATAGTAGGCTACCAAAGGGATTAGTCATGTTAATCAAGCTAACATTAAAATTTAAAAAATTCATGAGATCTCAACCATGACAATTCCTTCTGTACAACACCCTTGTAACTCTATCAAACACATGTAGATGAAAAATGAATCAGTTTACAAGCATAAATAAGCCTAAAAGAAGATTATTTAGAATTTAAGGATCTTTATGCTAATATTGTGATGGAAAAACCTATGGACAGGCTTTAATAAGCATATGAAACAATCCATGTTATTAAATCAAAGCATAAAATTCAAAAACTAGCTCAAAATGAGACCCCTCATGGATGAATAAGCATAAAAAACTGCCTGGCTTCTTAACAATGGTTCATAAAGGAGGATCCATGAAAATCAAACTTATTTCCATGGATTTGAAGTTGATTTAGACCTATTTTAACCCAAAATATCACTCCTCCCAACCTCACCTATATGGATTGTACCAATCACAAAAATTTGACTCTCCTTAGCTTGCAAAGGCAAGAAAGAAGAAACAAAAGCAAAATTTGATCCATATGACCTCTTATCTACTACATATGAATGTTAAATACTTTAGGGAGATGAAGAGGCACATTCCCACATTTTTATCTTAAGGTGGACTTCCTAAGTCCATACAAGTGCCATTAAGGGGCTGATTTTGGGGAGTTTCCCCTATTTTCATGCATGAAACTGCTTCTTGAACTGACTCTAACTACCTCCTTATTGAACACTCCTATCTACTAAGAGGTGGGGGGGGTGAATCAATATATCTCAAAAACCTAGTTGCTTACAACTTTCAAGATGAATGTTAAACAAATGCAAACTTAAACAAATCAAAGAGAGATATCACATGCACATAAGCACAACACATAACACTAGATTTATACATGGAAACCCAAAGGGAAAAACCATGGTGAGAATGTTTCTAAAATTTAATATTCTAATATAGCCTCACAAAGTTTGTCTCACTAACTGAACCTCACTGATTACATTTAAAGATACCCATCCTAAGGAGACACCAATCCCCTGACTTTAAGAGCACCAACTCTAAGGAAGCATCGAATCCTTATAATAAACACCAACCCAGTTCAATCTAAAGGCACCAACAAATTAGATACTGGAATTATAATTCAAGATAATGAATTATATTCAAAAAAAGAATCCAAGTCTCTATTCTTTATTGCAAGTCCAATCTACAACTGCTCGTTTCTCCTTCAACACACTCTTGTGTGATCTTCACTCTTCCTACATCCTTTATCTATGTCTAAATTACTCTATTTAACACTCTTGTATTCACTAATTCAACCATTACTTATTTATACTTAGATGAGTTTCATATTTATGCATCTATGGCTTGATTCCTCTCGACTCTTCTCATTCCAAAAATGAGAATAACTGTTTGTCTTTCCTTCTCTTTGTCTCTTTAGAATTTTTCATCAATCACTTTGATTTCAAAATTAGAAATATATATATGATTCAAAAGAATAACCATTTTTACAAGAATAATCAGTTCATTTCCTTCAACCATCATGCCAAAATTTTTAAAATTGACTTTGTTGGGTTCTTGAAGTTGCATGACTTAATTGAGTTAGACATTAACCTTCAATAGATTTTAAATGATCTCACTTTCTGTGGCATTCATGAAAACTTTCACTCCATTAGATTTATTTAGAATTGATCAAAATTTAACTTTGCCTATATGCCTTTTGGGAGTTTGTCATGAAAGCCTTTCAGATTTTTCAAAATGGCCTTGTGTCCTCCGAAATTGACCTTCATCACTTGTGGAAGTGTCTTATGTCTTTTAAAAATTCTTTAAGTGTCCTTTCTCTTCATTCGATCTACCCTTCAGGATTTTGAAAATTGTCTTTTGGAGCTTTTGTAAGTGTCCTTTTCTCCTTTGAAATTGTCCCTCATAATTTTTTCAAGTGTCCTCTATCCTTCATAGGTATCCTTCAAGAACTCTGCAAATGTCCTTTCTTCATTTGAACTATCCTTTGAATAAATTATCGTGGGATTTTTGTCTAAGTTCCCTTTGAGACAATTTTTGTAGGATTTTTATCTAATTTCCCTGATAAAATTTCTAAGTGCCTTTTGGGATTTTTGAATTGTCCTTCACTTCTTCGGTCATATCTTTTAAAACTTTTGTGTAGGACACATACCCTTGTCACTTTGTAAATGTACCCTTCAGAACATTTGATCAGATCACTTTCCCTTCAACATTTTCCAAATGTACCCTTTATAAATTTTAATTATATCACTTTCCCTTCAACATTTTCAAAATTTACCTTTCAAAAATTCCCTTTGAGATAATTTTCTAAAACAATTACCTTTAATTTTTTCCCAAAAGAATTCCCTTATTTACTACAGGCTTTTTGTCTAAGATAATTGTCTTTACCAATATTTTTGAAAGAATTATCCAAAATTTTTTTTTGAAAGAATAAACCAAGTCAAAAATCAGCTGTGTGAAGACCAAAAAATTCTTTCTTAACAACTACATACTTTGGGTTCTTCTCATTGCTTTACTTATTAGATTGAAAGAGAAATGAAGTTCTAAAAACCTGATCAACATCACTGGACCAATTTGGGTTCTCAACATTGCTTAACTTATAAAATTGAAATAAGTAATGAAATTCTAGAAACTTGATCAACTTCATTAGACCAATTTAGGTTCTCAACATTGCTTAATGTATAAAATTGAAAGAAGTAATGACATTCTGGAAAGTTGATCAACTTCACTAGACTAATTCAGGTTATCAACTCTGTTTAACTTATAAAATTGAAAGAATTTAAGTTATTTGGTAAACCTGATTTACTCTTGAGACACGAACCATTTAGGTTTCTCAACTTGCTTGACTAAAAATGTAGAAAGAAGATAAGTAGTATTATAAACCCGATTTACTCCACAAGACTCATTCAGGTTCTCTTCTTGACTTTACTTATAAAATTCATAAGTAAAAGAGTAAAAGCACATGGAGTTGACAAACCCAATTTACTCCACAAGTCTCATTCAGGTTCTCTACATGACTTTAATTATAAAATTCATAAGTAAAATAGTAAAAGCATATGGAGTTGACAAAACTGATTTATGCCACAAGTTTCATTTGGGTTCTCTTCATGACTTTACGTATAAAGTTTAGAAGTAAAATCAGTTCAAGTACAAAAGATTCTTGAGTTCATCATCACTATGACTTTGTCATTAATGTGTGTATATTTGACATCAATGGCAACCCATGACACTAGATAAATGAGCCTCCTTCACTAAGCTCATTAACATCAATGACATCTCAAATTACCAACAAGTTCCCCCTTCGTCATTGATGGTAAAAATCTCTGCAAGACTAGACAATCTCTACTTTACATCTGTGTCTTGCTCTTTTCTCCCCCTATGATATTAATGACAAAGCATCTTCTACCAATATGTCAACTAGATCCCCCTAAAATACTCTTGATTAGTTATTTCACTTTTTCTAATCCTTAGACCTATCAGATTAAAAATAGCTATTAGAAGCTCCCCCTTAGGCCATGAAGCAATTGCCTAAACTTTTTTTCTTCCAGGAGTTAGTGATGTTAATTTTATATTCCCCCTAGAGACATGACTAATCACTAAGAAATAGTTATGTGGTGTATGAGCTACCACTCCCAACTGTTGTCTCAGTATTCAAATTGATCCTTAGGTAGAGGCTTAGTGAATATATTTGCAAGTTGATCTTGTGTTGGTACATATTCTAATGTAACCTCTTGATTAACAACCTTCTCTTTCAAAAAGTGATACATAATTGATATATGATTTGTCCTAGAATGCATCACTGGATTCTTAGACATATTTATGGCACTTAAATTGTCACACAAAATATGAATTAGTCCTTTGAATTCCACCTTCAAGTATTTTAGTGTTTGTTTTATCCACAACACTTGTGTACAACATGCCACTACTACAACATATTTTGCTTTTGTTGTAGATAGAGTAACTGACTCTTATTTTTTGCTCAGCCATGAGACAAGTCTATTACCAAGGAAGAATACACCACCACTAGTTCTTCTTCTATAATCTATGCTTCCTACCCAATCAACATCTGTGTATGCTTATAATGTGATATCATCACTTGAAGGGCACCATATACTATAATCTACTATACCTTTGATTTATATAAAGATTCTCTTTACCTCATTTACATGTGTTTCTTTTGGAACAATTTAAAATCTTGCAATGCATGATGTCTGGTCTTGTAGTAGTAAGATATATCAAACTACCAATCATTGATCTATACATAGTTTGGTTCACTTTAGGAGATTCATCACCTTTGCTCAACTTACATCCAGTTATCATAGGAGTATTAACTGGTCTGTTGTCCTCCATACCAAATTTCTTGAGCATCTCCTTCACATACTTGGTCTAAGATATAAATATCTCTTCTTTAGATTGTGCAACGTATAGTCCAAGAAATAACTAAATTTATCCCAACATAGACATTTCAAACTCTTTTAACATTTGATTTGTAAATTATTTTCACATATTGTTGCTTCCACCACCAAAAATAATGTCATCAACATAAACTACTATAATCAACATATGTCCATTTTTAGATTTAAGATACAAATTACTATCAACACATCCTTTGATAAATACTTATTACTACAAATACTAATCTAGCCTTGAATACCATGCTCTGGGTGCCTATTTTAGACCATATAACTCCTTCAGTTTGCATATGTAGTCTTCCTTATCTGTTAGTTGAAAGCCTTCAGGTTGTTCAATGTAGACTTCTTCCAAATTTTTAATTAGGAAAGCTAAATTAACACCTATCTGATAAACTTTAAAATTCTTAAAGTCTAAGAATTCTAAAAACATTCTGATGGCTTCCAATCTTGCCACTAGATCAAATGTCTCCTCAAAGTCTATTCCTTCTACTTAAGCATATCCTTTACAAACAAGTCTAGCTTTGTTTCAAACAACTCCATATTCATTAAACTTATTTTTAAAGACCCATTTTATGCCTATGACATTCTTGTTTGTGGGTCTTGGAACTAGTTGCCAAGTTTTATTCTTTTCTATTTGACTTTGTTCTTCATCCATGACCTTTTGCCAATTCTCATCTTTGCTAGCTTCAACATAGCTTTTGGGCTCAATTTTAGATAGTAAAGTAAGACTTACTTATTCTTTTCCTATTACAACCCTTCTCCTTGTTTTGAATCCTTTTATATCACCAATGATCTGCTCCTTAGGATGATCCTTTTGAACTGACCTTGAGGGTACCTTTTTAGTCCTCTTTATCTCTTGTTCTTCATCTTCTGACATTTCATTCGCATCTTCTTCTTTCAGCTCTTCAATACTGATCTCTTTTACTGGTTTAGTCTCTTTTTTGAGGACCTCTTCTACCTTAACATGAATGATTTCCACCAGTTTATGTAGTCTTTTGTTATAGCATACATAAGCTTTGCTATGAGTGGAATAACCAAGAAATATTCCCTCATCACAATGTGACTCAAACTGTCTTAGCTTTTTCTCCTTCCATCAAATATAGCATTTTCTACCAAAGACTCTGAAGTACTTGATCGAGGTAGTCTTTCCATACCATAGTTTGTATGGAGTCTTATCACTGTTCACTCTTAATTATACTTGAGTCAAGATGTATACTACTATTTGGCCTACTTATCTCCAATAACCGTCAAGCAAGTTGGCTTGTTTCAACATTGTTCTAGCCATTTCCTTGATAATCCTATTCTTCCTTTCAACCACTCCATTTTTATGTGGATTTATTACAAATGAGTAGTGTCTTTTAATTCCATACTTCTCATATTAATATATGAATTCATTTGAAGTGAATTCACCATCTTTATCAAATCTAAGGCACTTGATCTTTCTACCAATTTTATTTTTAACCATGGCTCTAAGGATCTTGAATCTCTCAAAGGCTTGATACTTGTCCTTTAATAAAGTTACCCATGTCATTATAGTATATTCATCTACAAATAACATGAAGTAATATATTCCTTTGCATCCTCTTGTCTTGGTTGGTCTACAAAGATCAGTATGAACTATCTATAAAGGGTTTGTAGTTGCATACTCTTTAGTTTGGAATGAGACCTTGGTCTATTTATCGATCTAACACTCTCTACATGTTGTGTTTATAGACTTGATTATCTTTGGCATGTGTCTTACACATTTGTTAGAAGGAACTTTGACTAAATTATCAAAGTTAATATGACCCATCTTTCTATGCCATAACTAGCTCTCATCAATATTTCCCATGAGATAGTTTGTATTATTTACTTTAATTAGATTATATATATTACTTTCAATCATTTTTCCTTGTGAACAATTTTACCAGACCTTCTAAGCTCACAATCTTCAGCATCAACTTTACCTTTATAACTATTTTCACACATCTGATTGACACTTAGTAGATTATGCTTGAAACCTTTAACATACAAAACATCATGTGTAGTGAGCTTACCGTCAATGTGTAATGTTCCTTTACCTCTAATTTTGACTGCAGTATTGTCTCCTAGGCTGACAGTACCTTCCTTACACCAACTAAATTTGGTGAATTTACTCTTGTCACCAGTCATGTGCTTTGAATAACCACTATCTATGACCCATAGATTTTTCTCTTTAGCATGTAGTGCTGTTTGGGCAATCATAGACTAATTTTTCTTTTTCCATATCTCCTTTGGTTTCTTGACTATACTTTCCTTTGTTGTGTCATTGATTTGTAAGCATTTTTTCTCTTTAGGAGTCTTAACCCTTTTTTCATTATTAGACTTTGATTTAACAAGCTTTATTCTACAATGCTTTGATATATGCCCAAAATCATTATAGTTATAGCATAAAACATCTATATCTAGCAGAGGGGCAAATAAAATCTTACTTAAGAAACTTATCCTTCTCTTAGGTACAATATTAAAATCAATTGATTTATGCCCAAATTGATTATAGATATAATAATAAATATAAAATGATGAAGAGTACCTGGTTATCATTCTCCTTTGGGGATATAATAGAAGTATTTTAAACTCTGTCTTCTTCACGTTCCTTAGTGCTATGTTGTTTTTGGTAGCAGCAACCTTGGTCTTTGTAGGAACAAAGTTAATACTTTTCTTCATCTCTTTAGGAATGTGATTTTCTTCTTTTTTGATTCTTGATTCTGTTGTTGCCTTGAAGTTTTCATATAAATTCCCAGTTGTACTCAACATGGGATTCTTGCCTTTCTCATACCCAAGACCTAATTTTTCTTTAAAGGGCTTTTGTAAGCTAATCATCTCATCTAGCATTGTAGATCCTTCAATTAGTTTTAGGCCTTTATCAATTTTTTCTTTGGCCTTTTGAGATTTTCTCTAAGGTCCATGAATTATTCCTCTATCTTCAAGCATTCTAAGGATTTTGCTTGCAAATCAGTTTGGACCACATCCTCTATCCTCTTTTCCTCCTCAACTTGGGTCTTCAAACTCACTATCATTTGATCTCATTCTTCATTTATTTTATTCAATTTCTCAAACTCCTTTTGACTAAGCTTCTTTTGTTTAGAGTTTTATTTTTTAAGCCTATTAATTTGTTTTAAAACATAGATGAGTTTGCATTCCATATTTACTTCTCCTTCTTATTCATCATCTAAGTCCTCTTCTTCTTGTCATAAAAAAGTTGATTTATAAGTCATGAATAGAACTTCATTTTGTTTAGCCATAAAAGCACTATCATGCTCATCACTTGAATTACTGTTGTCATCAACCGATTCACTATCTTCTTTTGATTACAACCCCTTTTTATTCTTAAAGAAGCTTTTCTTCTTCTTGGGATAATAGGATTTCTCCTTTTGATTTTTCTCAACTGAATCAAAGTCATTCTTCCTTTTATGTGGACATTTAGCAGCAAAGTGGCCTATCTTTCCATAATTAAAGCATTTAAAGGGTAATTTACCTTTGTATTTTCCTAATCCTTTCTTCAAAATTTTAATGAAATTAGCCTCACATCATCAACCTCCTTATATTCAGAATTAGGAGTTTCTTCTTCTTCTACCTGCTTAGAAACTCTAAAATTAGCTTCTCTCTTAGATGACTCAGCATCTCCCAACCTCATCTCATATACAGTGAAAGTTCCATGTAACTCATCTACTGTGAGCTTGTTTAGATCTCTTGCATCTTCAATTAATTTTTTTTTAGATTCATAATTTGTTGTTAGAGATCTTAAAACCTTTTTGACAAAAACTACTTCATCCATTGTTTCTTTGAGTCCTCTGATTGCATTAACAATCTCATCTACCCTAAGAAGGTAATATAAAATCTTCTCATCCTCATTTATCTTAAGGCTTTCGAACTGTCCCTTATGAGTTTGAAGCTTTTCTTGTTTTACTCTATCATCTCCTTCATAAATACTCTTTAATTTGACCCATATGTCTTTAACGCTTTGATAATGCATCACTTTGACAAACTCACTATTTGACAATCCACAAAGAATGGAATTCTTTGCTTTAGCATTGTTTTCACATGCCTTTTTCACTGCCTGATCAGTAGGAGGAGCTACAAGGGGTGTGTATCCATTTTAAATGAACATCCAAACATCAAATCCCAAAGAACTCAAATACACTTCCGTCCTTATACACCAAAAAAACATAGTTAATCCCATAAAAAAAAGGTGCCTTATTTGATGAAGTTCCTTCATGATCAGTGATTTTATGTTCAAACTCCAAGATTCACCTGAGATAATTAAGCTTCTCACTAGGAACCTAATGCTCTAATACCAATTGTTGAACACACCATATCTATTGAGGTGGGGGGGCAGTGAATCAATAGATCTCAAAAACCAAGTTACAACTTTCAAGATGAATTTTAGACAAATGCAAACTTAAACAAATCAAAGAAAGATATCACATACATAAAAGCACAACACAACACCATATTTATACGTGAAAACCCAAAGGAAAAAACCATAGTGAGAATGTTTCTAGAAGCTACTATTTTTAATCCAACCTCATAAAGTTTGTCTCACTAATTAAACCTCCACTGATTACATTTAATGACACCCATCCTAAGGAGACACCGATCCCATAACTTTAAGAGCACCAAATCTAAGGAAGTACCCACTCCCCTATACTAAGCACCAACCCAGTTTAATCTGAAGGCACCAACCGATCAGATACTCAAATTATAATTCAAGATAATGAATTAGATTCATAAAGAGAATCCAAGTCTCTATTATTTATTGTAAGTCCAATCTACAACTACTCATTTCTCCTTCAACACATTCTTGTGTGATCTTCACTCTTCTTACAATTCAATTTCTCTATGTCTAAATTACTTTATTTGATGCTCTAGTATTCTCCAATTTGACCATTACTTCTTCATACTCAGACGAGTTTCATATTTTTGCATCTACATCTCAACTTCTCTTGACTCCTCTCATTCCAAAAATGAGAATAACTATTTGTCTTTCCTTCTCTTCATCTCTCTAGAATTTTTCATCAATCACTTTGATTAAAACATTTGAAATATATAGGTGATTCAAAAGAATAACCATTTTTACAAGAAGAAATGGTTCATTTCCTTCAACCATCATGCCAAACTTTTTAAAACTGACTTACTTCATTGGGTTCTTGAAGTTGCATGACTTAACCAAGTTAGACATTAACCTTCGGTAGATTTTAAATGATCTCACTTTTTGTGACATTCATCAAAGCTTTCACTCCATTATATTTCTTCAAACTTGCTCAAACTTTAACTTTGCTTATGTGCCTTTCAAGAGTTTGCCATGGTAGCCTTTTGACTTTTTCAAAATGGGCCTTGTATCCTCTGTAATTGACCTTCAACACTGTGGAAGTGTTGTATGTCTTTCAACAAATTTCTCAAGTGTCCTTTCTCTTCATTAGAAACTACCCTTTGAGATTTTATAAATTGTCTTTTGAAACTTTTGCAAGTGTCCTTCTCTCCTTCGAAAGTGTCCCTTAGAAGCTTTTCAAGTGTCCTCTATCATTTAAAAGTATCCTTCAAAAACTCTGTAAATGTCCTTTCTTTATTTTAACTATCCTTCGGACAAATTATTATAGGCTTTTTGTCTAAGTGCCCTTCGAAACAATTTGTGAGCTTTTTGGTTTAATTTCCCTTCGGGACAATTTTCTCAATAAAATGTCTAAGTTCCTTTCAATATTTTTGAATTATCCTTCACTTCTTTGCTCATATCTTTCAAAACTTTTGTGTAGGATAACATACCCTTCAAAACTTTTACAATGGTCTACATACCCTTTGACACTTGAAATTTACCCTTTGGAATGTTTGATTGGATCAATTGCCCTTTCACATTTTCCAAATATACCCTTCAGAACTTTTGATCGGATCACTTGCCCTTTGGCATTTTCAAAATGTACCCTTTGGAACTTTCATTTGAGATAATTTTATGAAATAATTGCCTTTAAATTTTTCCTAAAAGAATTCCCTTATTTGTTGCAAGATTTTTTTTGAGAGAACTCTCTTGATCAATATTTATGAAATAATTCTCCAAGAAACTTTTTTGAAAGAATATACCAAGTCAAAAATCAACTAAGTGTGAACATGAAAAAATTCTTTCTTGACAACTACATACTTTAGGTTCTTCCCATTGCTTTACTTATTAGATTGAAATAATTAATGAAGTTATAGAAAATTGATCAACATCATTAGACCAATCCAGGTTCTCAACATTTCTTAACTTATAAAATTGAAATAAGTAATGACATTATGGAAACCCAATCAACTTACTAGACCAATTCAGGTTCTCAACATTGCTTAACTTATAAAATTGTAAGGAAGTAATGATGTTATAGAAACCTGATTAACTTCACTAGACCAATTTAGGTTCTCAACTATGCTAACTTATAAAATTGAAAGAAGTTAAGTTATTTGGTAAACCCAAATTACTCTTGAGGCAAGACCCATTCGAGTTTCTCAACTTGCTTGACTGAAAAGATAGAAATAAGATAAGTAGTATTATAAACCTGATTTACTCCACAAGACCCATTAAAATTATTTATTTGAATTTACTTATAAAATTCATAAGTAAAATAGTAAAATCACATGGAGTTGACAAACCCAATTTACCCCACAAGTCCAATTCGGGTTCTTTGCATGACTTTACTTATAAAATTCATAATTAAAATAGTAAAAGCACATGGAGTTGACAAACCCAATTTATGCCATAAGTCTCATTTGGTTTCTCTACATTACTTATAAATTTTAGAACTAAAACCAGTTCAAGTATAGAAGCTTCTTGAGTTCATCATCACTATGCCTTTGTCATTAATGTGTGCATATTTGACATCAATGACAACCCATGACACTAGAGCAATGAACCTCCTTCATTGAGAACCTTGACATCAATGACATCTCAAATATATAACACTCCTAACATATTATGACTTAGATACTTGTTTGGTGACAAATATGCCTTTTTGACAAACTGTACAAGTCATTAAATGAGCTAAAAATGTGACCAAAAGGTCTTTTTTGCATATGAAACATGGTGAAGGACAAATTTATGGCTTAGGAACACCTTAAAACATTTAAATGGCCCCATTAGGATATTTATATAATAATTTGAGCCTTTGACTATGTTTGACTAGGCAAGTATAAGGAAGCTAGGCTTAAACCAAGGCTAGAGCAAGCATAGATGAGATATATATAACAAAATGAGACCCCATAAGACATATGGAAACCTTATAAAAAGTTTAAAAATGTATGGGTTGACCCAATTTGACTAAAAAGTCAAATTTGGTCAATAGGTTCAATAAAAGGTGGGTATTCATCTATAAAGGATGGGTCTTCAATTTCTTGTAGTTATTGCATAAATAAATTATGATGATAAGGGGAAGTATGAACCAACTCCATAAGTGGAGTCTTACAAGGCATAGAGTTAAGTTTTTCAAGAAATTTCTAATGAGATTTAAAAGAACCAACATGAGGTTTAGGAGGTCAAGTAGATTTCGAAGGAATATAAGTGGTTGGAGGTTCAAAAGGAGGAAGTTGTTCCTTAGGAGCTTATGAAGCAAGATTAGTGGTGGTATTATATTTGAGAATTTTTTATTCTAAAGATGAATTCTTAGGTTTGGTAGCGAGATCTTTGTGAGCTAGCTTACAATGATAATTGACCTTAATAGTGTTAACATATTAAGAATTGTTATAATATTGGTCATAGTCAGCATCAATGGCATAAACATACTTTGTATTGGGTTGAATATTAGTGGATTAATATTTTTGATTAGTTGAGGTATAATCTTTATAATCCTATCATTTTTTAGAAGCAGTGGTATACTCTTGACGATGAAGGTTGATCATGGTTTCATGATTAAATGAATCAACAAGCATATAAGATTAAAAAAATTTAGTGAGCCCTCTAAAATATTCATGGGAGTGATTAATGTCAACATGAAACCAATAAAATTGATTAGGGTCATACCACTTAGGAGGATTGTTAGGATAGGTGAAATGTTTAGAGGGTGGTAAAAATTGTTTCATTTGCTACACAGATAGTGGTGTGTAAGAAGATGAGGGAATGTCAACTTTGGTAACTAGTTTGGTTTGATTAGTATTACCAATGATAGCATTAGTATATGGTTGACAATATCCTTTAATAAGCTTATGATTAGGTTTGAATTGTTTCATGATAAAGTCTCAATGTTTAGCTTATTCAAGAGCTTCATTAAGTGTTTGGGGAGAAAAAGTTCAAACATTATATTGAAGAAAAGGATTCAAAGTAGTGATAAAGAGTTTGAACAAGTTATCATCAGTCATGTAATGGTTGGCTTCATGGGCCAATGATTTCCATTTTTTGATAAAGCTATGCAATGATTCGGTAGGAGATTGCTTAGCATTAATGAATTGGATAAGACAATTTTTGAGAAGATCATTATGTTGAAACTCTTTAACTAAAAGATTGACCAAATCTCAAAGTTTAAAAATGAAATATTGGGGTAATTGGTTGTACCATTCTAATACATCACCAGTGAAGGTTTTGACTAAGATTTTAGTTATGGAAAAAGTATTAGTTTGGATCCACTCTTTGTAAATTTTGCCAAAGGCTTTGAGAAATGAGTTTAGGTCTTTAGTCCCATCATACTTGATAATTTTAGATATGTTACCAATATAAATGGATATAATTAAGGGAGCTAAAGGCTCATTTTTAATAGTTTGAATCATCTTGTTATTCATTATGGGTTATAGAATAACATTGCTAGAGACATCTCTAAGAGGTGGAGGAATAAAATTGGGATTAGCTTAAGGATGAATAGCCAAAGGTTAATTATCCATATTAATCAAATGATGTTGGAGCTACATCATTTGATTGGTGTTATAATTCTACATAATGTTCATTTGTTGTATGACTTGGGTAAGAAGTTGGGTTGTATCAATAGGTAGATTAGTATTGGTAGGAGCACTCCATGAATTGGTATTAGAGGAGGGTTATTAGAATATGGATTATTATTGAGATTATTGATTAAACTTGTAGGTATAGAAAGGATCAGACCCATCAAATTCATCTTGAGTGTGATTTACTCCATGTTGTATGTCATGGATGAAGGAGGGGAAGAGGTGCCCCAAGAGTGATGGTGCTCTTGGGAGGAAAAGAGAGGGAGAAATGAACATCCCATATAGTATCTAAATGGATTCAAGATGTACAAGAATATTTTGATAGGAGACTTCATGATGACTTGAGAGAAATGAAAAAAATCTAAGAAAGAGAAATAAATAACTGGGTCAACAGATAGGGAAAGTAGAAGAAAGGTACAGAGTCAACTAGGTTGACCTAGTATAGAGAATAGAGGCTAAAAAAGTGTACAAAGTCGATAGGGTCAACTTAGTATAGGAAATAGAGGCTAAAAAGTGTATAAAGTTGATAGGGTTGACCTAGTACAAGTAACAGAGGTTGAAAAAGTATATAGAGTCGACAGAGTATAGTAGGTAGGGAAAGAATAGATAGTTTGTAAGAGGTTTTGTCAGGTAGAACAACTATGTACTAAAACAAGATGAATTTTACAATTAATTTTGAAATCAAGAAATTAAAGGAAACACACAATCAATTGGATCAATGAGGTTGATCCAATTGAGGCACACAACACAAAACCTTGCACCAATGTTGGCTTATGCAAGTTTTTACAATACAACATACAATTGAGCAAAGATCAAGAAATCAACTTGAAAGTAAAATATAACTAAGTGGTCATCCTGAATGTTTTTAGATTATTACAATATGATTTTAGATATGATAGGGAGTTAGCTATAAGAAAAAAACTAGAAAGCAATCTAAGGATGGTTTCAAAACATTTAGGCTAAAAGGGATCTATATTGGCAATGGTACTATATTGGTATTGGGGACTACCCCCTCACTTCACACTCCATAATGATGAGGGTGTTAGGTTTTTAGCCAATATATACCATTAACCACATATTTATACTTGGCCAAAACACCATGTTGGCTTTCCGCTTGGTGATGAAATCCAAGTAGGTAAGCCTTGGGTAGACAATTGTTAAAATGCATTTTAAGATTTTATGATTTGGTAGTGTGTGCATAAAAGAGAAAATAGTGCCAACTAAATGTTATATTTAAAACTACCTAATTAGACTATGTGTTCTATTTTAAGAATACAAACAACAAGAAATGAAAGTGTGAGCTAATTACTAGTATATAAGTGTTAATTCCAACTTTGAAACATAATACAATATCGATTCAAATGATAGTGTATGTAGAGATTATAGAATAGAGTCGATAGTGTCACTTCTATACTATAGAATTAAGGGTCTAAAAAAGAACTATGTTGATAGTGTTGACCTAGTTTTCCAAAAATACTACATAATACATAACTATGTCAAAAGGGTCGACCTAGTTGATTGTACAAGGGTAGTTTTAAAGACTGCAAACTATGAAAAAGAAAACTAAAATGAATAAAATAAATGATAGATAAAGATATAAAGGAACCTTGGTGGGTTGGAGGATGTAGAGGAAAATAAGATTCATATTGAAGTTCCCTAATTTATACTTGAATTTTTTTCCAATTGTGTCAACTGGGTTGACCTATCTTTGCAATTCTCTATTTATTAGAAACTTGTAAAATGTACTATGTCAACATGGTCGACCTAATATGTTTTATGGAAGTCTATAAATATATAGATTCAATTGGGTCAACCTAGTAGTCTGATCTAGATGTTTGAAAATGTATAGAGTCGATTAGGTCAACCTATTAGCCTGACCTAGATGTTTGAAAGTGTACTATGTTGATAGAGTTGACCTAGTAGCCTAATATGGATGTCTAAAGTGTATTATGTCTATAGAATTAACCTAGTATCATGTACTTGATGAAAATCCTACACAAATAGAATAAAGTCATATTTATGTGATTGTGTGATAAACTTACACACAAAATTTAGAGTTGACCTAGTAGCTTGATTTGGATGTCTAAAGTGTACTATGTCAATAGAGTTGACCTAGTAGCCTGTACTTGATGAAAAACCTACACAAATAGAATAGAGTCATATTTATGTGATTGTGTGCTAAACTTGCACACACAAGTTAGATTTGAATCAACACTATCGACCCAGTATCATAAATATATATAAAATAAAATGATAAAATAATGAAACATATGAGATAAAACCTAAAATAGTTAGATTCACATCAGTTTCAACAAATACATTCAATAAAAAATGCATCATATCTATAAATCAATCCTAACTCAGAGAAGATATATCTTACCATACACTTGAACATGACCAAGATGGGGATCTACTATAACTAATTAGGGGATATCTTATCACAATGATAGGGAGGGTTCAAAAGCCTTCAGTCAAGCACAATCACGTAATAACCCTAAGAGAGTCTTATGTTTTGTATTCATTAAACTAATAAAAATTAAACTAAAGAAATATAATCTATTGTTTACCAAAGCTTGTGGCACAAATTGGGGGTTAGAAACAAACTAAACATGTATAAGAGAATCTCAATTAAGTTATGTATGAGCAAGACCCTAATACATGGAATAAGAAGAGTAATATTATTAGAAGCCAATACTTATGCTACTTTTATCTACTAAAGAGAGGAGAAAAGTTAGAGAATACTTACCTGAATGATGAACCCGTCAAGACTCAATCACTTCTTTGGCCAAAAAGGTATTCACAAGAGGTTATTACGATCACTAAGAAAGGCCAAATCATCCAATATTTCTCCACATGACTAGATTCTCCAAGTATAAACCCTAAGCTAAGAGTCTTCAAGTAGAATGGTAGAAGAACAGATTTTAAAGAAGCACAAGTGAATAATAACTCTTGATTGATTATGTAATAATGATAAAATGATCTTATATATATATATATATATAGGTGGATTTAACTCTAAGCCCTTATGAAAGTTTCAATCTATAGGGTTGATCCAGTTGACCTGGTAGAATTAAGGATAAAAATCCACTAGGTCATGGGCTAGGCCAGCCAAGAGCTGACTTAGACCCTATGTAAATTTCACCCAAAATTGTACAAGGTCAACCCAGTTGACCTAGTAAAATTGATTGTTAAAAGGGGCATAAGGTGAGGAAAAAAAGGATGGAAAGTAGAAAAATACTGGATAAGTATGCAAATAAGGAGTAATAACTTAGGGAATAGTTTTAGGAGATAGTTAGATTGAAAATAAGTGGCAATAAGGGATAACAATCCTATGAATCACCAATGGTCTTCCCACCCCTTTCTTGGTGCACCCCTTAGGGCATGCACTTAGAGATATTGAGACTCGATGGGTTCCTATAAGATAGAAAGCATCAATAGTTGACAAAAGTTAAAAATATTATGTGTATACATACAATACCATTCATGAGTTTTATGAGCTAGGGTTTCGCCAAAGATTCTAGTTTTATGCATATTTCAGGTTATAACCATTAAGGTTATATTTATCATTGATAGACATTGGTATTGTGTAATTTTTAATTAGGGTTTGAACCAAATGATTGAACTCAATAGTGGGTATTCACATTTTCTATTTGATGTAATGTTTTATGCTCAATTAAATTATTAATATACTATAATAAATAAATAAAAATTAGAATTCAGGGTTCCAATATTTATTTTTCAAGTTTCCAATTGAGTGGTATATTTCAATGGTATTAGAGCGTGTTTCCTACTAACTTGTGAAAAAGAATTATTTTGTAGCTTTATCCTTGTGCAAGTTAGTGATAGAGAAATTAGATATCAAGAAAGAGAAGAAAAAGAGTTCAAAACAATTAAACCTAAAATCAATAACAAGGAAAGACAAGGAAGCTATGGGTAATAATTATAGGGATTCAAATGAGGCCCATTTTGAGAGGCTTGTGCAAAGCTAGTAATAATTGGCTGATATGATGGCCCAACTAGTCTAAACTATGAATAAGAAAATATAAAGGCTTTACAATTGTGAATGCAGTTCTTTAAGGGCTAATAATAATCAACCCATTTATAAGAAAAACATAGGATCTACTATTAGGCCTTTCCAACCTACCTTTGTTTTTAGGGAAGAGGCAGTGCTAGAAGTCTAATTAAAGCCACCAATAGGTTATTAGATTTTAGCAAGTTATGGGGAGTACAAGGCCTTACTAGATGAAATTAGTGAGGCTATCTCTCTTACTAATTCATGATTTTAAATAAAAATAGGGGTGGTCAAAGATATGACACAAGGCCACCAATAAATTAGATAGACCTTCAACAAGCAATAGGTAAGATTAATCTTCCAAATTATGATGGATCTTATAAGTGTTCAACATGTTATGGGATTCATAAATTGGACATCTTATTATCATTGAGGCCTATGCCATAAGAAGAAGCCATAAAATTTTCCACCCTCCATCTAGAATGTATAGAACATGATTGGTGGTACCATGGGTTGATAACCTAGGGGCATAATCACATCCACTCATACATGGAATTTAGTACTAGGTTGATAGAAAGATTTGACAAAGTTGATATGAGAATTCATTTATGTGAGTTAGTTTAACTCAAATAAACCAATTTAGTGAATGAATTTGTTGTTGATTTTCATAAGCTTTCAGTTATGGTGCATGATGGGACTGAAAAGAGGCTCACAATTTTGTTCATAGAGGGTGTAGCTAAACCACTTAGAGGATTCGTGAAGGATTTAATACCTAGATCACTATATGAAATCATTAAAAAGGCTTTTAACCTTGGAACTACAATCCCAAGAGGTAGATTATAGCCTATAGGGCAGCAAAAAACATTTCAATATAAGTAGCCAATGACAAATAATTATGGAAAGCCAGAAACCACTACCTTTGGGAAGAAAAATAAGTAGGGGAAACAAGTTAGTTCTCAGCCTAAGGTGCTACCAAAATTTAGCAAAGAGTGGGAAACTATAAATGAACTTTGAATAAATAAGATTTACTTCACATGTAAGGATCTGTGAGAACTAAGCCACAAGTGTCTTCCAAAAGGCCAAGTAAACTAAATTGAGGTTGTTTCTAATGATGAAGTAGAGGAGATAGAACTAAAAGTAAGAGTGGAAGAATAAGAACCTAAAGTTGAAATTGAAGTAGAATAAAGTATTATAGATGGTACTCTTGTTACTCTTTTAGGAGCACCTAGATACCATCCTTTTAGGATATATGGAGTGCTTAAAGGTCAAAAATATATGGTCTTAGTTAATAGTGGGGCAACCCAAAACTTCATTGATGAGGATTTAGTGGCCCAAAGAAGGATGAAAATGGAGGAATTTAGTGGATTTAATGTTACAATTATAGATAGTTATTCAATTCCTTACACAAAGAGAGTCAAACACTTATACATCACCCTTGGTAAGTATAATGTATGTGATGATTTTCATGTGGTGAATATAGGTGAGACAAATTTAGTCTTGGGTGTGAAATGGTTACGTTTCCTATGGGAATTTATATAGAACTATAATAGTATGGATTTGAAGTTCAA